>PVKU01001725.1:156542-275408 GCA_004027475.1 Anoura caudifer
CCCCCTCTCCTCTCCCCTCCCCTCCCCTCCCCTCCTCTCTCTCTCAACTCCAAGGGCCCTTCTTTTGCTAAAACTTGTACCCTGAGCCCATTTCTTCTACAGCTCATTTGTTCTACTGCTGTGACTGTCTAAATAAACTTTTACAATTTGAAAAGAGAAGGAACAAGAAAAATGAAAAGAAAGATCTAACATTTATGGAACACATTACAGAGTGAAACAATTCTGTAATATACTCCTATTAACAAATATAATTTTCATAATAACCCTGCATGTTTATTGTATGTTGAACCCTTGTTTACAGATAAGGAAACAGAGGCATAGAGGTATAAAGTCACTTATGTGACTTTTAGGTCACAGAGGTGGAAAGTGAAAATGTCAATTTAGTCAGCCTGGCTTCCGGGCCTCAATCAGAGGTTGACATCATAACCCTCATTTGACAAAGGAGAAAATGTGACTAGGTCAGGTGAAGAAAAATGTACATGAGGTTTGTCACAGCTACACACAGAGCTTGACTTTGACTGAGGTCTGTACAACTGAAAATTCCTTTTCTTGTACAACCTCTCTTCATAAATCTGTGTCTTGCATATTATTATATTGGAATTCAGCTCTCTAAGGGATACTGGTCCCTAACTCTGGTGCCTGCACCCAATTAATTACAAAGGGTAAAGCTCAACTGCATTTTATTAATCCTATCACTCTGGAACATTCCTTGCCTCATGCCATTGTCCTGGGCCTCCCTTTTATCTAGTTTTCTCCTGGGTGCCTGGTACATTCTAGTGCAGTCAATGACTCAATTACTAAAGGGATAAGTTATAGGTTCCTTCCTCAGAAATATGAAACCTTTCATAAGCCAACCTGTTTCCTTTTTCAGTCATATCATCCCATGCACTCAGTAAGCACTTGTCAAGTGCCTATTCTGTGCATTTGGTATGCAGTAGTGGTGAAGAGCCAGTCTTTCCCTTATGACACTGCATGTACCTTTCTAGGTTCTTGGCTGAAGCACCTCTATAATAAAATATAGAATAACAGGAGAAAAACAGTAAGTAGTTAATAACATGTATACCTCTTGTATGCATGGGAAGTACCCAGTAAAAATTAGTAACTCCCCCAAATAGTCCAAGCCTTCTCCTTACCTACCTTCTTCATTTAAAGACACAGAATAAATGTCAGGATGAAGGGTAACCAATTATGGGAGGTTACCAGGAAATGCAAAGCAAGGGGGTAACATCGTTATGCAGATTTAAGTCTTTGCCTTCTCCATTGATAAGTTTCTAGAGATTCCCTCTTCTTCCAGGTACAGAAAGGGAGACAAAATGAGACACTCCTACAAATGGAGATGTCCCTGCTCAGTATAAATATTCCTAAGAAGAGGGTAACTTCTTTCTTTTCAGAGTTTCTCATGTGCATGCCGTTTCTTAAAATTAGGCAACTCAAGACAATCATTAAGCCAAGGAGGCATATTTTAGGGTGGCAATATATGCCCTCCTTTAATATTGAAAGGCCAGGATCAGAGGCCCATGAAGTATAGTTTCTAGTGCTGTCACTGTTTTCATAGTATGCCCTGTTCCTGTCTTTCACATGCTTGCAGCAAACGATTCTCCTTTGCTTATCTCAGTCACTGCCCTTCCCAAGCCTATGCTATTTTTCTGGGTCACTAATGCATTCTTATTTCTGTATTATTAGTCTTCTTATCACATAGATCTCTATCTTTTCCTGCAATAGATTGTTCCTTTAAGGGAGAGCCATTACCTACCCATTTCTGTAGTAGCAGTAATGTATCCCCACTAAACCAGTGGCATGTGTAGTAAAGGCATGCTTTACAGAGTCACGCAGAGCTGGGATCCAATCCTAGCTCTACCTTGGGAATGTAACCAGGGGAAACCTCTTAACCAGCTTTTCTCTGTCAGTAAAATGAGAATTCTTTTTTCCCTCATTTTTTTTCTAAATTGTTTCCAAGTTCATTTTTTTTATTTGGGTTTCCAGACTTGTTTTTAAAATAAAACATATTATAAGGCATCATAATGCCTTGATTCAGTATTTTATAAGAATATATATATATATTTTTTTCCACACACACAATACTCACATGCTGTTTAATGATTGCCCTTTCTTTTTTCTCTGTACCCAGTAAGTGCTCAATTAAAGTTTTCTTGGTTCATTTGTTTTGTTGATTAGGTTCCTTCTAAAGGTGAAATCATATGGTATCTGTCTTTCACTGCCTGGCTTATTTAGCTTAGCATAATGCTTTCCAGTTCCATCCATGCTGTCGTAAAGGGTAGGAGCTCATTCTTTATTTCTGCTGCATAGTATTCCATTGTAGAAATGTACCACTGTTGTTGTTGTTGTTGTTTTTTTTGGGGATCCATTTATTTACTGATGGGCACCTAGGTTGCTTCCAGCACATGGCTATTGTAAATTGTGATGCTATGAACATTGGGGTGCATAGGTTCTTTTGGATTCAACAAACAAACAAGCAAAATATAACCAAAGACACTGAAAATGAGAATAGGCTGACAGTGACCAGAGGGGAGAGAGGAGGGGATTTCAGGGGCAAAGGGGAAAGGTTTGCAGGAATAAATATAAAGGACACATGGAAAATAACAATGGGGGAGTGGAAGCGGGAGGTAGGTGGGGAGGGATGGGGGTGGGCTGGGATGGGGTAAAAGGCAGAAAACTGTACTTGAACAACAATTAAAATAAATAAATAAAAATAAAACACAAAAAATAAAGTTTTCTTGGTTCATTCTAAGGTATTAACTGAGAATTAAAGTCATAAACCTCTTTAACACAATGGCCACTATGTTGAGCAGATGCATGCACCTGGTCTCTCTCAGATTTCAGGGTATAGCTCTGCTCTTTGATGAAGAATACTTTCGAATGAATTTCAATTTCTCTAAAATATTAATCTCACAAACTATGTGCAGCTTTAGTCCACTTGCCATACTCTGCTCAGGGCACTGAAATAAAATTTATAGTAGAAACCAGCTCAGAAACACAAGGACTTCAAAATGTGTTATTTCTGAATGGAATAGGCACCAGGAGAACATTGACAATGCTTAATGTTAGTTGGGTCGAGAGTTCTCTGGGACTGCAGCATGTTAAAAGTCTATGGTTAACACCTAAAGGAGTGGTGCGCACAATCATTCACTACTGATCAAACATTACAGATAGGAGGTGTGATAGGAAGAGACATAATGACAAGTGACAAACAATCCCTGGTGATGTATGCACTAAAATAATGTATTTATGCATTATTTATGCACTAAAATAATTTGAGGCCTTAACAATTATAAAACCACCTTTTCTTTCTATCTCTTCTCTTCTGAAAATACACATACACACACACAAAAAAACGTAATTATCATAGATAAACACAAACTGTCCCGTTAGACACAAAGAGGTGGTCTGAAATTGGTTTCTGGATAAAAATCTAATGCAAAGATCCTCCTAGTAGAAGCCCTGGACTGCTTATTAGAGGTTTTTTCTTGTTCATCTAAAAGGCCTTCTACTCTAAGGCAGAGCATTAATAGGGTGGTACCAATTACCCAGAATATGTTGAAAATCAATGTTGCCTATAGTGTTGCACTATGGATTATGGATATTTAAAATAGTTTATGATATAGACCCCAATCTTAATAAACTTTCTATCTATTAAGGGCACTGAGCCTAATTTTAGCAATAAATTATATGGTTTGTGACAGAGGAACAAGGCCAATAAAAAGATTACACATTCGGGGCTTATATAGATTTGAGGTGAACTCCCAACCCCGTAGTCTAGATATATGGTCCTAGCTCCTGTTCATGTCACAGAGCTTTGGTAAATGTCAAATGAGACATCCAATTAACCTACCTGACAGGTAGTGGCCACTCAGAAATGCTAAGGCTGCTTTTTGAAAATTTTCTTACGGTATTCTTTGCAAGACAAAGTAGAAGAGGGTTTCTCAATCTATTCAGGGTAAAGCCTTCATGGGGAGGCTCCTCTCTTTTGGTCCCACTTGTCACGGGCTAACATTTTTGTAAAATACAACAACAAAAATAAGCTACTGGAAAGGAGAATTAAAAAATAACAAAAATATAGAAAATACAAGCTCATATTTTACTGTTATATTCCATATAATGAAATGTGCAGCCAGATTGCCTTAGGCTCCTCCAAGCACACAGTGAAGCTCTCTGCCTGTCTTATCCTGGACTCTGAGAGAGGAATCTGGACTTGATACAACTTGGTCTGCACATTACACTTTGAGTAGCTAACTGAAAATAACAATATGGTCCTTAAACTTAATCTCATTAATTGTAGAAATTAGTGAATTAATCTGTTTGAAACCTTTACTTAATGCCAATATGTACAGAAAGACCAATCTTCATTTGTAAGTGATAATTAAAACCTGACCCAAAGAAATAATCAGGCACACACAGACATCAAGGACGTGAACAGAGAAATACTCAGAGGAAGTTTTACCAGGCACCTAACAAAAGATGAAAGAATTAGAGGCAGCCTGGACATTCCTTTCAAACAAGAGTTCTGGTATTCATAGCAGAAAGGAAGTAAAAATTGATGCATTGCACAGTGTGGAACTTTTAGGATTATATAGCTTTTCATTCCAGTTTCCAACCAGTAATTATTCACAATCATTTTTTTATTTTAATTGTTGTTCAAGTACAGTTTTCTGCCTTTACTCCCATCCCAGCCCACTACCCAACCCTCCACACCTCTCTCCCATTTCCACACCCACCTTGTTTTTGGCCATGTGTCCTTTATATTTGTTCCCTGCAAACTCTCCCTCTTTTCTCCTGAAATTCCCTCCCCTCTCCCCTCTGGTCACTATCAGCCTATTCTGTATTTCAGTGTCTGTGGTTATATTTTGCTGGTTTGTTTGTTTTGTTGATTAAGTTCCTGTTAAAGGTGAGATCATATGGTGTTTATCTTTCACTGCCTGGCTTATTTCGCTTAGCATGTTGCTTTCCAGTTCCATCCATGCTGCTGCAAAGAGTAGGAGATCCTTCCTTATTTCTGCTGCATAGAATTCCATTGTGTAAATGTACCATGGATTTTTGATTCACTCATTTACTAGTGGACACCTAGGTTGCTTCCAGCACTTGGCTATTATAAATTGTGCTGCTATGAACATTGGAGTGCATAGGTTCTTATTAATAATCATTTTGATGGACATCGCTGCCATTGTGGTATGATCTTCCACTTTCTACCTCTTTCCCTACATCTTACACTAATTTAATTCAGGAAGAACTCTATAAAATGCACAATTGTGTGTTACTACCTTCATGCCACTGCAAGACGTTTATTGTCCTGGTTCTGTTTGACTTTTTTAAACTCAGCTCTCCTTCTGAGCTCTGCAATTAGCCTTGCATTTGATGTTCTAATTGTCTTGAACTCTTGGAAGTTCCCTGCTTACATCTTGCCTTTTCATTCATTTGTGCCTTCTTTTGTTCCTTCAGGTTCCTCTGCTTGGCCCATCAACCCCTCCTTGCCTGACTGACTTCTACTTCTCCTTCAAGATTTACTTCAGATGTCCTCTATAAAGTCTTTCCTGACTTTCCCTTCCCCTGTCTGGGCTAGATTTTTCTTGCCTTCTGCACCAGCACTTTCCTCTGCATACCTTGACTACTGAAACAACCACATTATTCTGAAACCATCTGTTTGTCCTTATCTCTTATTCATCAGCAAATGCCCAAGAAATGTTTAAGATATGCCCATAATTGAGGTAGCTGTCATGGCCAAGTTGAGAGGCACTCAAGAATAGAGAGAGCTACATACTGATAACCAAAAAAATTTATTGTACAAATGTGGCTAAGACAAAGCAATACCAAAGATTTATCCATTAGTTAAACAAGAACTATGTGATCAAGGCAATCTATATATAGATTTGGCCCTTCCCTTCTTTCTCTGCACTCTGTTTCTATTTTGATATAAACTAAATAGGTACACATACATCTCAAGTCTAATCAGTCGATTACCATCAACTGTCAGGACAAAGTCTTCACTTCTGGGTAGCAAAGAAAATGAGACTTGGTCTAGAATAATGGAAAGAACACTGGGTTTTGACTGAAATTTTGGCCTTGCAACTTACAAACTCAACAAGCTTTTGAACTTTCTGAGTGTCTATTTCCTCAACTGAAAAAGCATGGTAATAACCTATATCATAGGATTAGTTTTAGGATTATATGGTGTGATTTACATAAATACCTGGTACAATGTCAGACACAAAAAATGATGGCTGTTACGACTTGAGGCAGCTATATTTATTCTGTTTAAAAGCTTGCTTTATGTGACTCTGCTGTGCAATTTCTCACAACCTAACATTGCGTTACTAAGAAATAAATTTGGGGGGGGGGATAAATTGAAGGCACATCACAGCATGCCTTTACTCACCTTAAAATCTTCTTAAGAAATTATAATAATGTCTGATCTAAGGAGCTGTTTCTTAATCTTTCCTGTATTATAAAGATGTAGGAAAATCTGAATTTTTCCAAATTGTGGAGCTCATGCTAAAGAGCTGGGATGATATAACATGAAGGCAGGGGGAAATGTCAGAATAATTTACTGAATGAAAATAACTTCATGTTGGCATTAAATACTAGAGTAGGTTAGATAATGTGGAAACAGATACGGATGCAATACAAATACTTACTGTGTTAACAAATACAGATATAGATATTTCAACTAGTCCAAAGGGCCACTAAAGAAGCAAAGTAGGGGGCCAAAGAAATGCCTCCATTTGAGCATAAAAATAGATGTGTGCACTTTACCATCTTTCGAGAAAACTTGTGCTCTTGGCTTTTTGTCCAGATGTTTGCATTTGTTTATTTTTAAGCTGGGGGAGAAATGGTATGTGCATTTGGGCATGGGAAAATGATTTCACTTTTCCCAGGAATGTGATGGGGTAATATTAAACAGTGTTAAAAATATTAAAGAAGATATTGTAAGTAATGCATTAGGGACCTGGCTCCCAGGCCCCTGTGCTCCTACCCCTGACAAATGTGAACCAAGATCATGCTTAAAAAGGAGCAACAGTCAAGATTACCTGTCCACTTTGAGCAGCTGGCAATGCTATCACCAACCTTAAGTAGCCTGTCTAAAAGTTGCTGGAGATAAGACTTACAAAAAATAAGAGGTCAGAAAGAAATTTAAATTCCTTGGGGTCATTGCTGCTTAAGTTAGATTCACTACAGCAGAATATGGACACAGACACCATGGTAGCTACTGTTCTCATAGCTCCCTGGACTATGGAAAATACAACACATAGCACTCAAGCACTTTCCATTTGTTCCTGAGCAAAATTGCCTCCAAAACAATACTTGACTTTTATATTTTTCTCCTTTCAACAGCCTCTGAACTTATTCCTTGCTTGACTTCCAAAAATTATTTCTTCCATCAGGACAAAGAGAGAGTCTGACTTGTTGTACACAGAAGGGCTCTCCTTAAGTGCATGTTGATGCATTCCCACTAATTATGTACTTACCAGAGTTTATGAACAGGAATTGAATAGGTGGGAGCTTGAACTTGGCACCCTGTGATTCCTATCCGTGTGACCTTGGCCAAAATGAGCATGAGCTCTACCAATGTGAAGGTTAGATATATTGTATGTAAAGTCTCTTTAACACAAAGAAAGAGCAAACCAAATTTTGTTCCCCTATCCTGACATCATGAGATAACTGAATATGAGCATCTGTAAAGTCTAGAATACGATGCTTAGTGATGCCAATGGTGAGTTTCTGCTTTGAAAATCCTTGATGAAGGATGAAGTTCAACTTTTTGGATCTTTCTAGAAACTGAGACACACCTAACTCCACTTTCCATCTTTACTCAACAATATCCCTCTCCTCTTCATCACATCAATACTTCTGTGTTAATTTCCAGCCTTCAGATAATGTTTATTCTATATTTCTGGTTGCTTGTGCTCTTGAAATGTTCTTTCTCAGTCCTCTCCATCAGCCTACATTCTGTTCAACTTTCAAAGTTCACCTCACCTCTCACATTATCCATGAATGTCCCCAGAACATTCTGATGCAGCTATTCTTAACCAGTGGTATGTGACATTCTGGTGGAACACAGGAGTTATCTAAAGTGGACATCTGGTTTTTCCACAAGTTTCTTAGAGTTACATGATCGTCACAGTCCATTTCAGGCTGTTTGTCCTCATCCTGAGCTGAACCATTTAAACTGCCTGCCCATATTTGTACATATCCTTGGTCACCTATGTCCCATAAGGTGTTATTCCTATTTTCACTTCATTTTATTTAAGTCTATATATATATATTTTTTATCATGAGACAATGTTATTTTTAGCTAATGTCTCCTAAGTCATCAAGAACTTAGAAAAATAGAAGCCATCTATTTGGTAAGATATGGCTGAACTCTTTCTGTTGCCATCTAACAGTATGATTATTTCTGTAGTTAATTCACTTTCCTTAGCCATTCCAATATCCACTGCTATGGCTGTAAATATAGCTTCCCTGTGACTATAAAAACAGCACCTCTATGCCTGTCTCTCCCTTTTCTTCATCTTCTCCCTCTCTGCTTTTTCCCCTTTGAATTAAAACCTGCTTTACCTCCTTAATTTAGCATCTCTTCATCTCACATTACTTTCCTTTTGTTTTCAGAAATAAAGTTTTAGAAAGAATCATTGACATGAAATAACTCTAGTGTGTCATCTGTCATTCACCCTTCTATTTACTAGATATGAGGTTCCTGAACTTCATTTCATTCAACTCTCCAGGACTCAGCATGTGACTGAGGAAAAGCCATAGGCTCTCAGGCTTGGCAGAAGTGGGGCTGAAACTGAGCTTTTCCCACTACAACCCATGTAAACTTGAGCAATTTAAAATTTTTATTTTCTGTCTCAGCATCTTCTTCTGTAATGTTAGAGTAACTTTCCCTGACACATAGAGTGGGAACACAGAATGACAATATACATCAAGTGGGACATTCAGCACATCAGGAACATTGAGTCTTTATAAATTGGACATCACAACAGGACTTTCTTACAATAGACAAGTGTCTCTCTCTCTCCCTCTCAGAATTCACTTTATTTTTCCTTCAGTGATAACTCTCTCTTCTAGTTTTTTCCTATCTATTTCTGGTTATCCTTTCTCATTTTCCTCTTTTGTTTTTCCTTCCTTCCTTCCTTCCTTCCTTCCTTCCTTCCTTCCTTCCTTCCTTCCTTCCATTCTTTCTCTCTTTTTTCTTTTCCTTTCTTTCTTTTCTCCTTTCCTACAAATTTTTATCTTCTACCAAATGCTGTGTTCTCCAAAATTCTAAATTATCTTTGCTTTCTTTGATGTTATTGTGTTCTTTACTCACCCAGACTTTGACTTAGATAATACTAATAGCTTGAAAATTACTAAATCCTCATGTCCAATGCTGACTTCATGAGCTCTGTTACATGAACTGACATCATAATTTGGAAGGGACACAGGCAATAAGGATGCCCATTCTGAACTCATCTCTTTCTGCAGTCAAGACACACATTCCTTTACTGCATAGTAGCACTGGTTTTCAGGAGTCATCTTTGATTTGTTCCTCTTCCTTGTCCACTAAATCTAATAAATTAACAAATGCAGCCTCAATTCTTGCATGTTGCCTTCTTAGTCTCTCTTCATTTTTTGAATTTACAATTTAATCTATAAATGGACAAATAGTGGCCAACTCTCCCAGTTAAAACAATTTAGTCGTTACTGCACAAGAGTGTCTTTTAGAATTGCAACCCTAGAAGTACCAGAAATTCCAGAAACACCAGAAGTAAAATAGTCTGGAAAGACTATTTAGCATGCTATTTTCTAGACTTAATGCAGACTTCTTGAATCAGAATCTTGTGGCTGGTTGATGCTTATGCACACTGAAGTTTGGGTCTAACTGTAGAAAAAGACCTAATTCCATGGAATTGTGTATAAAGCTTTGCCTAATCTAACTTTTGACTGCCTATCTAACCTCATTGTCAACCATCCTACCATAGGCCTTACATATCTGCCACATGGTTTAATTCTTCATACCACTATACCTTTGCATAATGACAAATTCCTTCCACTCCTGATTCACCTACTACACTTCTTCATCCTTCTTAGATGAGCTCACATCAATCATCTCTCTCTTATTAGGGCTTCCCAGAGGCTCTTAGCTTACCACCCATTTAAAATGAATGCCCACCTTTCAGACTTCCGTAAATCCAAGAGCATCAGTAAGTCACAATCCCTTGTCTTCCTGTATGGTCTAAAAGTTAAAAGTATTGTACATCTTACAATATTTAAGTGTCCATTTATTGGTCAGTCTTCTTCACCAACCTAGAAGCTTCCTAACACTTAAATATGACTAACAACATGTATTAGGTGCTAAAAATCATGTTAATGGAACAGTTATCTCTCTTTAAGTTGTTATATTTGCCAGTTGTATCCTATCAGTCCAATAGGCTAAACCTTATCTATCAATGACTTTCTGAAATTCAAGTATTACCCTCGTATGGAAAGTTTTCATCCTCCTGTCCAATCCTGATGTTCTAAGTAAGTGCTTTTGCAAGCTGCTTCCTGCTGATCCAATCTGCCAAAAATATTTAATTGACCCATGTCTGTATTCTTGGTATTCTGCAAGGTAAATTATTGTCCCACCTACTGTAGTGGTAGAATTATTTCTTATCTTGCAGGGTTTTTTA
Source organism: Anoura caudifer (assembly GCA_004027475.1). NCBI lineage: Eukaryota > Metazoa > Chordata > Mammalia > Chiroptera > Phyllostomidae > Anoura > Anoura caudifer. Next base: position 167,204 of record PVKU01001725.1, read on the forward strand.
AAGTTATAGAAGTAAAATTACCATGAATAATATTGCCAAAAATCTTATTGAAATTTTAGCTACTAATATATTTATTGTCCCTTATTTGTAAGTAATACAAATAAAGTGTGTTTTCAATAACACTAGTGCACTTTTACTTACTGTATTTATTCTTTCCTCTTAAGCAGTAAAGTTTTCCTTAGTAGTGTTATTAAAAATAACAGACTCATTAGATTTGTTTGTTTGTATTCTAAAGCTTTAACTATAAAATGGATTCACTGTCTGTTGAAATGACATATATACGTATCATATAACCATGAGCAAATAGTAAATAACTAAAAGACTATAATCATAACAAATTTCTTCAGAAAATTGTGCTTTTGCTCTTTCTTCCCAAAGGGAAACCATGTCCTATACAAAAATGGGCACAGCTTTTCAGGTCGGACTAGTAGGGCTGGGTCCTGGCTTTGTGAGCTGTTAGCTATGTAACTGTGCATAGGGAACCATCCCTGAACCAGGGTTTCCTTTTATAAATTGGAGATAATGATGGGACCTTTGTAGGGTCATGGTAGTAGAGATAAAACTAACTGGGAGTGCTTATTGGGATACCTGGCCCATATCAGGTACTCAGTAAATCTATTTCCTATGATTTTATATGTTTTCTAAATGTGGTGGTGTGAAGCAGATTGGTTTTTCATAGAGCCATTAAGGAGAAGTTGACTAACCACTATTCTCATTTCTTTGGCATTTTGTTTTTGTCAGCTTTGACAATCTTCTGTCTGGCATCACCATAAAATTATTCCATACATGCATTCCATACATGGTCTTTCAAAATGACTGCAAGTTTTTCACGGACAAGAGCCTATGAATGCCAACACAGTACATGCTCAGTAAATAAAAAAATCTAATGGATGCAATACAAAATGCAGGAATAACATTATATGAGAGAAACAATATTGTACTTGTGATAATTCCTCTTTCTGGAAGCATGGATTCCTCAAAATGAGAAGTTAAAATGTTTTAAATCTTTTATGAAACTAATAGTCTATGTTTGTTAAGACTTTTTCTGTGGTTGATTAATTTCCACACATTTAAGTCTTCACACATATGAGAAGCTTAACAAGAATTATATTTTACTGTGTGTAGAGTGGTCCCTATACCTTTCTGGGTCTGAGCACACGGTACAATTCAAAGTTGAGAGATGCCTGTATCCACTTGTACCAGAAACCCAGCATGATGAGGATATCTGTCATGATTAATGAAGCTAAGCAGTTCTCAAGGGAAAAAGCCTCAGTGAGTTTGTTTTGCTGCAAAAGCCTGCTCTGATCACATTAATTTGTGAGGTAGAAGGTGGTGACAGTTTACGGAGGAAAATCATATTGGGGAAAACTGTGACACTATTCAAATGTTCATGAAGAGCTCCTTTTGTAATCCACAGGAGAGTTTATACTTACCGCTGAGAAACAGTTATAGAAGAGTCCTGTCACAAATTGCAACCATAGATAGTCTGAAGCAAAAACTGCAGGTAGCCTATTTAGGGGACACCTGTGTGCATGCCTTCTTTATGAGCCCACATGGGCATGGAAGTGCCTGCCACTGTGTGGAATAAGAACCTGAAATTTGGCATTTGGCAGACTTTAGTCTGAATCCTGGTTTTGCCACTTCCTGTCTATGTGAGCTTCTGCAAGTCATATAATTTTGGTTTCTACACCTGTAAGACAGAAACAAGATGTACTTTGGAGAGTTATTGTAAGGATTAAATGAGATCAAGTTTTTTTCGCGTGTAGTTGCTGAAAAGTCATCACCCTACCTCCTCCTGTTTCTAAGTAACTAGGTAATATGATTTAATAAACATTTAAAATTTCTCTATAAAATTATCTCCCACATAATCTTACAAAGAGCCAGAAATTTTCACCATGGTCATTTTGTTTCTATGGTTAAAACAAGGAAGTTCCTTTTTAAAATGCAGTACTTCCCTTAGGGGAGAGATGGCATATTACATCATCATAAACATAAATTCAGATAAATATTGTAGGGGTACCTACTATGTGTCAGGCACTGTGTTTCTGTGAATAGGTATACAGACAGGTAGGGGACTCCTTAAAGACTTGACATAAGAGAAAGGAAAGTCTTATAACGGAAGAAGTAGGGACACATTAGTAATTTAGAGGATTCTCTACGTGTTACTCCCAAAATGAGCCTCAAATCCAGAGGTGTTCATCATCTGTGGCAGTGGTGGTAATGAGATTATCTATGTCTCAATAGAAGTCTTGCTGGTGTGCATGTTGTGTGCTGCTCTGTACCAATCCAGATTATGACTTCATTAAGAAAATTTTAAAAAGTCCTCATCTTTAAATTCCATTGCCTAGAAGAGAGCCCAACACAATAAATATTTGTTAAATTATGCCAAAGTAAAACCATTTATAGAAGTGACCAGAAGAGTTACTGGGTCCTTTATTTACTTTACAAAATAAAAATTATAGCTGAGGATAATATTCCTAAGAGATTGCAACAAATAGGTCCTTATCTGGAAACTCATAGATTGTGTTTTTTATGTCTGTTACTTTTACAGTCTGTTACTTTTCTAATATTTTTGTCACAGGTGTTTCCAAATTTTAGTGGTTTAAGGTCCACATTTATCTTTTTGGAACTCAAGGTCTTCTATATCTGACTCTCTCCTCCTTTGTCGACCCTCTTTGCTGAGCTCTTTTCAGTTGTCCTAGTGTCTTTATCTGTGGTTTGCTCTCATGTTCCCAGTGTCAAGTCTTTGTTCATGCTCCTCCTTTCCCAGAATCACCTCCTTCCCCCATCCCTGGGACAGAAGATTGTCCCTTTCAGCCACAATTAGACTCTTAGTTTATCTAGGGAACAGTCCTCTAATGCCATGGCAGCAAATATAGACCTCCGTCTTCTCTTTCTCAGTCCTGGCTTAACTAGCCCCATGCCATTTCACATGTTCTTAATTGACTGTTTCATAATTGATTTATGATCTGTGCTATACCTCTCCAAATACATTGAAAAGATATAATGTCTGCCAGTGCAACTGTGGTGAAGATTAAGTGAGGTAATAAATGAGACTAAGATTAACTCAATAAATATGAGTTCTGATATTCTTCCTCTACTTCCTTAACTCTTTGCATAGAGGTAAAATAAGCTGGACTTCGGAGAGCGTTTATTTCAATGTACATCAGAAAGAATGTTCTACACTAGATCTTCATGCAATGTTTTGTAGAGCATGAAAATACTAGCCCAGCACCCCAGTTCAAAGGCAGAGGCAGATCTTGTTTAGAAGCAGTTGACTGAGGCTTGGTCTAGGCAGGTTCTGCTTTTTTCCTCAAGAACAATGAATATCAATACCTTGGTCCATCTGTGACCATTGATGGCACATTGCATTAGCATCTTAACAGATGAGATTATTACCACCCTGACAAGGAACTCTGCTGTTAAGAATGCTGAGTTTTTAAAAGAATATCTGTACCCTGTGTTCAATGCAGCATTATTTACAGTAGCCAAGATCTGGAAACAGCCCTAGTGCCCATCAGTAGATGAGTAAATAAAACAGCTATGGTACATTTACACAAGAGAACACCACACAGCAGTGCAAAAGAAGGAAGTCTTACCTTCTGTGACAGTTTAGATGTTGCTAAGGGAAATAAGCCCATCAGAGAAAGACAAATACTATGTGATCTCACTTACATGTGCAATCTAATGAACAAAATAAACTAACAAACAAAATAGAAACAGAGATATAGATACATAGAACAGATTGCCAGCTGTCTCAGGGGAGGGGGGTTTGGGAGGCCTGGATGAAAGAAGGTGAAGGGATTAGCTAAAGCACATGTATGCATGAAACATAGACACAGACAATAGTGTGGTGATGGTCAGAAGGAAAGGGAGGCAGGGCTAGGAGGAGATGAGCAAAGGAAAGGAAAATGGGAATGGAAAGAGACTTTGCTTTGCTTGGGGCAATAGGTGCATGGTGCAATATGTAGATACTATTTTATTGAGCTGTACAGTTGAAACTTGAATGTTTTTGTGAACCAATGTCACTCCAATCAATTCAATTAATAAAAATAAATAAAACAAGAAATGCACTGATCTGAAAGAGAAATAATGCTGACTTTTACCTCACTAGGAATTAAAGTTTTCCTCCATGATCAGTGATTTTTAGTTTTGCCTTTTAAAATAATTTTAAAAATTAAGTTTATACACTTCCTCTCTTAAAAATATTCTCCATATTAAAGACAAATGAAATATTCTAAAAATGCTCTCCTTTTTCTTTACCTGCAGTTGGAACCCTATACAGTTATTCTATAACTCCATAGCTCCTTCCAAATGCCACCATTACTACAGAGTTCCACACCTACTCCAGAACCTCACAGTTATTCCATAACCTCACAGTTATTCCAGAAACCCACAGGTACCCCAAGCATACCTCACAAATGTCAGTTCCCAGACTTCTCATTCCTTTGGCTCTTTTTCTTCTCAGAAACTACTATCCATGCTCCTTTCTCATCTCCTTAACCACAGAACACATTTCTTAAGCAATTCTGATGTCCAAGAGTACATTTGGTACTACAGCAACTTCTGGTAAGTCATAATCAATGAACACAACACACAGTGTATTAGGGTTCTATTGCTGTTGTAACAATGATCAGATTTGATGGCTTAAAACAATACAAATAAATTTTCATTCAGTTTCATTCAGTTTCATTCAGTTTCTTTTCCAGGGAGTCTGAAATGAGTCTCATATGAGCTAAAATCAAGGTGTCACTGTAATTTCATCTCTCTCAGAAGAATCTAGAAGAAAGTCTGTTTTCTTGCCTCTCCTACCTCTTAGACACTGACCACTTTCCTTTGCCACTGGCTACTTTCCCCCACATCAAGGCCAGCAACATTTGACTGAGTCCTCTTGCTGCCATTGTTTTGATGCTCCCTCTTCTGCAATCCTCTTCCATTTATAAGGACTCTTATGATTAGATAGGTTCATCCAGATAACTCAGAAAAATCTATCTCAAGGTTACCTGATTAGGCACCTGAATCCATCAGCAACTTCAATTCGCCTTTGTTCTGTAACTCAATATACTAACAGGCTGCGCAGAATAGATAACGGGAAATTTGGGTGTGTCATTTTCTGCCTATTACAGGAACTGTATAACATATTGGATTAAACAATTAAATGATATATTACATGTAAAAGGCTCATCATAGTACACAGTGAATAAGTACTTAATGTATACTCAGTTTTATTGTCACTGTGATTTTATTTTTTAATTATGTTCTGATCGTGTATTATAAGCAAAAATACAGCACAGTTCATCCTACAATCTCCAGGACAAAGGGCAGTCATTCAGAATGAAGTGAGATGAGATATAACAAAGAGACTTATACTGTGAACAATAATCACTGGGGTCTGTTGAGTGGTTTTTATTTTCTAGTCACTGTATAAGCACACTATATTTATTAACTCATAATACTCACAACAATTTCATGACACAGGTAACAGTATTACTCCTGTTTGGCATTAAAAAGAAAGAGAGAGAGACAGTGAGGTTAAGTAATTTATCCAGTTTCATACCCGACTTCCCACCACTGTAGGTTTTCTCTTAAATACAAATGCATGGGTGAGTGTCCACATGAATAAATGCATAAATGGATGAAGAATCAAAGGAATGCATAAAAAAGAATGTTGTTAGCTACGTGACCTACCCCCAAAGTAATAGCATTGTCTTTCTAGAATAAGTGATGATCGAGACCAAGCCTGAACACTTCCAAGCATATTTGCATTATAGGCAAAATGGGCATTTCTTACATAAGAAAAATTTCATACCTAGAGTTTCAAAAATATACAATATAAAATGGGATTTTCCGATCAAAATCTCTTAGGTGACTCAGGAGCTATGATTTCTCACCTGAAGACTTGGACATCAGTCAAAGTAGGTTAATGACTGAGTTAAATGTTTAGTGTATTTTGTAGGATCCAGTTCCAAGAAAATCATGCCAATGGTGGCGACTTGACAGTGGACGGGCACAGCCATGTCAGTTCAAGCCTCTCTGAGGGGTCCCACAAGTGTTTTTGGGTTGCGGTACCATTCTTGTCTTGCTTTTCTCACCAGGTTTGTGTGCATTTTCTCTTCAGTTTTTTGCTTGGATATTATGCACTGTCTCCACTAGAAGAGCATATTCTCAAAGGCCAGAGAATACTGGAGTGGAAGTGTTCACTGTGATTCATCCTAAAATTCTACTGACTGTACCCTATTGAACAAAGCTTTAGTATTTGTTACATTATTATAGTTCCCTTCCAAAGATGAAAAAAATATATTCTAAAGCAGAGAAACTTAACTGTTGTCTTTAATTTATTAAAATATACATTTTTGCCTATATAAATTATTTAAAATTTGATTTTGATTTGTGCAATGGTCGGTAATCCTTTTAGCTTATGTTTGATCTCTCTACTGATATTCATCATTTTACTTTTTCTGACAGAAGTTACTCTGACCCTAATCTATGAGTAAAGAAAAATAAGAAAGTTTCAGGCTTTAGAAAAACTTGTCAGTTCCCATATCTGTAAGGCATATCTCTGGTCACTTTATGTAAAGAAGATCATAGAGAAAGGCATTCTACTAGGTATTGTCCTCTTACAGGTTATAATAAAATAACTTTAAAAAAGTAAAACATTCAAATAGCTAAAAAATTGACATTAGGTTTTAAATCTAAGACATAAACACACCATTTGACAAAGGAGAAAGATAAGGCTAAAACATTTCAATAGCTATCTCAAGGCCACCCAACTAAGTATCAGACTTGGATTTAGTGTTGAATCCCTAATTCCAGTCTCTACTATATGTTCAAATTTAATATCTGCTCTTCAAAACCTCCTGTTTCTCTTCCTGAGTTTCTATCTTAATGATTAACACCATTTCCCTAGCTCAAGCAAATGTAATAGTTCAGAATCATCCTTTTCTCTGCCCTCTACACCATCCTCACATCTAGTTAATATGATTCTGATTGATTCTACCACCTACATATTTTTCACATCCTTCTCCTGCTCTACATACTTCTACTTAGTCCAGAGCTTTTTCATCACTTACTTAGGCTGTTTCCACAGTTTTCTAGAGGAATTATTTCCTTCAGGGTTACCCTTATGCCACCATCTAATTCTAGACATTGTATTACCCACTACTTTTTTTTTTTTCACTGTGTAGTTGATTGTTGTTTATTTGGTTAGCACTTGTAATTCCATCCAATTTTACAGGTTGTATCTCAAGCCCCTAATTCTGGCACACAGGTTTCTTCATGATTTGGCTCATACCTACTCTCCTACTTTTATTATAACCATCCTTCTTATACATTCCTCCCTATTCTCCCTCACCCCCAAATCTACTTCTCTGTGCCTTTGCCCTGCTATTTCCCTTAGCTGGGAATTCCACCCTTCATCTTTGCCTAACTAATTCCAGTTTTTCTACCTCCTAAAATTAGGTTCAGAAGTTTTCTGTTCCAGGAAGCTATCCTGGTCTCTGATCTTAGGACAAACTCTATGCCTCTTTTCTATGATTCCCTGGAACTGTGTATATAGAGTATGGAAGTGACCAGCCTTTTATGTGGGTCCTTATTTAACTATCCTCTCACTGCAAGTTAGAACCACATTTTCATCTATGCCCTGCCTCCCCACCCCCCGTTCCTGCACACACACTGGAGTACCTATTAAAGTCTCCAGCACATAGTAGATGCTCAACAAAAGCCCTTTAGACACAATTGAAAGACTTTTCATGGAATGTAACATGACTAAAGACAGGGCTGTAGCCACAGATTTAGAGGTAGAGGTAGAGAAACTTCTAGATTGTCTGTGTGAGAAAACCCTACTGCTTAACCATGGCCAGGTCAAGTACGACACTAAAACATGGAATTCCTTTCTTTTGTGAAGGTTTTTGTTTTGTCTTTAAGAAAGACAAATAAGGTTCTTCTGGTATTTGTCCACGGGGAAGCTAGCATTCACATTTCTATCTCCACATTGGCAGAAAAGTCTCTCAGGAAAACATATCATATTTATTCACTTGCGATTTATTTCATTAATGATTGGAAAGTATTCTAATCTTAGTGATAAGAGATACATGTTATTATTGGATGTCTTGTTACACGTTTGTTCTTTTTCTGGGTTCTAATGATTTTCTTTTAGTGGCTCTCTTATTTTAGCAAAAAGGTCAAGAGAAACTGGAGACTAATGATATCTTTCTTTTTTCTTTTTAAAAATCCCTATATGGCCTAAAATATGATACAGACAAATTGTGAGCTCAGAAATACTAGATTATAAACTGGTAGAAACCCACAACACATAGCAAATTTAATTTAACACTGAGTTTGGACTTGGAAGACCAATTATATTTCTAAGATCTGCCATATCCAGTTATGTTATCTTAGGTTAATTAGTATACACTTCCAAATATAACTTTCCCTTTTAAAAAATGAAATATTAATTTAGATAATTTCCTAGATTTCTTACAACTTTGATATTTTATGATTCTAAATTTTACAATTTCAATTTAAATGATTACAAAGGTATATACTGAAACCTTAATTCTTAACAAAACAAGCCACAAAATAACAAGGTCTGGTCCCTGTTCTTACTAAGTTATGGTCTGCAAAAATAATTTTAAAGTATAACAAGAATGAGAATTACAAAAGCATTTAAACAGATATAGAGTACTTAGCACATACTTAAACTCCACAGAACTTTTTGAGTCTGTTTATATGTCATGCCTGGAATACAAGGGGAAAATAAAGCAAAGTCTTTTCCTAGAGTCTAATAAGACTAATAGCCATTTATTCAATTAATTAATAATTCCAATTTAATCCATTTAAATATATACTATTCAAACCAGTATAATACATAACAAGATTATAAAGGTGTGGGATTTCAATTTTAAGATTGTTTCTGCTGTACCCTGTGAGATGGAGCTTCTTGTCAAGATGAAAAAAGAATATATATATATATATATATATATATATATATATATATAATCAACTTATGCTTTTGTTCCATTGGCTGAAATTTAGTCTTAAACTCATTTATAGATATAAGGAAGCAGACTTTAGCCATGTGCCCCAGTGAAATTTACTTGAAATCTATTAGAGGACTGGAGAGTCAATTATTTGACTCTTACACAAATGGCCTTAGCTTGGAGTTCATATAATTAAGGTTGCAGGTAAGGCTGGCAGCTCTTGCAGGATTTACTGGCCCATGACAGGGAGAAGTAGATTTCTCTGTGCCTAGCTCTTAAAAGGATAAATGTACTTGTTTTAAGCTCCCATACAGATAATCCAAGATAATCTTTTTCTCTCAATATATTAACTTAGTCACACCTGTAAAGATACTGGTTTCTTTTTACATGATTTTTAAAAAGATTTTATTTATTTATTATTAGCAAGAGCAGAAGGGAGGGATGTGGAGAGAGGGAGAAACATCAATGTGCAAGAGATACATCAATCAATTGCCTCTTGCACACCCCCAGGTGTGGAACCTAGAGAACCTGGCTGCAACTCAGGCATGTGCCATGGCTGGGAATTGAACCAGCAACCTTTCAGTTTTCAGGCCAGCACTCAATCCACTGAGCCATACCAGCCAGGGCAAGATACTGATTTTGCTGTTGTTGCTTATTTGTTTGTTTGTTTGTTTGTTTTCATCATATAAGGAAACTATAAACGGCAGAAATTAGATAAATATTTTTCTTCTTTTGAAGAGGGGATGATTTTTGACTAGCCAGTAGTAGCATGTAAATTCAGCTACAGTTTTTAATCTTAGGTGTGCTGTTCTGAAAAACTTATTGAGTGAGGAGAGTGTGTAGGAGGACTTGATACTATTGTTCAAAATACTCTTTTATTTAAAAGATTTGATATTTGGTGAAATGAGGGCTATTAGTTTTCTATTGATTTAAAAGGTCCAATGACTCCATATTATTCAATATCATTATTTTAAACAAAAACCTTACATTTACTTTTACTTATAAACAAACTTGGTGGATATAGCCAAACCAAGTTAACTAGTAGAAAAGTTAACTACCAAGTCTATGGTAGTTAACTGGAGAAAGTGAGAGAAATAAGTAACAAAACCAAATGAAAAGAATCAAGTGAGGGTAAGGAGAAGGAAGTTGAAGAGAGGTTTACTACACTGAGAGTAGAATGCAGACAGGATGATGCCAATAGGAACCTTTTATTCTGTTGTTCTGTCCCCTTTTCTTTTTACCCTGGGATCCCTGGGTCTTTTTTTGTTGTTTAATTAAATTTACTGGTTGACATTGATTGATAAAATTATGCAGGCTTCAAGTATATAATTCTATAATGAATCACCTGTATATTGCATTGTTTGTTTACTACCCCAAATTAAATTTCTTTTCTTTGTCATACATTTGACCTCCTTTACCCTATGCTATTCCCCACAACTCCCTTCCCTCTGGTAACCAAAATGCTGTTGTCTGTATCTATGAATTTTTGTTTGTCTGATTGTCTTCTTTGTTCATAGGGTACTTTCAGTTTAATATCCCACACATGAGAGAAATTATATGGTTTTTAGCTTTTTCTGCTGACTTATTTCACTTAGCATGATATGCTCCAAGTCCATCCATGTTGGCACAAATAGCAGTATTTCATCTTTTATTATGGTTGTGTAGTATTCCATATATATGTGTGTGTGTGTGTATTCCATATATATTCCATATCTATATATCTATATATCACATCTTCTTTATCCAACCCTCTATCAAAAGACACTTCAGTTGTTTCTATGTCCTGGACACTGTGAATAATGCTACAGTGAACACAGGGGTACATATATTTTATGTTTACAAATACATGCTTTTAAATTTATTGGGAAGATACCTAGAAGAGGGATTGCTGGATAATATGGTAACTTTATTCTTAATTTTTTGAGGAAATTCCATACTGTTTTTTGTAGTGACTATACCAGTTTACATTCTCATCAGCAGTGAAACAGGGTTACTTTTTCTCCAAAACCTCTCCAACACTTGTTATTATTTATCTTGTTGATAATAGCCATTCCAACAGGTGTGAGGTGGTTACTCATTGTAGTTCTGATTTGCATTTCCCTAGTAGCTAGGGAAGTTGAGCATGTTTTTGTATATCTCTGGGACATTTGTATGTTTTCAGAGAAGTGTCTAGTCAGGTCCTCTGTGCATTTTTTTTAATTGAATTATTTATTTTTTGTTGATTACTATGGTTTCTTTGCATATTTTGGATAATAATTTCTTTTTAATTTTAAATTATTTTATTGTTGTTCAACTACAGTTGTCTGCATTCGCTCCCCAACACTCTTCCCCACCCCAACCACGCCCACCTCCCTCCCACGCTTCTACCCCCCTCTCTTGGTTTTGTCCATGTGTCCTTTATAGTTGTTCCTGAAAACCCTGCCCCCGCATTATACCCTTCCACCTCCCCTCTGGTTACTGTCAGACTGTTCTTAAATTTTATGTCTCTGGTTATGTTTTGCTTGCTTTTTTCTTTTGTTAATTAGGTTCCTATTAAAGGTGAGATCATATGGTATTTAGAGGTATTGTTTGTAAATATCTTCTCCCATTTCGTCAGTTGCCTTTGTGTTTTGTTGACTTCTTTTTTTTAACCTTACTGTGCAGAAGCTGTTTACTTTGATGTAGTCCTATTCATTTATTTTTGCTTTTATTTCCATTGCTTTTTAATAAATTCAGGACTTACTAACTGTACTTGATAATCTGAGTAGAAAATGATATGTAGGGCAAATAGGTAAAAGCAGGGCCTGTAAGTTTCATTATCTGATGTCTTGTGTCCTCAAAAAGACAGAAAACTGTACATGAACAACAATTAAAATAAAATTAAAAAATTACCTTGGCATCAGATCTATTAGTAATAATGAAGAGTGTCATCATAATTATTATTTACACAATTTTTAGTATTACTATCATTTTAGTATTCCTGTTATTATTCTCAATCCTCTTTTAGTATGGGCAAAGCATGGTGATGTCTACTTTACATAGTTTACGTTATTTAATCTTCAGAGTAATGCAGGCAGTTCTCCCTTGTGAAATTTGTAACTGCACAAAGTAGACTCAATAATCAGTGGGAAAAGTACAATTGTTCTGTCACTTTTAAAAAGATCAGTTTCAAGTATTATAATCTTTCTTTTGATTGTCTTAAATGTATAGAAATAAGAAAGCAGTAAAACAAATTTCACATTAATTAGAAATAATAGGAACATTCGGTGCATTTGTTTGGTTTTGTAACTTCTCTCTCTTAACTATCATAGGACTATTTGGATACATCTACCAATTTATTTAAAAATGAAAGTAAATATAAGCTTTTTATTCCTTTTTCAAAATACTTACCAAGAATAGTTTGAGCAGTGCTTGCCTTCTTTTAATTGTATGGCTAACCCCATGGAGTAATCAATCAACCTCTGTCAGCCTCTGTGAATTATCATACTTCTTCCTCAGTTTAAATCATGTTCTAATATTTTAGCTTTTGTACTTTCACTGTTGTGTAGTATCTCTGAGTGTATCTTGAATGTAGAGTTGTCTATTATTGTCACTTCCTCTGGGACACATTCATTTACTTGTCACAACCAATTTTGTCACTTATGTTGATAAGCTTGCCTTTACTAAGTTACTCTGGGTCATATCTACTCACTTGAAGGGCAGTAGGGTCAACATTGTTAAGATCAGCTATCTCTTCTGTACTGCCATGTCATTAAATTTTAATTTTATTTTCAGTGTTAACACTTTTCTTTATTGCACACTCTCTGTTGTTGCCCAAGTCCTTTTCTCAATTGTCTACTTTTGTAAAATGCCACATTTGTATCACTATGAACAAGGAAGTCAATATGACTACACACTTTGCTGTTTGTTCACAAACTGTGTAACAGATACAAAGCAACCAGTCAAGTGATGTGATTGGCCACTGGCTGTGATGTTCATTATTATTTATGTGATTGCTTGTGGACTAAAGAGCTACCAGCCAAGTTTGTCCTTTGTGAATTACTCACAAGTAATGTACCATGATAACCTATATTTGAATCATGTCATTGCAGAACTTTGTTATTTAACTACGCTGTGGTAAGTAAAATGTGTGTGTGTGTGTGTGTGTGTGTGTGTGTGTGTGTGTCAGAAATGTGCCAAATGAGGACTACTTGTGCTATGAAGTAGGAACTATTATTTTTCCCATTTTATAGAAAAGAAAATTGAGGGTAAAAAATATTAAATGGTTTACTCAAAGTATTAGTCAGTGAACCCAGAATTAAAATTCAGGCACATTCTGCGTAACAGAGCTTAACCTTTATATTCTTTGGCTTCTGGTTGGATCTTATATCCACATCCCTCTCAATGATGAGATAAACTCTGATCACTGGTCTCAGGCAGCTCTACTCCTTAGGGAGGATAGCAGATTGCTGATTCTGCAGTATCTCTAGTCTAGAAAGGAACCTATCCTCTGCATATAGCAGAGCCTCCAGCTTCTTAATTTTCTTGACTATGGAGAAGACTTTGGAGGAACTATAGAATATGTATGACAGTGTTGACATTTGATGTTTGCTGTGTTCCCATTGTTAGTGTTCTCAATCCCTTGATTATGTCCACTTGGTTGAGAATTCCAAGCTTGTCCTTTCTTTTCCTCCTCAATGGGGTATATTGGACCCTCGGTTAAACACCCCTCCTGCTCTTATATTTTTTCTAGAAACACCTTCTTTTAAAAAAAATATATTTATTGATTATGCTATTACAGTTGTCCCATTTTCCCCCTTCACTCCCTTCCACCCTGCACACCCCTTCCCATCCACATTCCCCACCCCTTTAGTTCATGTCCGTGTGTCATATTTATAAGTTCTTTAGTTTCTACATTTCCCATACTATTCTTATCCTCCCCTTGTCTATTTTCTACCTACCATCTATGCTACTTATTCTCTGTACCTGTTCCCCCTCTCTCCTCCCATTCCCCTGTTGCTAACCCTCCATGTGATCTCCATTTCTGTGGTTCTGTTCCTGTTCTAGATGATGGCTTAATTCATTTTTGCTTTTGTTTTTGTTTTAGATGTGGTTGTTAATAACTGTGAGTTCACTCTCATTTTACTGTACATGTTTTTTACCTTCTTTTTCTTAGATAAGTCCCTTTAACAATTCATATAATAAGGGCTTGGTGATGATGAACTCCTCTAACTTGACCTTATCTGAGAAGGACTTTATCTGCCCTTCCATTCCAAATGACATTTTGCTGGATAGAGCAATCTTGGATGTAGGTCCTTGCCTTTCATGACTTGGAATACTTCTTTCCAGCCCCTTCTTGCCTAGAAGATCTCTTTTGAGAAATCAGCTGACAGTTTGATGATCCTACCTTTGTAGGTAACTGCCTCCTTATCTCTTGCTGCTTCTAGGATTCTCTCCTTCATTTTAATCTTGGGTAATGTAATTATAATGTGCCTTGGTATGTTCTTTAGAAACACCTTATTGATGCATTTGAAGTTTTCCCTCACTCCTTTCTGCCAACATAAGAGGACTATATGTAATTCTTTTTATTTTTTTTTGTTTTTAATTGTTTTATTGCAGTTGTCTCCATTATCCTCCCATTACTCTCCTCCACCCTATGCACCCCCACCTCCCACATTCAATCTTATCCCCACCATTGTCTTAGTCCATGGGTCCTTTATACATGTTCCTTGATGGCCCTTCATCTTCTTTCCCCCATTTCCCCTTCTCCCCTCCTCCTGGTCACTGTCAGTTTGTTCCTTATTTCCATGTCTCTGGTTCTGTTTTGCTCACTTGTTTAATTTGTTGATTAGGTCTCACTTATACTATGCAGCAGAAAGAAAGAAGGAACTCCTACCCTTCACAACAGCGTGGATAGAACTGGAGAACATTGTGCTAAGTGAAATTAGCCAGGCAGTGAAAGACAAATACCACATGATCTCATCTATAAGTATAAGCTAATCAACAATTCTCATTTCTTCACAGGTGGTTCCTCAGCTTTTTTTTTCCCCAGTTTTCAGAAGACTGTCCAAAACTCATTCTCTAACTAAGAGATGAAATAAGCCTGATTATTTTTGAAGCTAGAAGTACCAAATTGGAGCACAGTTGTTGACAAAACTGAAGGGGATGAAACTGTCTCTTCTGTCCACATAACAAGCATCAATCCTTTTTATAAAATACTGGATCACTGTCTTCTTTGCTTGCGTTATTATTTTCCAGAAGGAACAACAAATTTAATGGGTAAGGTTTAAAAAGATATTATTACTTTTTCCAAAATGGTGGTTCTAGTGTTGGAGCCACCATATTACTATAAATGAAATAGTCCTAGGTGTGAATCCCATAGACTTGCTTGTGAAGTCCAGCTCCATCACTCACCTACCATTTTTGTAATTTAGGAAAATACTGAACATTTCAGAACCTGCATGACCTCTCTACAAAATGAAGAAAAACTCAGACTCTCATTATTAGTATCAGTAAGGATTTAAAGATAGCTCATGTAAAATGGCTGGCACATATAGGGAGCAATCCAAAGTCAATCTTTATTTTTGGTACTTGGAAGAGACCGGCACAGTGGCATGTAAAATTTTACACAAAGTTTTTTCATTCATTGATTTATTAATGTAGAAATCTTTTGTGGTATCCTCTGATATCTTTGTTCTAATTACTGTTGTAAGAAAGGCCACATACCAAGTTGTTATCTAATCTTAGGTAGCATGCTTCTAAATGTGTCTCATTATAAGTTACATTATGTAACTCATTACATAAGTTTAATGTAACAAATACAGTCAGATAATTAAAACAGATGTAAATTTTATTTGGGAAGAGGTTATTGACATATATTGACTTCCTAAACCTAACTGCATGTCAAAGCTTCCAAACTCACACTCCAGCTCTAGTTTCCTGACATTTGTGTTGCCATAAATTATTAGGAGATATTGCTTGAAAATTTCCTTTGTACTTTTGACCACATGACAATGTGTAATGAACTGAGCACATAGCCAAGGTTATGTTGACATAGTCTCTGGACTCTAACAACATTCATTTCTGGAAACCTGATCTTTTGTCATCCAGGGTCAAACATCAAGACCTTTTCTTTTATTCTTTTTTTATTCTTTAACCTATTTTTTTACTATTGTTCAACTACAGTTGTCTCCATTTTCCCACCACCATTCCCCCCTTCTCTGACCATCTCCACTTTGAACCCTTGATCCTACCCCCCCCATTGTTTTTCTCCATGTGTCCTTTATAGAAGTTCTTGAAAACCCCTCCCCCTTTTTCCCCCATTATCCCCTCCTACCTTCCCACTGGCTACTATCAGTTTGTTCTTTTTTTATGTTTTAACATTTTTTGAAATAATTATTTTATTGTTCAAATACAGTTGTCTGCATTTACCCCTCACCCCAGCCAACCCCACCTCCCTCCCTTGCTTCCACCCCACCTTGGTCTGGTCCATGTGTCCTTTATAGTTGTTCCTGAAGACCCTTCTACCCCTTCTTCTCCATTAGCCCCTCCCACCTCCCCTCTGGTTACTGTCAGATTGTTCTTAATTTCAATATCTCTAGTTATATTTTGCTTGCTTGTTTGTTTTGTTGATTAGGTTCCACTTAAAGGTGAGATTATATGGTATTTGTCCCTGACGACCTGGTTTATTTCACTTCAAAGAACCAGTTCCTGGATTTATCGATCCTTAAAATTGTGCTTTTAGTCTCTATGTTGTTTAATTCTGTTCTGATCTTGGTTATTTCCTTCCTTCTACTTGCTCTGGACTGTCTTTATTGTTCCTCAAGTTCTTGTGGGTGTAGGGTTAAGTTGTTTCTTTGAAATGTTTCTATCTTTTCTAGGTAGGCCTGTATCACTATGAACTTCCCTCTGAGGACTGCCTTTGCCATGTCCCATAAACTTTGGATTATTGTGAGTTTATTTTCATTTGTTTCCAGAAACTTTTTGATTTCTCCTTAGTCTCATTCTTGACCCATTCTTTGTTTAATAGCAGGCTATTCAATCTCCATGAGTTTGAGTATTTTTGAGTTTTTTCCTTGACGTTGGTCTCTAGCTTCAGTCCCTTGTGATCAGAGAAGATTCTTGATATGATTCCAATATTCTTGAATTTGTTGAGGCTTGTTTTGTGTCCTATCATGTGGTCTATCTTTGAAAATGTTCCATGTGCATTTGAAAAGAATGTGCAATTTGCTTCTTTGGGATGAAAAGCTCTCTGTATATATCAGTTAAGTCCATTTCATGTAAGGCATTGTTCAATGCCCCAATATCTTTGTTGATATTTTGTTTGGATTCAGAAACCCCCTACTATAATTGTGTTGCTATCAATATCTTTCTTGAAGTCCTCCCCAATTTTCCTTATGTATTTGGGTAATCCTATGTTGTGTTCATTTATATTGACAATGTCTATGTCTCCTTGATGTATTCTTCTTTTGAGTATTATGAAGTGACTTTCTGGGTCCCTTGTTATGGCCCTTTCTTTGAAGTCTATTTTGTCTGATATGACTATTCCTACCCTTTTATTTTTCCTGTTTATTTGCTTGGAATATTTGTTTCTGGTCTTTTACTTTCAGTCTCTGTAGGTCTTTTGTTCTGAGGTGGGTCCCTTTTTGGCAGCATATATATGGGTCATAATTTCTTATCTATTCAGCTATTCTGTGCATTTCCATTGCTGCATTTAATCCATTTACATTTAATGTTATTATTGATAGGTACTTATTCATTGACATTTTTCATACCTGTGTTGCTGTCTCACTCTTTTCTTTTCTTTTTTTTTTAAAGGAGACCCTTTATCATCTCTTACAAAGCTGGTTTGGAAGAGATGTATTCTTTAAGGCTTATTTTGTCTTGGAAACTCCTTATTTGGCCTTCCATTTTAATTGAAAGCCTTGCTGGTTAAAGTAGTCTTAGTTGCAGGCCTTTGTTTTTCATTACTTGGAATATTCCTCATCATTCCCTTCTGCCTTGGTTCATTTCCATTGAGAAGTCAGCTGCTGGTCTTATTGGGGAACCCCTGTATGTTATTTCCTGTTTCTCTCTTGGTGCCTTCTCTGTTTGTTTTTGGAATTTTGCCATTTTAATTATGACGTGTCTTGAAGTGGGGCTCTTTGGTTTTCTCTTGACCGTGACTCTGTATTTCTAGGATTTGTGTGACTTTTCTCTCATCCAATTAGAGAAAGTTTCCATCATTATTTTTTCACACAGTCTTTCTATGTCTTTCTCCTCTTCTTTCTGATATTCTCATTATAGGGATAATGTTATGTTTCCTGCTGTTCTCTTTACCCCTCTTCATTCTTTTTGGGTATTTTTTTCTTTTCTTGCTCTTTCTGGAAGTTTCCTTCTACCTTGGCCTCCAGTTCACTGATTCAATCTAGCCTGCTTTTGATTCCTTCTACTGTGTTCTTCAGTTCAGAAATTGTATTGTCCATTTCCTCGTCCCTTTTTGATAGTTTCTATCCTTTTTCATGTTGATACAGTTTACAGTGAGTTAGTTGTAATTTCCCTGTAGTTTTGGTAATTCTCTGTGAGCTCATTGAGCTTCCTTATAACCATTGCTTTGAACTCAATATCCGATAGTTGACTTGCCTCTATTTCATTTAGCATTCTTTCTGAGGCTTCTTCCTTTCCTTTCATTGGAGGTTTGTTTCTTTGTCTTCCCATTGTTTGTGAGACTCTTCTTGTTAGCCTCTGCTTCTTAAATTGATCTGTTCTGATTCCCTGTGTTTATGGGGTGAAATTCTATGCTAGGAAACCTGTGAGGGTCTGTGGTGCAATCTCTTTGATCTCCTGAACTTGCTGTTCTTGGGCTGTCATTTTTGTCGGCTCTCTGTATATTTTGGGGTTTGGATTGTTGTTGGGTCTTTCTTTGGTGGTCTCTTCCCTCCAGCTTATTAACTTAGGGTCACTCCACCCACCACATCTTGTATGCTTTTTTCGTGTGCAGACAGGTTGTGTTGAAGATGGTTCTTCTGTCCAATGTTTTGAGGTTTCTCTCTCACTATCATTCAGTTGTTTGTTCTGGGTAGTTTCTCCTCTGGTTATTTGTAATTCCGCATTAGTCCTGGGTGGAGGTAAGTGTGGCTTTCACTCTCTCCTTCACCTTCTACCATTATTGTCTGTTGGTGGTTTTTTTGTAGGTGGGTTCTCTCTTCCAGCAGGTATACTGGTGTTCACAGGTCCCACCTACTTTTTTACGTGATCAGTTGAAGGGGGAAGGCAAAATGTACTGAGGTGGCAGGAGTGTATTCTATGGGATTTAAAATGCCAACCTGTAGATAAGAGATATGAGATACTTTGGATATGTATAGTATTAATCATGTATTTACCCAACTAACTACATTTTAGAAAGTGTTGTAAAAAGATGAGACTCTTGTTAGAGGGGGGAAGAATTGTGAATTGGATCCAGAAAACAATGAGCTTGTCGGAAGTCAGAGTTTGCGATATAGTGAGAAGAAAGATAGAAAAGAGATGTTCTGTGCAAGAGAATAGAGGTAACCACAACAGTAACAAAGTTTTGGAAGACCATGAAATGGGCTAAAATCTGGGTGCCGTGTAGTATTTACAGTTGTATGGAACAATAATTATTCACAATAATAATGGAACAACAATAATATGACAGAATCTTTATGATCTGAATAATAAGAATAGGAAGTACATGACCTAGAGTAGTGCACTATTGGAACAGAAATGAAGTGAAAGAAGGAAAATTAAAAATACACTATGAAAGAGAGAACAAGGAAAACCAGTCAAACAATGCAATTAAACAAACAAAACAAAGAAAACTAAATAGAAAGAAGAGAAGTAAATACTAATACAAGAAGTAAAAATAATGAAAAAATAGAAATAAACAATTACTTGCAAGTTCTGTGGAATAACAAAATGAAATTTGTCTCAGTTTTTCAGTTGTTGTGATGATCCTTCTTTGGTTCTGACTCTGGTCCTTTCAGAGCTCCAGCTCTTATTTTCTAGTTGTGGTGAAAATAAAATAAAAAATAAATCCTTCTGCTGGCTTTAAACAAGCCAAGTGAGTGCTGCTGGTCTTACTAGCTGCAACAAGGCTGAAGGGGGTTGGGTTTCCCTTTTCTTCCTACCTGTGGTTTTGGGAGGTGGGGACCAGGTCTTGGCAGCACTCTTCACAGTTGCCCAGGCTCCAACCCAGTTTTTCAGCTTGTTGCAGGCCTCCAGTGCCCTTCTGTGCCAGGCCTATGTCTTCAGTCCACCAGTTTTGCTGTTCTTGAGGTGCACCAGTTAGGGGCAACTCATATACCACCTTCTAGATCTTTGCTGTCCTAGTTGCTAAGGACTCTCAAAATCATATACCACCTTCTAGATCTTTGCTGTCCTAGGTGCTAAGGACTCTCAAAATCTCTTCAGGGTAGTTCAGCTCCCCCACTGAGTTAATCTTTCTGTGCACTGTACCTCCCTGAGCCCTGCTGCTCTTCTTTGTGTAGGGTGCCTCCTCCTTCCTCTTAGTGAGCTAGTTGTGTCCTGCAGGGCAAGAGAGCTGACATGGCTGCTGAGGCAAGTGTGGGTGCTGGCCTCTGTGGCAGGGGTCTTGGGCGGACCACTGGGGTGACTAGTGTAGTGGATGTGGTTGCCCAGACTTGGCTGCCACAGAGGCGGGTGGGTGGGCACTCTCTCTGGGAAGGCTGGGTAGAGTGAGAGTGAGCATGTAGGGCTGCAGGTATGGGTGCTCTGCCTCTATTGCTGTGCCAGTGGGGGCACAGCCGTGGGGCTGTGGGGTCAGGTGCATACAGCTGAGGCAGCAGGCCTGGTGGATGCCCTCTGCTACTATGACTGCAGGGAGAGCAGGGGTGGGCCAGCGGTTAAGGCTGTAGTGGCTGCCAGGGCACAGCCAGGGAGGCGGGGGTGGTCAACACAGGAGAACTCCCTAAACAGCTACAGAGAAACTCCTTTTTTTTTTTTTTTTGAACAAATTTGTTCATTTAAGCATACTCCAAAACAAGAATCTGGCCTCTCTCACAGCCCAACTCTCTAACCAGACTGGAGACTATGCGGGTCAGGGTCCATCATGACCCAATTCTTCTCCCTTCTCTAGGCATCACCTGGTTCCCCAATTCCTCTGTTAATGACCCAGCCATTTTCCACCATCTCAGCAGGTGGATACTGCCCCTGTGTGTTTGCCACTTCATCTTTATTCTTCCCAGGGACTTCAAGCATACAGGTTTATCCTGGTGCTGCTCAAACCTCCTTGTTTGGCAGGGGAGGGAGCCATTGACCTGGCTCTCTTCCAAGAATCCTGTGGCAGGCCTGGGAGGTGCTGGGCCTAGTGCTGCAGCCACTCTGGTTCCCACACTTGTTCCAGGGACCTTATGTTTCCAAAGCAATCACCTTATCATCTTATTTTTTCAATGTCCTCTATAATTTTTGGCCTCCAACCTTCATATATGTTGGGATACTGTTGGCTGTTCACTCAGCTCCTCAGAAGATTGGCTACGTGTTCCACCTATGTGCAGGGAGGTTTGGACTCCACTTCCACCTATCTTGCTGCCGTCTTAAATATCTGTCAGTTTGTTCTTAATATCAACGTCTCTGAACATATTGGTTGCTTGTTTGTCTTGTTGATTAGGTTCCACTTATAGGTGAAATCATGTAGTATTTGTCTTTTACTGCCTGGCTTATTTCACTTAGCATAATGCTCTCCAGTTCCAACCATGCTGTTGCAGAGTAGGAACTCCTTCTTTCTTTCTGCTGCAGAGTATTACATTGTGCAAATGTACCACATTTTTTTATTCATTCATTTACTGATAGGCACTTAGATTTCTTCCAATACTTGGCTATTGTAAATTGTGCTGCTATGAACATTGGGGTGCATAGGTTCTTTTGGATTAGTGTTTCAAGATTCTTAGGATATAATCCCAGCAATGGAATTGCAGGGTCAAAAAGCAGTTCTTTTTTAGTTTTCTGAGGAAATTCCATACTGTTTTTCACAGTGGCTGCACTAGTCTGCATTCCCACCAACAGTGTACTAGGGTTCCCTTTTTTCCACAAAACTTTGCCAGCACTTGTTTGCAGATTACAGTAGTGTACCTAGAAAGCACTACAGACTCCACCAAAAAGTACTCAACCTAATAAAGGAATTTGGCAACATAGCAGGGTACAAAGTTAATATTCAGAAATTGAAAACATTTTTGTACACCAACAATGAAATATCAGAAACAGAAATTAGGAAGAAAATCTCATTTGGTATAGCAATAAGAAAAATAAAGTACCTGGAAATAAACCTTACCAAAGAGGTAAAAGAGCTGTACTCAGAAAACTACACAACACTGAAGTAAGAAATTAAGGAAGACATAAACCAATGGAAGCATATACCATACTCATGGCTTGGAAGAATTAACATTATCAAAATAGCCATACTACCCAAAGGAATTTATAGGTTCAGCACAATCCCTATTAAAATATTGATGACATAGTTCACAAGTTTAGAGCAAACATTTCAAAAATTTATACGGAACTGTAAATGACCCCTAATAGCCACAGCAATTTTGAGAAAGAAGAATGAAGTAGTAGGGGTTATGATACCTGATATCAAACTATACAAGGCTACAGTAATCAAAACAGTCTGGTACTGGCATAAGAACAGACACATGGACCAATAGATCAGAGTAGAGAGCCCAGAAATAAACACATGTATCTATGGTTAATTAATATTTGACAAAGGGGGCAGAAGCATAAAATGGAGTTCAGAAAATCATGTTTGAAGATCTTTGCTCTTCCTTGATGTTGCAGTTTATATTATTGTTTTAACTCTTACCTAATGCATGTAGTTAGTCCTGTTAATTTCCCTTTTAGCACTCACTCCTTTAGCCACATGGTACAGATTTTTATATGTTGTATTTCCATTTTCATTTGACTCAAAGTATATTTTATTAAACTTTCTCTTGACTCAGTGGGTTACTGAGAAGTGTGTTGTTTAGTTTCCAAGTATTTGAGGATTTTCCTTTATCTTTTTTTATTAGCAGCCAGTTTTATTCCATTGTAGTCAGAGAAAACATTCTATTTGATTTCAATTTTTAAAAATCTCCTGAAGTCTGTTTTAGAGCCCTTATGTGGTCTATATTGGTGGAAGTTTAAGTTAATGTACATTTCACTATTATTGGTTGATAATGTTGTTGAGTTTTTCTGTAACATTGCTAATTTGATATTGTGTCTTGCTTTTTTTTATCAATTATTTAAGGGACTGATGTTAAAATTCCCAACTATAATAATGAATATGTCTTTTATTTTTCAGTTCTAATAGCATTTTCTTCACATATTTAGCAACTCTGTGGTTTGGTCATAAGCATTTATGAAGCTATGTCTTCTAGGTGTATTATATCTTCTATTATTATACTATCCTTCTCTAGTTGTGATTTTGTCTGTTCTGAAGTATTTTATCTGATATTAATATGGTCACTTCTGTTTCCCTTTGATTATTGTTTTCATGATATATCTTTTTACCTTTTCTTGCATTCATCCTGCTTATACTCTTAGAGCTAAGATAAGATTTTTGTAAACAGCATACATTTGGCCATGGTTTATAATCCATCCTTCTAACCTATTTTTTAAATTTAATTGGTGTATCTAGACTTTTTATATTTAAGTTTAATATTGCTATATTAGGGTTCAACATTTAATATTTCATTTTCCATATACTATCTCTGTTTTCACTCCTCTGTGTTATTTTTTGTCTTCTTGTGAATTACTTAAACAATATGTAAAATTCCATTTTAATTTATCTGTAGTGCTTTTGAGTGTATTTCTATATATAGCTCTAGTAGTGGTTGGTCTATGTATTACATTATATATGTTATTTATCAGAGTCTACTGGTGTCATCATTTTAGCAGTTTAAATTTAGTATAAAATACTTAATTCCTTTTAAGTTTTTACCCTCACCCATTACTATTGTCTTAAATATTTCCTGTACCTAAATTTAGAACCATGTTAACCAGTGTTACTACTCTTGTTACAGTTGTTATACATACTTTAGAAGGCTGATAATGAGAAGAAAAGCTGATTTAATCAACCCATATGTTTGTTTACTGTGTTCTCTTTTCTTTCCTGATGTTTGAAGTTTCCTTCTTTGTTAATTTTATTTTGTGTTTAAATGAGGTGTTCTACCGCTTCTTTTAGGGTAGGTCTAGTGATGACAAATGTTTTCTTTTTATTTTTTTTTATTCCCCTTCATTCTCTGTTTTCTTTTCCTTCTTAAAGATCATTGTTGCCGAGATAATGGTTGACAGTTCTTTTCTTAATCATGTGAAAATATATGCCACTTATTTTATGGCCTCCATAGTTTTTGAAGAGATAATTTCTGTCATTCAAATTTATTTTTCCTTTGTGGGTAACATGCTATCTTTCTCTGGCTGGTTTTAAGAATTTTTCTCTTCCATCCAAGTACTAACCAGACTTAACCCTGGTTAGCTTCTGAGATCAAATGAGATACAACACATTCATGGTGACTACTATCAACAGATCCACAAACAACAAATATTGGTGAGCATTGGTGAAGATTGGCAGGAAAGGGAACCCTAATGAAATGTTGGTGGGAATGCAGTCTGTTGCAGCCACTGTAGAGAACGATACAGAGTAGCCTCAGACAAATTAAAAATGAAACTCTCTTTTGACCCAGCTATCCCACTTCTGGGAATATATTCTAAGAATGCTGAATTGCCAATACAAAAATATATATGTTCACAGCAGTGCTATTTACAATAGCCAAGATTGGAAAACAGCATAAATACCCATTAGTAGATGAGTAGATAAAAAAGCTATGATACATTTACACAATGGAATACTAAGCAGTAGTAAAAAAGAAGAAACTCTCATGTTTTGTCACAACATGGGTGGACTTGGAGAATGTTATTCTAAGTGAAATAAGGCAGTTGGTAAAAGGCAAATACAACATGATCTCACTTATATGTGGAAGCTAATGAACACAATCAACTAACTGACAAAACAAAAACAGAAGTATAGATACATGGAACAGTCTGATAGCTGCTACAGGAGAAGAGGGTTAGTGGCTGAAAGATGTTGAATAGATTAACCAAAGAACATTTGTGCTTGACCCATAGACATGGACAAAAATATGGTGATTAACTGAGGGAGGGGAGAGAGTAGGGCTGGGTGGAGGCGGGAAAAAGGGAGAAAAAGGAAAACTGTAATAGCATACACAATAAAAATATTAATTATTTGTCTCTCTTATTTTGGGCAAACATTTTTCCCAGTTTCTTAAATATATTAATTATGTTTCTATTTATTTAATATGGAAAACTTCTGAAATATTTATGAGGCAAATTTATTTTTCATTGCTTTTGGGCTTTGAAAAGCTCCCATGTTTAGAAAAAAAAATGTCTGGCATACAATGAATGCTTAATAAATATACAATAAGTAAAGAAAAAAGGAAAGAATTTTTCTGTTTTTAGTTTTCAAATGTTTAATTACAATATGTGTTAGTATGGATTTCTTTGGTTTTATCCTATCGGGGGTTTACTCAGCTTCCTTTATGTGTGTGAGTGTATGTTTGTGTGTGTGTGTATAAATGTCTAGATATCTTATATAGATATACCTTGTTAAATTTGGGAAGTTTTTATTGATTATTTCGTTGAGTTCTTTTTCAGCTTCACCCACTTTCTCTTTTTTCTGGGCTCTGATGACACAAACGTTAAAAATTTTCTTTTCATAGACTAAGTCACTGAAGCTCTGTTTTTCAGATTGGACAATTTTAATTTTCTATCTTACAGTTTTCTGATCCTTTCCTTTGTCTCTTTCTGTTTGTTATTGAGCCTATCTACATAGATGTTTACATTTCAGTTATTGTATTTTTTCATTTTAATATTTCTTTTGTTTTTAATGTCTTAATTTGCTGATACTGTTATTTTTGTTTAGATTTCTAATGCTACATTTATCTTGTGTGTTCATAAATGATTAATGAAATTATTTTCATCCTTGTTTTTAAATTTTTGTCAGATAACTGCCATATATGTCATCTTGGTGCTGGCAACCATTGATTATTTTTTTATTTAGTTTAAAAGCTTCTTAGTTGTTGGTATGATAACTGATTTCCAGTTCAAGCTTGGATGTTTTCATATTTTGTTATGAGAATCTGGATCTTAACTAAATCCCATTTAACTGGTATTTTTGGATACTGTTATGGAGTCAGAAAGAGGAGCCTCACCTCAGGAATGCCATGTGGATGCAGAAATCAAAGTTCCTCACTCTCCATTGGCACTGACTGGTGAGCTCCCATTTTTGCCAGGCAGGTTAAGAATATTGGCTCTGCCCCAGCTTCTGTGTCTCAGTGGGTTGAGTGCCAACCTACAAACCAAAGGGTCGCCAGTCCAATTCCCAGTCAGGTCACATGCCTACGTTGTGGGCTTGTTCCCCACTAGAGGGTATGCAAAAGGCAATTGCACATTGATGTTTCTCGGCTTCTCTTCCTCTCTTTCCCTCTCTCTAAAAATAAATAAATAAAATCTTTGCAAAAGAAGAATTCTGGCTCCCCACATGCTCCTCATTGAAACTAGAGGTAGGGTCTCTTTACTGTTAGTGGACTGAAAGTCCTGGCTCTCTGTCCGGCTTTCTTTTGTATCTCCCAGTGCCTCAATTACTGCCTCATGAATGGAGACATGTAGGTTCCTCACTCAGCCTTTTCACAATGGAAGTGGGGTCATATTTTTGGGGTGGTGCTAGCTGGAGCAAAGCAATCTTGGCTATGCATTTTATGATTTACCAGGTTTTTCTTTTTCTGTTCCTTTGCCTAGAAAGAATAGGCATCTGTTAGGACATTACTTATCTTCCCTCATTAGTGTTTGCCCGTTGAAGCTTCATTAGCTCTATGTTGAGATACAAGGCAGAAAGAAAACTGAGGACACTCACCACTGTATCATTTCTCAGGTCCCAAGTTTTCTAGCCAGTCTGCTTTTTTTCCTCCAAATTTCAGAGTCTTATGCTTGTTTTAATAATGTCCATAATTTTCCATTGTACATAATGGAAGGAATAGGGAAAATCTATCTACAGTCTTTTTTTTTTAGAAGTTGAAGATTCCAGTCTTTTTTTTTTTTTAAGTACAAAAGGACAAAACAAACATTGTGTTGGATTACTATGTACCAGACATTCAACTTGTGTGATCTCATTCATCTTTTCCCTACTCTTCTAATGTTTTCTCAAGTTTACATATGAATTATAATACTTAGGTTTCAGAAAGCTTAAGAAACTTGCCCTAGGAGACAAATATGAAAAACAAATATTGGTTCCCCATGGGGTTAACTTCCCTGCCCACGCCTCTCCTGCTATGTTTGTGCCCTCCTTCAGTGTTCTTCAGTATTTTCAGAGTAACAACACCTTTGCAAAGAAGTTTAATAAAAATCCTTCTCAAGCATTATAACAAATGTGTGAAGTCAGTTACTTTAAAAATATAGAATATGAGGATAAAGAAACCTGAAAGTTTATTTATTTTACTTAAAATTATAATTGTTTTGGTTCAAAATATTTCCTAGTCCATGCTCAGGCCAGGTAGCTCAGTTGGTTAGAGCATCATCCTGATATGTGCAAATAAGTGGAAGAGCAAATTGATATTTTTTCTCTCTCTCTCCTCCTTTGTTTCTCTCTAAA
The DNA here is from genome assembly GCA_004027475.1 of Anoura caudifer. Classification (NCBI taxonomy): domain Eukaryota; kingdom Metazoa; phylum Chordata; class Mammalia; order Chiroptera; family Phyllostomidae; genus Anoura; species Anoura caudifer. The sequence goes on from PVKU01001725.1 coordinate 194,792, forward strand.
ATAAATAAATAAATAAATAAAATACAGTAAATAAAATATGTTTCCTAGTCCAGATCTCCTTGTCCCACACTGAAGCTTCTGAAACAATAAAATGAGAATGAATTAACCCATTTATCATTGAACTGAATCTTCGTGAAGCACAATGCAACTCGTAAATGTTTGCATGAACACTGAAGGGCTGAAATACTTTGCCACCTTCATTATCTCAGTTGTCCCAGTCCACTCATAGTCAACCTTCAAATTTTACCCAGTGACTGTGAATCATTCCCAAATCTGACTGAACATATGTCATTATGACAGTCATCTCATACCACTATAGCTTTTCTGCAGTCTGTCTTTCCTCCTGTGATTGGAGTCATTGAAAAGGAAAACTCCATCTTTTCATTTTCACTTCACTTTTACTCCTTTTTCAATAGAGGAGAGTAAGTTACACTCAATGGGAGTTTTTAACAGTTCTATCACTTTACTGACAATTACATAGTAGAACCCCAAGAAGCAATATTGAGTAAATGTATGGGTGAGGGAAATAAAGTATAATCCACCAAAAATCATCTTATATTTTTGAGAAGGTATTTCCTGATTGAACAGGGCTTTATTTAACAAAAATAACACTGTTTACATTGAAAAATAATTAGGAAATAATTACAAAATTACACAAATTGTTAGACCCATCCTGCTTTAATTATATCTGATCTTAAAAAAATTAACCAACCACTTTTCATGAGAATATTTGTTTTCGTCCAATAGAAATATGACCAAGAAAGCTTACAAAGATCTGCCTGAGGAAAAACTTTCTCAAGGGATCATATTGATTATTTTAGTTGGGATCGAAGGTAAAGCTACTAATTTTCCTTTTTGTCTATGAGATTGCAACTAATCAATATCAATATTTATTACTACTTATATGTTCAACAAAATCCTGAAGGCTAAAGTAACTAAAGAAGAACAGTGTTATTGAAATGCATGGATTCTACAGAAGAAATAATGAGAAAACTTTATAAGACTATGGAAACAGAGTCAGGTATCTTATATAAACACAGTGCTAGCTTTAAAAAAAAGAACAGAAAATATGTTAATTGCTTTCCATGTATTAGCTATTATATAGACACTCTCATGTGTTATCCTTCAGAAAAACCTTTCAAAATATATAATAAATGTTTTTACATATGAGAAATGCAAAGCTTTAAGAGGCTGAATAACTTGCTTAATGTTGCATATTAACTGAAAAAAACAAGGATTCAAATGAAATTTGAAATAAAATGTATGCTCTGTAAAATACATTAGCACTGTTGAGCTGAATAACTAGCAAGAGTTTAATAAAAGTGTGCATTTTTGGAATTAGGAAGAGAAGTGTAAGAATGAGAGGGAAGACGTCTATATGGAGGAGTTGTGCAGAAATAGATTCATAGTTAGTCACAGATCCAGTGACCTAAGTTGGATATGATGACAAGAATCTGGGTGTCACTCAGATTCTCAGGTGCCCTAGTTTTTTTCTCAGAATTCAGATGTGGAGAATTCTCACAATTTGATAAGGATTGTATTTTTTTAGATTTTTTTATTGTTGTTCAAATAGACAAGCATTTTAAAAAGCATGGTTTTTCTATGTTCTTACTAGATGTCAATATGAGACCTAACTTCTAGGTCTGACAACAGTGAGAAAGAGAACTCCCTCCTGACCTCTGGCCTGACTGTGGCTCTGAGGTTTCAGATGAGGAAGGATCTGGGGCGGGGGTGGGGGGTGGGGGGTGCGGGGCAGCAGCAGAGTACATGCCTACCCCTATGGCAGTGTGACCTATGCCTGCCCCACTCCTGCTCTGGTCTTAAGGCTTTGTGATCCAGACCTGGCCAATCCAGCTTCCAAGGAGGGAAAGAAGGATGATAAAACATGGGCCATGCAAAGGCTTTCCACACTAAAAGAGCTTTTCAATGATAGAGGAATCTCTACCATTCATTCCTTCAATTGAAATTATCCTGGGCTCCACACACAATAGGTAAACAAAGCTATTACACCTCTTGTCCACTCTGCATAGTTCCTGCCCTTTCCCAATGTGGCTGAGAGTTTCCACCTTTTCAAAGAAAACTGTATTGAAATTTTCACTTATGTCTGGTCGGTGGTTCATCATCTGGATGACTGATAAGATGATGGCTAGTTTTTATGTTGACTAGGCCCGGGATGCAAAACAAGAAATATCTAATCCTTCTTCTTCTTGGCTCTACTCTGACATACACAAAGTTTCCTCCACTGTCCCTGGCCTGGTTCCTGCTTAGGGAAGATTAATTTGCCCGCTACTTCATTGTTCTGCTTTCTCAAGCAAGGTACATGCAAGCACTGGTTGATGCCTTTTCCTAACCCATGAAAGTAATCACTTAGAGTCTGTCTGCCCTTTATGTCCCCATTTTCCAGGAACAATTTTTTATTCCAGCTGCTCTTCTCAGAACCATAGTCCTGATTTTATTTTCTCCACCTGGATACCTCGCAGCCTTCTCTAAGACCTTCATTCGAGTTATGCTGTGTAAATAGGTTGGGGTTGGAGACAGGAACAGTCAGTCCACATTTGGTGCTCTGGTAAGAAAGTGGCACATGAGACAAGTAGTGGTCTTCTTCTAATTGCAGAGCACACTATCCATTGAAAAAATTTCAAGCCAATGCATTTAATTATTCAACATATCAAAAAGTGAAATAATGAAAATGTAATTTTCAATTGTCATCTCAACAACCTGCACTCACATCTTTGGGTAGTTAGTATTCCTGTGTTCCCACTAAACATCTAATCTTCCAATAATTTTTCATTACATTCCAGGCATATTTGCAGTATAACTTTATTTCCACTGAAAAGCATCATCTCTTGCCATAATCTTAGTTAACAAGTGGGGATAAAATTAGGAAAGGATGGATTTCAGCACTAATATATTTTATGAAATGGCTTTATTTTACAAGATCTTCATTTTATGTTTTTTCTTTCATATCTGTTATTACATAACCTGTGGAACTAGGTGAACTTCTGCTGCAATCTTATCCTGTTATATTCTTGCTATGTGGTTTTGGCAAGTACATTGGCCTTTCTCCTCCTTCATGTCCTTACCTTCAAAATGAGAAATAAGAATAGCTTATCTGAGGACTGGTGATTCAGAATACTAAATACATTTGAAGCTCCTAGTTGAGGCTAGCAAGAAATCAATGTTCAATAAATGGTACCTATTATAATAACTCATTGTAGGTTTTTGACTTGCATTTTGAAGGAGTGATAATTATTTAAGCATCAGCAAGTCATTGCTAATTTAATATCACATGAATGCTGGTTGATTACTGATAAATGCTCAACTATGAATTATTTGACACTAGATGTCTCTGGTTAGTATAGGAGATGGTGAGATTTTTTCCTTTATAGAGGAATGTGCAACCCCTGGTTACATTAACATTTAAAATGTTTGACATTGTAAAGGTAAAGCACAACAAATTCACAGTTGATACTTCATCTTGCAAATCTTTAGTCTGAATTTGCTTTCACAGTCTCTTTAATCTCTATACTCTGGTATAAGATAGGGAGACCAGCAAATGGAACATGGACTACAATGATAATATTGCATTTGCATACTAGCTTGATAGAATGAAAACAAAAATATTTATTTCAACTCAGTATTATCCTGCATGATTTGTATTACTGATATCACAGCCTCTGTGTTCAAGAGCAAGCTTAAAAATTTACAGATGGTACTAAATTATGAGGACAACAAATAATGAGGTGCAATGCCTTCTGATGGAGGATAAATTTGCTCATTTGGGCACCTCAGGCTACTAATAGATAGATTATGGATAGTAAATATATTTTGGTGTAGATGAATGTTGAATAATGACTTTTGGAATACAGATAAAGGGGAGGAATGCCTAATGAATTAGAAATAGTTTAGTACAATGAATAAGAGAAGGGTGGTGAGTTATTAGATGAAATAATAAGAATGTTAAAACTCAAGTTTTTCCTCCTTTGCAGAGAGAGGCAGATGTGTCCACAAGAAGAAACTAACATTTTGGATAATCAGCATTTCAGACAACAGAAAGAGCAGGAAATTTAGAGTCAAGCCTACATGAGTTAAATGTGTGGTCTGTCATTTTCTAAAGTAATATGATTGGAAAAGTTCTATTTATCTAAGTGAGACCGATTCCCTTCACTTGAAAATATGAACAATGTATGCCAGGGCTATTGATATGGTGTTGTCATGTGTAATCCTTTGCTGAGCAGACATGGTCCACATTCAAGACATAATTTATTACAATGGTCTTGCAGATGGCCCCAAATCTTTATTTTTTTTTTTGTTTAAACCAATATATTACAAATCATTTCCAATACATGGATGTAAGGTATGTTGAGAAGGCATGCTTTTTCCCCTAAATTGTTAAAGGTGCCATAGGAACTGATGGTGGCCCCCAAAATGACCTGGCTCCTGTGCTTAGGACACAGGAGGTACACTGTGAAGGACCTGTTAGGGGGTGAAGGTGGCTTCACCAAGGATCTGTATGAGGCTATGGAATATTACAGGATAAATTAGTTCATCAGGGTCTACAGTGTGGATTCTGCCCTTCTCTTCCTATACAATTCTGACTTTAAAATGCTGCACCATAATTGTCCGTTACCTATCTGACTCTTTCCTTGGAGTATGAGTTCCCTGCACTCCCTGCCAGGATGAAAGCAAATCTAAATATCCCTATTTCCACAGGAAATGTCCTGAAGATATGGTACCTTGCTTCTGCGTGAGTCTTGAAGGAATCTCTGTTCTGCTGCCTTCCATTAAGGACAATGTCATTTTCTGTGAATAGCTCTTTTAACTTGTCATTTCCCCCATTTTTCTACTCAAACTTCCCCAATTATTTATATTTAGTTTTTGTCATTCAACACTTATTGAATATATAATGTGTGGCAATCTATTGTGCTAAACTTTTCAGTCTTCATTTTATTTAATCCTTAAAACAACCTTATGAGATAAATACCATCAGCCACATTCTCCAGATAAAGAAACTGAGACTTATAAAAGAAAAAGAATATGGTCAAAACTATGAACAGTAAAGTGACAACAAACTCACAACTATCAACAACTGAACCTAAAAAAATAAAACAAAAACAAAGTAAACAATAGAACAGGAACAGAATCACAGAAATGGAGATTGCATGGAGGGTTATCAGTTGGGAGGGGGAGGTGGGAGAGTAGGGGAAAAGGTACAGGGGATAAGAAACATAATTTATAGGTAAAAAATAGACAGGGAGAAGTTAAGAATAATATAGGAAATGGAAAAACCAAAGAATTTATATGTATGACCCAAGGACATGAACTAAGTGTGCCTGTGGGGGTGTTTTTGAGAGAGGGGATTGTAGGGTAGAGGGGGTTAAAAGGGAGAAAAACATAGGAGAACTGTAATATCATAATAAATAAAATATACTTAAACAAAAAAAGAAACTGAGACTCAGATAGGAAAGCAGCACTTTGCAAGGCTGCACAGTTAGCATATATTAGCTAAAGATGAAAGCTAAATCTACCTGTGTCAAAATTGCTCTTGCCCTGGCCAGTGTGGCTTAATTGGTTGCAGTGCCATCCCATGCAAAGGCTGGGGGTTCAATTCCTGGTTAGGATGCATACCTAGATTGAATTTTCTATCCTTGGTCAGTGCACAGACGAGAGGCAACCAATGTTTCTCTCTCTCTCTCTCTCTCTCTCTCTCTCTCTCTCTCTCTCTCTCTCTCCATCCTCCCTCCCTTCCCCACTGTTGGGAACCACTCTGCTTGGTTTCAGGACTTGTGAGCCCCATGGCTAAGACACTCCCATGGCTAAGGCTGAGTGAGCAACCTTCAGACTGTGAGCCACTAAGGAGACAAAGCTTATTGCCCTGGCAGGAAGCCATTTCTGCTTCATCCATATCTGGCCCCCAATGCTTGGTTGGCTAGACAATGATGGTTAAGATTCCCTCAGTGGGGCAGTCTCCTAAGACAGGCACGATCATGTGGAAGGTTTTCAAGGAAGGACTCAGGGGGCAGCAGCAAAAGGGGGTGATGGACCCTGACATAGCCTGAGTCCTCAATCCTTTTGGGAGAAGTTTCCTTGTCTCTTGGATCCCTGGCTCTGCTCCACTTAAGCCTGAAACAATGACAGAGGGTGGTGCAGCCCTGTGCTGGATAGGGAGGGCTCCCCATGTGATCGGGCATAAGAAAGAATTCATAAAGTCCTGTGAAACCTGCTTTGCTAAAAATGCTCTCAACTAAATGATAAGGGTCTGTGCAGAAAATGAGTTTGTCTCCCAAAGTTTTGTAACCCCTTAGCTGACAGACCCTGACTCAAATTAAGCCCTCAGAGTTCTTTGCACATTATCTGTTGTTTGATTCTTGCCACCTGACAATGGTTGATGAGTTTTACCCGTATTCCTGTGTATTACGAACCTAATAAAATCCATTGAGGAAGGGGCTCTTAGCCCTTCTCCTTTGAGAAATTGGCCACCTCTCCTCTACAAGCAGATCATGTCTTGGTAGACTTATTCTCATCCATGGTGGCCAGGTGGGGCCCTGTGGGCAGAGCCCCACCCCACTTCTTAGGATTTTTTGCAGTGCATACTTATCAATCTATTCTCAAAAGTTTTGAAGATATTATCCTGTTTTCATTAACATGCTCATGCTTCATTATTTGCACCTCACTTTTCTCTATTCTGCTATATAACTCCCAAACAAATCCAGTGTCCTACTGTCTTTCACTAATTGTTTTCAGTTTCCATATGTGTTTAGGTGAATAACCTATCTAATAGCCATTAATTTTGTCTGATTATACTTGTATATCTACCAATCAAAACACATTCATGTGGGCTAAATACAGCCCTGCTAAAAGAATTAAAGGGAAATCCCTTTGGACAAAAGTTACACATGAAAAAAAAAAAAAAAGGAGTTACTCATGAGAATGTTGTTTTATTTCCATTCCAGTCATTTCTTCATGTTGATTAAATCAATTCCATTGCTTGCAAGTTAAGACTCACTTTGTTGGGCATCTAGACACCCATTTCTAAGTACATTTCTCTTAGACTCCGTGACATATAGTTTCTTGCATAGCTTTCTTACATCTATCTTTCTAAGTATTCTATGTACTCTTTTTTTCTCATTTTACTTTATTTTATTGTTCAAGTATCCTATATACTTTTCAAGGACAAGAAGCACATACTAAAGTCCTATTCATTCTAATGAACTATTTTGTGAACTGCATTCACTAGTCTGAGCAAATTGTTTTTCTTTCCATTAATCCTCACTATTTCTCTGACTGAACTATCGTTACACTTCTTTCTTTAATAATTTATGGAATACTTTTTATTTAAATTATTCTATTGTTTGATTACTGTTGTCTGTGTTTACTCCACACCCCTTGTCCCACCCCTTCCAAAACCACCTCCCTCCCTTGCTTCCACTCTCCCCCTTGGTTTTGTTCATGTCTCCTTTACAGTAGTTCCTGAAAACCCTTCTCCCCACTGTCCCCACCCACTTCCCTCTGGCTATTTTTAGATTGTTCTTAATTTCAATGACTGTGGTTATATTTTGTTTGCTTTTTTCATTTGTTGATTATGTTCCAGTTAAAGGTGAGATCACATGGTATTTGTCCCCAATTGCCTGGCTTATTTCACTTAGCATAATGCTCTCCAGTTCCATCCATGCTGTCACAAAGGGTATAAGCTCCTTCTTTCTCTCTGTTGCGTAGAATTCCATTGTGTAAATGTACCATAGTTTTTTGATCCATTCATTTGCCGATGGGCACTTAGGTTGCTTCCAGCACTTGGCTATTGTAAATTGTGCTGCTATGAACATTGGGGTGCATAGGTTTTTTTGGATTGGTGTTTCAGGGTTCTTAGGGTATAATCCCAGCAGTGGGATTACCAAGTCAAAAGGCAGTTCCATTTTTAGTTTTCTGAAGAAAATAGTATTCCATACTGTTTTCCACAGTGGCTCTGCCAGTCTGCATTCCCACCAACAGTGCACTAGGGTTCCCTTTTCTCAACAGGATCTCCAACACTTGTTGTTTATTGATATGTTTATGATGGCCATTCTCACTGGTGTGAAGTGGTATCTCATTGTGGTTTTAATTTGCATCTCTCTGATGGCTAGTGATGCTGAGCATCTTTTCATGTGTCTCTGGGCCCTCTCCTTAGAGAAGTGTCTGTTCGAGTCTTTTGCCCATTTTTAATTGGATTTTCTGTTTTCCTGGGGTGAGTCATGTGAGTTCTTTATATATTTTGGAGCTCAAACCCTTGTCCGAGGTGTCATTAGCAAATATGTTTTCCCATATGGTTGACTCTCTTTTCATGTTAAATCTGTTTTCTTTAGCCATGCTGAAGTTTTTTAATTTGATGAGATCCCATTTGTTTATTCTTTCTTTTATGTCCCTTGATTTAGGGAATATATCCATGAAGATGTTGCTGCATGGAATATGTGAGATTTTCCTGCCAATGTTTTCCTCTAGGACTTTTATGGTGTTATTATTTATATTTAAGACTTTTACCCACCTTGAATTTATTTTTGTGTATGGTGTAATTTCGTGATTGAGTTTTATTTTTTTGCAGGTAGCTGTCCAGATCACCCAACACCATTTGTTGAAGAGGCTATTTTTGCCCCATTTTATGCTGATATCACAGAAATACAAAGGATTATAAGAAATTATTATGAAAACCTATATACCAAGAAATTTGAAAACCTAGATGAAATGGACACTATTCTAGAAAAATATAATCTTCCAAAACTCAGTAAAGAAGAAGCAGAAAGCCTTAACAGACCAATAACACCTGATGAAATTGAAACATTAAGTAAAAAGCTTCCGACAAACAGAAGCCCTGGACCAGATGGTTTCACAGGAGAATTTTACAAAGCATTTAAGGAAGAGCTAACCCTCATCTTCCACAGATTATTTCAAAAAATTCCAGAAGAAGGAAAACTCCCAAACTCTTTTTATACAGCCAACATCATCCTAATAACAAAACCAGGTAAATATATAACAAAGAAAGAAAACTTCAGGCCAATATTGCTGATGAACATAGATGCCAAAATCCTCAACAAAATATTGGCAAACTGCATCCAGCAATTCATTACACTTCTTTGTCATCCAAATGTGGCCCGTTCCTAACAATAACTAGAATTGGGGCATTCTTTATGAGCCTATGAACCATATTCACATACATTATTTCATAAAATTTTTAAATAAATCTATAAGAAAAATATATTAGCATCCTGTTTAAATGAGATATTTAGAGGTGAGGTGACTTGCTCAGAATATGCTATTGAAGGCTTTTGTTGATGGTAGTCTGACACAGATATTCTGACTCTAAAATTAACTTTCATTGTCTCACCCCAGTTCTGTTTCCACCATGATAATTTTTGCTTTCTAATCAACCTTACTTTTCAACTTTTATATACTTCAATGATAAAGATGAATTCTATAGTCCTCTGTTATTGTCATAGTAATGACCAAATAAATACACAAATTAAAAGTATTCAGGTTAAGCAAACACAAATTAAAAATGAGTCTCCTGGTTTCCTACAATCTCCCATCCTCATCTTTTAATCAAGCTCCCTTTAGAAATCTTCTGTCTTGTGCTATCTTACAGTACCAGTGGCACCTAATACATACCACCTTGTACAATGATCTTGTCTTTCATCATTGTTTTCTATGTGCTTTACCTGAAGAACAGTGGAGCCAAACTCTGAATTACATATTCCAAGATGGGGCAGCAGGGAAGGATTCACTCAAGTTAGGGCACTAACTGCAATTAAATTTGCTGACCATTATATGCTGGAAATAGTTCTAATGATACCATATTATGTATATTGAGTCATTTAATTCTCAAAGCAATGCTGAGAGGTGATGTACTGTTTTTATCCCCATTTTACTAATGAAGTAACTGTGCATAAGTAAAAAAGTGTTTGTTCAATGTGGGATATATACTAAACTGATTCTACCTCAGAGTCTGCTTTACACCACTATCTGAAAGTAAGGTAAGTTAGAGTTGTAAAAAACAAAATAAAGCAAAGCAAAAAACAAAAACCTAGCCTAAAAATGGTGTAGAGCCTTAGACAAACTGACTTTATTCCTATGGGAAAGTCAGATAAAGTCATAAAGTGCATGAGTTCTGCCAAGGCCACCACACATGTACAAGAGAACTATGCTCTGTCAGCAACATCAGCTATCAGTCTGAGGATGCCCTGCAGCAAGTGTCATCTCCCATTTACAGACTAATTTGTATAACTTCCAGTTTATTTCCCTATTATCTATGAATAAAGCCTCTGCTACTATGTCTAGAAGTTAAGAATCTCCATAATGTAGGTTCTGCTTACCTCTTCTGACTCATCTCCCACCATGGCCCCCCTTACACTGTATGTTCTGGTAGTAACAAGGGGTCTATAGCTCCTCTCACACACTCAATTTTCAGGGCTTTGCTTAGGTTCTTCTTTTGTCTGTGATGTCTTTCATATTTTCTGTGACCAAACAATTATTCAGCCTTGATTCAACTCTTTTCTAATCCAGGGTATCTCCTCTCAGCACATATCTTTGATGACATATCTGTCCTCTGGGGCTCTAAAGTACCAAGTACTTACATATATCTGGATGTTATATTTTATATATTACAATGACTGTCTTAGTTCATATATCCATAATTCACCATGTAGCAAAGCTCTTGAAGCAAAGTTTGTCATATTCGCTTCTCTTCTTAGTATCTACCATAACACATGCCAAGTGCCAAAAGAGGATTGAATTATGTATCAGACTCTGGTTTGGCTTTTTAAATTCAGTTCTAATCTCAACCTAACCTCATGAGTTTGATCATTACTAAGTCTACTTTACAGATGAAAAAAATGAAGCTCAGAAAAATAAAGCAACATATTCAAAATTGCATATAGTAAGCAGTAAATATAATAAATAGGTGACAGATTTAGGAAGGATTCAAATCTACCAATGTTCAGAATCCAGCAGTGGCTTCCAAGGCTTTACACTATGCCACACTGAATCCCCGCCCCGCCCCCACCCTCACCAAGAAAGATGACAGTTGAAGTTTGGGAAACTGAGCAAAAAATCAAGAATCAATAAAGCTAAACAAACAGATTAAGAAGGCATTTTTTAAAAAATGTCTTAAGCACTTCCTTTTTATTACCTATGGCTTAACTAGAAAAGAGCAAGACTCACAGAACTTGGCAAAGCCTAGGTCACAGGTATTAGAAAGATAAAAAAATCCTGTGATAAGTCCAATAATGATGTAACTGATAACAAAAATAATTGTAGCTATCATTTTTGATCACTTACTATGTCATCAATGACTTTCTTTAACTGCGACAATGCCTTTTACATTTTATATTATTTTTTATAAAACAGGTGTTATTCTTATTTATTAAATGAAAATAAAAGAAATTAAGTAACTTGTTCAAATTTACACATACCAAGTGAAGAAACAGGCTCCAAAACTCAAATTCAGACTGTCTGATCTCAGATTATGAATCTATAACAAGAAACATACACTGTTTCACTCATTGGAGGTTAACCTCCAATGAGGTGCTGACACCTAGTATGTCAGAACTGTAGAGGAGCAATAGAACCCCAGGCAGGGTGAACAAGGGATGGTACATCCAGACAAGGAAGAATGGATGTGAGGTGGATTAAGAGTCTGCCCTGGTGCATAGTATTCCATTGTGTAAATGTACCATAGTTTTTTGATCCACTCATTTACTGATGAGTACACAGTAACCAGAGAGGAGGGGGGAGGGTGATAATGGGGGAAAGAAAAGGAAGGGTCATCAAGGATCATCTATGAAAGATCTGTAGACAAAGCCAAAGGGGAGAAGGAGTGAGGGTGGAAGGTAGGGGGGTGTGGGATGGGGAAAAGTGGTGGCAGGCAAATGGAGACAATTGTACTTGAACAACAACAAAATATATGTTAATCTGCCTTGGGAATCTCAAGTACCTTTCACAGCCTCCTTTTAATATAGGAACTGCCTCAGGTGTAGGTGATAAAAAACAAATTCAGATAGTCGGTTTCTGCAATTATGGAATAGATCCCACTTAGGACTGCTTTTGCTGTGTCCCATAGATTTTGGGTTGTGTTATTTTCATTTGTTGAAAGGTGCCTTTTGATACCTTCCTTGGTTACATTGTTAATGTATTCATTGTGTAGTAACATGTTATTTAGCCTCCATGCCTTTGTATGTTTTTCAGTTTTTTCTTATGATTGACTTCTAGTTTAATACCAATTTTATTAGAGAAGATGCTTGATATGATTTCAGTATTCTTAAATTTATTGAGACTTGTTTTGTGTCCTAACATGTGTTCTATCTTCAAAAATGTTCCATGTTCACTTGAAAAGAATACATATTCTGTTGCTGTGGGATGAAATGCTCTGAAGATATAAATAAGATTCATCAGATCTAATGTGTCATTTAAGGCCATTGTTGCCTTCTTGATATTCTGTCTGGAAGATCTCTCCATTGATATTGATATGGTGTTAAAATCTTCTACTATAACTATATTACTGTTAGTCTCTTCCTTAATGTCCATTAAGATTTGCTTTACATATTTAGGTGGTCCTCTGTTGGATACATAAATATTTATGAGGCTTATATCCTCTTGTTGAATTTCTCCCTTTGTCATTGTGTAGCATCCTTCTTTGTCTTTCATTATAGCCTTGGATTTAAAGTCTATTTGGTCAGATATAGGTATTGCTACCCCAGATTTTTTTTATTTCCACTTGCATGAAATATCATTTTTCATCCCTTTACTTTTAGTCTGTGTTTTCTCTTGCAATTTTAAATGATAGCCCTTCTGGGTTAAGTTGTCTTGCTTATAGATACTTGCTTTCATCACTTTGAATATTTCATGCCAATCCCTACTGGCCTGAAATGTTTTCATTAAGAAATCAGCTGTCAGTCTCATTGGAGCTCCATTGTAAGTTACTACTGTCTTTCTCTTGTTACTTTTAAGATTCTCACTTTGTTTTTAACTTTATCCAATTTAATTATGATGTGTCCCAATGTGAACCTCTTTAGGTTCATCTTGTTTGGAACTCTCCATGCTTCCTAGACATGTGTGATGTTTTATTTCTCCAGTTAAGGAAGTTTTGGTCATTATTTTTTTCAAACAGGTTCTCAAATTCTTGCTCTCTCTTTTCTCCTTTTGGTGCCCCAATGATGCTGATGTTGTTATGCTTCATATTGTCCTAAAGTTCCCTTACATTATCTTCACTTTATTTTATTTTTATTTTTGCCGGTCTTATTGGGTATTTTTCAAATACTGTCTTCCAAATCACTGGTTCAGTCCTCTGCTTCATCCAACCCACTGTTTATTCCTTCCAGTGCATTCTTAATTTCAGATATTATATTCTTTATTCCCATTTTTTATGTTTTCCTTGTTCTTTTTCATGTTGCTGTAGTTCTAAGATCCTTATAGTTCTTGCTAAGTTTTTCGATTATCCTATCCTTATAACCATTTTTCAACTTTGTATCTCATGAGTTGTTTGCCTCTATTTTATTTAGCTCTTTTTCTGAAGATTTTTCCTCTTCTTTCATTTGGGCATGTTTCTTTGCTTCCCCTTTTTGTCTGCCTCTTTGTGCTTGTCTCTATGTATTAGGTAGATCTTCTATGATTTCCAATCTTGCTAGGGTGGCCTTATGCATTAGATATCCTATGGGACCCAGTCCTTTATCACTTGAGCGGGGTGCTCTGGGAATGTCTCTTGTGTGGATTATGCAGGCCCTACTGTTGTAATTGACTTGATTACTATTGGCCCATTTGTGAGCCTCAGGCTGGCTGATTCTGAGGATCAGTGCTGACCTCAGTATATGAGATACTGTACATAAGATGATCACATGAAGAGGAATTGACCTTAGCAGGGTGTAGTGCCTGCAGAGAACTCCCTTTGTATACTCTGCTTATGAAGCTAACTAGATCCTGCAGTCTTAAGAGGAAAATTCCTAACATTAGAAACCTACTTCAAGAAGCAAGAAAAATATCAAATAAACAATATAACTACTTTTAGATGAACACAGCCCAAGGAGAACAGAAGAAATTAAATAAAGATCAGAGAAGAAATAAATGAAATAGAGTAAAAGAAAATAATACAAAGGATCAATGAATCCAAGAACTGGTTCTTGAAAAGATAAATAAGTTGGACAAACCTTTAACCAGACACATCAAGAAAAAAAAGAAAATACTGAGCTAAATAAAATCAGAAATGAAAGAGGAGAAGTAATAACTGACACCTAAGAAATAAAAAGGTTATAAGACATTATTATGAACAACAAATTTGACAATCTGGATGAAAACAATAAATTCCTAGTAATGCACAATCTTCTGAACAGAATCAGAGAATACAGATTACAACTAGTATAACTGAAGCAGTAATCAAAAACAAATGAACAAACAAATGCATTCCCAAGGAAAAAAAGTCCTGGACTGGATGGCTTCAGAAATGAATTTTACCAAATATTCAAAGAACTAACTATTCCAAAAAATTCAAGAGGAAAGACTCCCAAAGTTTTTATGAAGCAAGCATTATCTCAATTTAAAAACCAAAGACACTACAAATAAAGGAAATTCTGTTCACTAATATACCTGATGAACATAGATGCTACAATTGTCAATAAAACATTAGCAAACTGGAGACAGCAATACATTAAAAACATCATACACCATGATCAAGTGGGATTTATTCCAGGGATGCAAGTTTGGTAGAATATCCAAAAATCACTAAACATGATAAACTAACATAAAGGAAATGAAGGATAAAAAACATGTGGGTCATATCAGTAGATACAGAAAAGGCATATATGATAAAAAGCCATCACCCATTTTTGAGAAAAACTCTCAGTGAAGTGGAAATACAAAGAACATACCTCAATGTAATAAAGCCGTATATAACAAACTCACAGCCAAGATTATACTCAACAGGAAAAAAATTACATTTCCCTTAAAACTGAAAAAAAGACAGAAATTTCTTCTCTTTCCACTCTTATTCAACACAGTACTGGAAGTCCTGGCCACATTAACCAAGCAAGAGGGAGAAATAAAACACATTCCAATGGGAAAAGAAGAAGTAAAGTAGTCATTATTTGCAGATGACATGACACTGTATATAGCAGGGGTCCCCAACCCAGGGGACATAGACTGAATCAGTCTGCAGCCTGTCAGGAACCCAGTTGCAAGTGAAACTCACCTAAGCTCTGGCTCTTGCTCCCCTCCCCCATCTTTCACAAAATTGATCCCTGGTACCAACAAGATTGGAGACCACTGGTATACAGAGAACCCTAAATAATCCACCAAAAACTACTACTGATAAATGAATTCAGTTAAGTAGAAGGATACAAAATCAATATTCATAAATTAGTTGAATTTTTTGCATTAATAATGAACTATTAGAAAGGGAAACTAAGTAATCAATCCCATTCACAATTACTTCAAAAAGAATAAAATAAAAAGAAATACAATTTTTAAATTATTTCTTATTATAATTGTTGTTCAAGTAAAGTTTTCTGCCTTTTGCCTCATCCAAGCACAACCCTGGCCCTCTCCACCTCCCTCCTGCCCCACCCGACCCCTTGTTATTGTCCATGTGTCCTTTATACTTGTTCCTGCAAACCCTTCACTCTTTTCCCCTGAAATTCCTTCCCCTTTCCCCTCTGGTGGCTGTCAGCCTGTGCTCTATTTCAGTGTGTTTGGTTATATTTTGCATCTTTATTTGTTTTGTTGATTAGGTTCCTGCTAAAGGTGAGATCATATGGTATTTGTCTTTCATGCCTGGCTAATATATTTAGCTTAGCATAATGCATTCCAGTTCCATTCATGCTGTTGCAAAGAGTAGGAGCTCCTTTCTTTCTGCTGCATAGAATTTCATTGTGCAAATACACCATAGTTTTTGAACCATTCATTTACTGATGGGCACCTAGGTTGCTTCCAGCACTTGGCTATTGTAAATTGTGCTGCTATGAACATTGGGGTGAATAGGTTCTTTTGAATTGGTGTTTCAGGGTTCTTAGGATATAATCCTAGCAGTGGAAACTGCTGGATCAAAAGGTAGATCCATTTTTAGTTTTCTGAGAAAATTCCACACTGTTTTCCATAGTGGTTGCATCAGTCTGCAATCCCACCAACACTGCACTGGGGTTCCCTTTTCTTCACAACCTCTCCAGCACTGGTTTGTTGCTTTGTTTATGATGGCCATTCTGACCTGTGTGAAGTGGTATCTCATTGTGGTTTTAATTTGCACCTCTCTGATAGCTAGCGATACTGAGCACCTTTTCATGTGTCTATGGAACCACTGTGTGTCCTCCTTGGAAAAGTATCTGTTCAAGTTCTTTTCCCATTTGTAATTGGGTTGCTCAGCTTCTTAGAGTGGAGCCATGTGAGTTCTTCATATATTTTGGAGACTAAACCCTTCTCTGAAGTATCATTGGCAAATATGTTTTCCCATATAGTTGGTTCTCTTTTTATTTTAACACTGTTTTCTTTTGCCATGCAGAAGCTTTTTATTTTGATGAGATTCCATTTGTTTATTCTTTCCTTCATGCCCCTTACCTGAGGGGACATATCAGTGAAAAATGTTGCTCCATGAAATATCTGATATTATCCTGCCTATTTTCTCCTCCAGGACTTTAATGGTGTCATGATTTATATTTAATTCTTTTAT
Source organism: Anoura caudifer (assembly GCA_004027475.1). Classification (NCBI taxonomy): domain Eukaryota; kingdom Metazoa; phylum Chordata; class Mammalia; order Chiroptera; family Phyllostomidae; genus Anoura; species Anoura caudifer. The sequence goes on from PVKU01001725.1 coordinate 211,464, forward strand.
CCACCTTGAATTTATTTATTTTTTTTGTATGGTGTAGATGGTGGTGGAGTTTTATTTTTTTGCATGTAGCTGTCCAGTTCTCCCAACACCACTTGTTGAAGAGGCTATTTTTACTCCATCTTTGTCAAAAATAAATTGATGGTAGAGACTTGGATTTTTTCTGGGCTCCCTGTTCTGTTCCATTGGTTTATCTGTCTGTTTTTATGCCAGTACCAGGCTGTTTTGATCACAGTGGCCTTGTAATACAGTTTGGTATCATGTATTGTGATTCCTCCTACTTTGCTCTTCTTTCTCAAAATTGCAACAGCTATTTGGAGTCATTTATGGTTCCATATAAATGTTTGAAGTATTTGTTCTATGTCTGTGGAATATGCCATTGACACTTTAATAGGTATTGCATTGATTCTATAAATTGCTTTGGGTAGTATGGACATTTTGATGATAGTAATTCTTCTGATCCATGAACACTCTATGTGTTTCCATTATTTGTGTCTTCCTTGATTTCTTTCTTCAGTGTTGTGCAGTTTTCTCAGTACAGGTCTTATACCTCCTTGGTTAGGTTTATTCCTAGGTATTTTATTTTTCTTGTTGCTCTATCAAATGGGATTTTTGTCCTGATTTCTGTTTCAGATATTTCATTGTTGGTTTACAAAAATAGCTTTGGTTTCTAGATATTGACTTTGTATCCCGCTGTTTTGCCATATTCATTTATTAGTTCAAGGAGCTTTTTGGCTGAGTCTATAGGATTTTCTATGTACACTATCATGTCATCTGCAAACAATGATAGTTTTGTTTCTTCCTTTCCAATTTGGATGGTTTTTATTTCCTTTTCTTGTCTAATTGCTGTGACTAAGACTTCCAGTACTATATTGAATAGAAGCTTCTACCCTTCGCAACAGCATGGATGGAACTGGAGAGCACTATGCTAAGCGAAATAAGCCAGGAGGTGAAATACAAATACCATATGATCTCATCTTTAACAGGAACCTAATCAACAGAACAAACAAACAAGCATAATATAACCAAAGACACTGAAATTGGGAACAAGAGAGGAGAGGGATAGGAATTTCAAGGGAAAAGGGGAAGGGTTTATAGCAACAAGTATGAAAGGCATGTGGACAAAAGCTAGGGGGGTGGTGGAAATGGGAGGGACCTGGGGAGGGCTGGGGCGGTGGGCTGGGATGGGAGTAGAAGACAGAAAACTGTACAAGAACAACAATTAAAGTAAAAAGAAAGAAAGAAGTGGTGAAAGTGGACAACTTTGTTTTTTTCCTGATCTTAGTGGGAAAGATTTTAGTTTTTGCCCATTGAGAATGATGTTGGCTGTAGGTCTCTCATATATGGTCTTGATTATGTTGAGGACTGCTCCCTCTACTTCCACTTTGCTGAGTGTTTTTATCATAAATGCATGCTGTACCTTATCAAATGTTTTTTCTGCATCTATTGATATGATCATGTGATTTTTGTCTTTGCTTTTGTTTATGTAATGTACTACATTCACTGATTTGCAAATACTGAACCATCCTTGCATCCCTGGGATGAATCCTACTTGGTCATGGTGTATGATGTTTTTAATGTATTGCGGAATGTGGTTTGTCAATATTTTGTTGAGGATTTTAGCGTATATGTTCATCAGCAATATTGGCCTGAACTTTTCTTTCTGTGTTGTTTTTTTTTTATCTGGTTTTGGGATTAGGATGATGCTGGCTTCATAAAATGATTTTGGGAGACTTCCATCATTTTTGATTCTTTGGAATACCTGTGAAGGATAGGGGTTAACTCTTCCTTAAATGCTTTGTAGAATTCTCCTGTGAAATCATCTGGTCCAGGGCTTTTGTGTGTCAGAAGTGTTTTGATTACTATTTCAATTTCATCTGTTATTGATCTGTTCAGACTTTCTGATTCTTCTTCATTGAGTTTTGGAAGATTATATTTTTCTAGAAACTTGTCCATTTCACCTCGGTTTTCAAATTTCTTGGCATACAGTTCTTCATAGTAATTTCTTACAATCCTTTGGATTTCTGTGGTGTCAGTTGTAATCTCTTCTCTTTCACTTCTGATTGTGTTTATTTGGGCCCAGTCTTTTGTTCTTGATGAGCCTCCTTAAAGGCTTTTTGATTTTCTTTATCTTTTCAAAGAACCAGCTCCTGGATTCATTGATCCTTAGAATTGTGCTTTTAGTCTCTATAACATTTAATTCTGCTCTGATCTTGGTTATTTCCTTCCTTCTCCTTGCTCTGGGTTGTCTTGGTGTCTGTTCCTTGAGTTCTTGTAGAGGCAGGATTAGGTTGTTTGAAATGCTCCTATCTTTTTAGGTAGGCCTGTATGGCTATTAACTTCCCTCTCAGGACTGCCTTTGCTGTGTCCCATGAGTTTTGGGTTGCTGTGAGCTCATTTTTGTTTGTTTCCAAGAACTTTTTGATTTCTTCCCTAATCTTGTTCTTGACCCATTCATTTTTTAAATAGGATGCTATTCAATATCCATGTGTTTGAGTGTTTCAGAGATTTTTTTCTTAAGGTTCATGCCTAGTTTCACTCTCTTGTGGTCAGAGAAGGTGCTTGATATGATTTCAATTTTCTTAAATTTGTTGAGGCTAGTTTTGTCATATCATGTGGTCTATCTTTGAAAATATTCCATGTGCATTTGAAAAGAATGTGTATTTAGCTTCTGTGGGATGAAAGGCTCTCTCTCTCTCTCTCTGTTTCTACACACACACACATACACACACACACACACACACATATATATGATTATAACTGATTGTATATATTATATATATATAATCAGTTAAGTTCATTTCATCTAGGGCATTGTTCAAAGCTGTTATATCTTTGTTGATATTTTGTTGATATTTTGTTTTGAAGATCTGTCCATTTTTGACAGTGAGGTGGTAATATCCCCTACTATAATTGTGCTGCTCTCAATATCTTTCTTTAAGTCCTCCAAAATTTTCTTTATGTATTTGGTTGCACCTGTCTTGTGTGCATATATATTTATAATGTTCATATCTTCTTGGTTGACTCTTGAGTATTATGAAATGACCTTCTGAGTCTCACTTTATTGCCCTTTTTTGAAGTCTATTTTTTTCTGATATGAGTATTGATACCCCAGCTTATTTTCCCTGTCAGTTTGCTTGGAAAATTTGGTTCCAGACCTTCACTTTTAGTCTGTGTAGATCTTTTGTCCTGAGGTGAGTCTTTTGTAGCTGCATACGTGTGGGTCTTGCTTTTTTATCCATTTAGCGATTCCATGTTTTTTGATTGGAGCATTTAATCCATTTACATTTAAGGTTATTATTGATAGGTACTTATTCATTGCCATTTTTTGTAGCTGTGTTCCTCTCTCTCTCTCTTTTTCCTTCCTTTCTCTAAAGGAGTCCCTTTAGCATCTCTTACAGAAGTGGTTTGGTGTTCTTTTAGACTTCTTTTTTCTGGGAAGCTCCTTATTTGGACTTCTATCTTGATTGAGATCCTTTCTGGATAAAGTAATATTGGTTGCAGGTCTCTGGTTTTCATTACTTGGAATATTTCTTGCTATTCTCTTCTGGCTTGGAACGTTTCCATTGAGAAGTCAGCTTCTAGTCTTATCGGGGCTCCCTTGTATGTTACTTCCTTTTTCTCCCTTGCTGCCTTTAAGATTCTCTCTTTGTCTTGGAATTTTGTAATTTTAATTATGATGTGTCTTGAAGTGGGTGTCTTTGGGTTCCTCTTAATTGAGACTCTCCATTTTTCCTGGATTTGTGTGACTTTTTCTCTCATCAAATTAGGGAAGTCTTCCATTATTACTTTTTCAAATAGGTTTTCTATCCCTTGCTCTACTTCTTCTCCTTCTGGTATCCCTATTATATGGATATTATTACATTTCATGTTGTCCTGCATTTCCCTTAACCCCTCTTCATTCTTTCTGAGCCTCTTTTCCTTTTCTTGCTTTTCTGGGTGTTTTTTTGTACCTTATCCTCCAGGTCACTGATCTGACCCTCTGCTTCATCAAGCCTGCTTTTGATTCTTTCTACTGTGTTCTTCAGTTCAGAAATTGTATTCTTCATTTCCTCTTGGTCCTTGTTGATTGTTTCTCTTTCCTTTTTTGTGTTGATGTAGTTTGCAGTGAGTTCATTGTAGTTTCCTTGTAGTTTTTGATAATTCTCTGTGAACTCATTGAGCTTCCTCATAACCATTGGTTTGAACTCAATACCTGATAGTTGACTTGCCTCAATTTCATTTAGCATTCTTTCTGAGGCTTCCTCCTTTCCTTTCATTTTGGGATTGTTTCTTCGTCTTCCTGTTGTTTGTGAGACTCTTCTTGTTAGCTTCTGCTTCTTAAATTGATCTCTTCAGACTCTCTGTTTATGGTGTGAATTTCTATGGTAGAATACCTGTGAGATTCAGTAGTACAGTGTCCTTAATCTCTTGAGCTTGCTGGTCTTGGGCTGTCATTTATGTTGGTCTTCTGTATGTCTTTGGGTTTTTATTGTTGTTGGGTCTTTCTTCGTTGGGTCCTTCCCTCCAGCTTGTTAATTGAGGATCACTCCATTCAGCATGTCTTGTATTCTGTTGTGCAGGTGTGGACAGATTATGTTGAAGCTGATTCTTCTGTGTGTACATGGTTTTGAGGCTTCTCTCTCTCTTGTTCAGTTGTTCCTTGTGGGCAATTTCTCCACTTTCTAGTTGTATTTCCAGATTGTTCTTGGATTCAGGTTAGTTTGTCATCCACTCCCTCCTTCTCATTCCATTGTTATCTGTTGGTGGTTCCTTTGTTTGTGGGTTTACTCTTCCAGCAAGTGTACTGGTGTTTACTGCTCCCTGCTTACAACTTCTCTGGAGTAGCAAAATGAAATTTGTCTCCCTGTCTCTGCTGTCAGGATGACCCCTGTTTGGGTCTAACTCTGGTCTTTTCCCTGTTCTAGGTATTATTGTCTCACCTGTGGGAAAAGAAGTTAAAAGGGGGGAGGGAAGGGAGAAGGAATTTAAAAAGGGAAGGAAGGAAGGAAGGAAGAAAAAAAGAAAGGTGAGAAAGAGAGAAGGAAAGGAAGAAGGAATTTTAAAAAAAGAACAAGCTTTCTGTTGGCTTTAAACTGGTCGGGCCAGTTCTGCTGGTCTCCCTGGATGCATGGGGCTGAGGAGGGACTGGTTTTGCTTTTCTCCCATCCTGAGCTACACCTTTCACTGTTTCCCAGCCTCAGCCCAGTTCCTCAGTGTATTTATGTGCCCAGACTAAGTCTTTAGTCCACCAGTTGTGCTGCCCTTGAGGTGCAACCATTAGAGGCAGCTTATACATCACCTTCTTGCTCTTTGCTGTCCTAGATGCTAAAGATTCTCAATGCCCCTTCAGGGTAGTTTAGCTCCCCACTGAGTCAAGTCTTTCTGAGACTGTAGCTCCCCTCTGCACAGCTTTTCTGCCTTCCTTGGCCTTCCTCTATTTGTCCCATCAGGACTCTTGGCACAGGAGTCAGGTGGGAGGCTCTTGGTTCCTGGTGCTTCAGGCATGAGTGTGAACAGGCAGCTGCCAGACCATGGTCTGGGAGCACATGGTCCCTGTTGCTTTGGGCATGGGCACAGCCAGGCCACCACCTGCTCACAGACCGGGTGTGCAGTGTCCTTGGTGCTTCTGCAGTGGGCATGGGCAGGCCACCCTCAGCAGTGGTTTGGGTGTTCACCAACCCAGGACTGTGTGGGTAGGGGTGCAGGAGGCTGGAGGCTCCTGTGGAGAATTCCCCAAATAGCTGAGGAGTGCCTCTTTTTCTTTTTGAAAAATTTCTCTTATTCAAGCCCCCCATCACACCATCCAAACAAGCACCTGGTCTCTCACACAGCCCAACCTGGCTCTCTCCCAAGAATCTTGCAGCAGACCGGGTGGGCATTGGGCCTGGGGCTGCAGCCAACCTGGTCCCTGTGCTGGTCCCAGGGACCTTATTGTCCTTAACACTCTCCTTGCTGTCTGATTTTTCAATGTCTTCTATAATTTTTGGTCTCCAATCATCATATATTCTGGAATACTGTTAGTTGTTTGCTCTGTTCCTCAGAAGATTGGCTAGATGTTTCACTCATGCACTGGGGGAAGTTGACTCTTCTTCCACCTACCTCACCACCATCTTCTCTTCCTTCTCCAAGAAATGAATTTAACCAAGTGCATAAAATTTCTGTACTCAGAAAATTCTAAAGCACTGAAAAAAGAAATTAAAGAAGATACAAATAAGTGGAAACATATACAGTGTTAGTGGAGAGGAAGAATTAACATCATTAAAGCAATTTATAGATTAAATACAATTCCTCTCAAGATACCAATAACATATTTCACAGAACTAGAATAAATATCCCCAAAATTTATATGGAACAACAAAAGGCCCTGAATAGCCACAGCAATCTAGAGGAATCATTGGAGGAATCATGCTATAAGGAATTATATCAGAAGGCCATAGTAATCAAAATAGCATGATACCGGCATAAAACAGACAGATAGTTAAATAGGAAGGAATAAAAAAGCAGAAATAAACCCACAATTTTATAGTCAATTAATATTTGACAAAGAAGGCAAAAACATACAATGGGGTAAGAATATTCTATTCAATAAATGGTGTTGTGATAATTGGACAGCTATATACAAAAAAAAAAAAAAAAAAAAACCTACATTCCCTCCTCACACCATACAAAGGAATAAATTCAAAATGAATTAAAGATTTAAATGTTAGATTCAAAACCATAAAAATTCTAAAAGAAATCATAGGCAGTAAAATTTCAGACATTTCTTACAGCAATATTTTTTATAATATATCTCCTGGGGCAAGGGAAACTAAAGGAAAAATAAATAAAAGAGACTACTTCAAATTAGAAAGTTTTTGCACATCAAAGGAAATCATCAACCTAATGAAAAGACAACCTACTGAATGGAAGAAGATATTTTCTGTAGATACATCTGATAATGGGTTAACACGCAGAATTTACAAAGAATTTAAACAATTCAACACCAAGAAAACAATCTTAAAAAAAGGCAAAAGACCCGAATAGACACTTCTCCAAAGGGGATGGCCCATAGGTATATGAAAAAAGTGCTCAATGTCACCAATTATCAGAGAAATACAAATTAAAACCACAATGAGGTATCTCCTCACACCTGCCAGAATGGCTGTCATCAATAAATCAACAAACAATAACTGCTGGTGAGGATGTGGAAAAATGCAAAATGTTGGTAGGAATGCAGATTGGTACAGCCACTGTGGAAAGCAGTATGGAATTAACTTGAAAAATTAAAAATGGAACTGCCTTATGACCCAGTGATTCTCTTTCTGGGAATATATCCAATGAAACCCCCAAACACTAATTTTAATATATGCACCCCTATGTTCATTCACAATAGCCAATATTTGGAAGCAGCAAAGTACCTATCAGTAGATGAGTGGATAAAACAGTTTTTGTACTTTTACACAAGGGAATACTACTTGGCCATAAAAAGAAGGAACTCTTAACTTTTGTGACAGCATTGATGGGCCTGGAGAGCATTATGCTAAGTGAAATAAGGCAGTCAGGGAAAGACAAATACCATATAATCTCATTTATATGTGGAACCTAAGGAATAAAATAAACAAACAAACAAAATAGAAACAGACTCAGGTACAGAGAACAGACTGACAGCAATTAGAGCGGAGGTAGTTTGGGGAGACTGGGGGAGAAAGGTAGAAAAATTAAGCAAAAACAACAACAATAAAACACTCATAGAGATAACTGTATGGTGATTACCAGAGGAAAAGGGGTATGGGGGGTGTTAGAATTGGCAAAGGGTGATAAATAATGATGGAAGGAGCCTTGACTTGCGGTGATGAACATACATTACAATATACAGATGATGTATTATAGAAGTGTACACCTGAAACCTATACAATTATATTAACCAATATTGCCCCAATACATGCAATTAAAAAATAAAAAAGAACAGCCCTGGCCAGTAAGGCTCAATTGGTTGGAATGTTGTCCTGTACAACAAAAGGCTATGGGTTTGATTCCCATCAGGGCACATCCCTAGGTTGTGGGTTCAATCTGCAGCTGTAAAAATGGGAGGCAACTTATTGTTTCTCTCACATCCATGTTTCTCTCTCTGTTCCTTCCTGGAACTCTTAAGTCAATAAACATATTTTTTTAAATAAAATAAAAAATAGATCCCAAAATTTTGTTTAAGCTTATTTAATTTAGCGATTCACTTGCTGAAGTACTAATAAATCCATGGACTGTTGATGTTTGGATTGAAAACAGCACATCAATGTTATCAATGTGGAGTACTTAAAGGACCGCTCATCTCAATCACTTACTTCAGGTCTTTTTCCAAAGAGAATTAAGCAGATTTTATTAGACATGTCCTCTTTTAAAAACCGATTGGTATTTATAGTTCTATCTCAAACCAACCATAGCTTTCTTATAACTGCCTTTCTCACAGGTTGAAGTCCCTGACATTATATCACTGTCAGGCCACTATTAGGTTCCAAAACACTTGCTTATGAGTCTTGTAAGACCTGCTGCAGATGCTAAAAACAGTTATGACCTCCCCCAAAACAAAGATAAACAGTGAGTCTTCCCTCCCCTCGAGTACCAACAAAACCAGAATTAAATACCAAGGAAGCAAAATACATTGTATTTTTTGAAAATCAACTTTTGATATTTTTTGTACAGATATAAAAAGCAATACCAGAGGCAATGAAACATCCACACGCTTTGGAAACTTTTAAATAAATAAATCTCTACATGAAGCAAATGAAGAAACTGCAAGAGAAAATTGCTAAATAATAAAATCAAATATTTGAAATCATCCCCAGGAAATAATTATATCCTGGGCTCTGGCTGATTTTGCACATGAAAGGAATATAGGCAAGTAGTGAAGTGATCAGGGTCTTCTGCCCATTTGTTGGCTTTGTGACCACACCTCAGGCAGACCACGCCATTTGTTTGAGGTTCAGTTACTCTTTTGCTACAGAGAAATGATCACATCAATATAAGTCACAGAATTGAATATGAAAGCAATGAGAAAACTAGCCATCCTGTCTTTCTGTCTAGTCTCATTACATTAATTCAATAGGAACCAAGCTCCTCTCTCCATTTCAAGAAAGGAGCCTTCTGGTGGAAGTTGACCTCTGCATCTATGCTCTGGAAGCTGCCTCCTAGCCCCTCTGGAAATCTAATCTGAGAAAATCACTTAACTTCTCCAAGGTTCAGGCTAATTATCTGTGAATGTGGATGAAAAATATTCCTTACTTTCTGAGACTGCTGTAATGATAAATGAGATAAATCAAGTACAGCACTTAAGACCATGCCATGTACATTCAAAATGCACAATAAAGGTGAGTTCTTATTATTTGTGGCTTTTAGTTCCCTACATATAAGAATTTTTAAGTGTCTGTCATCTTAAATATCTACATATAATATAAACATAGTATATCATATGTAATTTAACCATTATATAATATTAATATCAAAATACATTTAATATATTTTTTAAGATTCCACATATTAGTGAGATCATACAGTGTTTGTCCTTCTCTGACTTATTTTACTTAGCATAACTTCATTGTGGTGATCAATTCATAATAGTATGCAAGTAAAGCTGTTCACTGTAAATTTACACAACTGTGTATGTCAATTACATTTCAATAAAACTAAATAAAACTATAGTTAATCATAACAATAAATGTAAGTTGTATATATATGTGTACACACACACACACACACTGTAACCACTTCAGACCCTTATTACAACCACCTTATTTCTCTAAGTTGCTATATTTTCAGATTTTTGGACCAGGTGGCTACATTTACAATCTTCATTTCTTTTTCTTTTGTTTTAAGAAAAAATATATAATGAATCCCATGTAATTGTCACTCAGCTTCATCCATTACCAATTTTTGTTTTACCTACTACACCAACATTTCATCTTTGACAATATTTTGGAGCAAATTACTGTCATAATATAATTTGTTCATAAATGTCAGTATGTGTCATTGAGAGGATTTTTGACTCTTTATTTTGAATATCCATTTACTCCTCAATGAGGAATCATTTGTTCATTCCAGTAGTAGATGTTATAAACAAATCAGTGGTTCTTCTCTGAGAAGTACTACATGGCCTCCTTTTTTCACAAGTGACAAAACCATTCTGTTTCAATAACTCCCAATTTATTAAAAGTTTTAGTTTACTTGTTTTCTTTGGTTTGGTCAAATTAACTAATGATTTAATGATTGCTACATTGTCAAATTCAATGGGCTTTTTTTTTCAGTCCTAATTGTACTTGAATTTCTGAGACCTTTCATACTTTACAGTGAAATAAATTAAAACTAATATTAACCTTGGAATAAGTTACATAATGTTAACCTTTATTTAAACTCTCTAAAATAAAAACAGAGTTCTATTTTAAGGCATGTAACATAATTCTTGGCATAAGTAGTTATAATGTGAATGAGAATTGATATTATTAATATTACCTAATTCCCCATGGGGTTCCATAATACTTAACTCTTTTTGTTTATCTTCTACAGATCATAATTTTAAGTCACTTTTGGCAACCACAAACTTTACAAAAATTGATAAATTCAGACATTTGGACCTGAGCTCACATCTTGGAATTCTATGTAATTGCCATGGGGCAATTAACTATCTTAGCTATCCCAGTAACCACTTTAAATGACATTGCTGAGACATGCTTACAGCATTATTTTTGTTCACTACACTTGGGGAGTGGGGATTAAAAAAAAATAGTACCTTGATTTTCTTGCTAATGAATCTCTCATAGGAGAACATGAAGTATTGGTCTATTTTCTTCCATAAAATAAAAGACATTTTACACTTTTACCAATAACTTTATTGATTTGAACATTTTCAGTAGGTTGGCTATCTCCCTCATGGTATAACATTGATTTTTCTCAATTAACATCTTGGCTTGATTGCTATAAACTTCAACTGGTCTACCTGACTGTGGAGCATTGTCCAGAGAGAAATCTCCGGCAGGAAACTTTGCAAACCACTTTTGACACATTCTATCAGTCACAACACCTTCTCCATATGCTGCACAAATCTTTTTGGGGGTTTCAGTTGCATTTTTTTAAATAATAAAGTATAATATGCCTTAATATTGCATATTTTCTTCCATCCTCAATATTGCTGTTTAGCCAAAAATGGCTAAACAGAAGTTCACCAATCTCGATAAGTTTTTTTTAATGCATGTTGATATGACACCTGTAGCAATACAATTCAACAAAATTGTTTCAAATGAAGTTAAAGACAACTGAGGAGTACTAGAGCCATCTTACAGAAAAAAACCCAATCACACTTTTTGGCCAACCCAATATTTCTGCACTGTTTTGAATCCCTGTCACTTTGTAATTGCCTAGCCCTACCCATAGACTTCAGGCTTCATCCCAGGGAATAAGCCTTTAGTTTATGTTTCAATAACCATAGTGTACAGCACAGTGCCTGGTGCACAGTTGCAAATTAATGCCCAATAAGATTTTTTAAATATTATTGTCTGGTGTTGAAACAGTGGGGACACAATGGCAAAGTCTTGTTTCATTTATTTTATAGATAAATAAAGATATAGATATAAGTAATATAGATCTTCTACAAGTATGTAAGCATATATAGATATTTTCTCCCATTTTAATAAGCACATATTGCCTGAATTAATTATACTTTCAGGTTAAAAGTAAAAAATGTATAAGCCTATATGTATTTTATTATTTAAAAATAGAATAACTATAACTTACCACCATCATCAACCTTAAATGAAAAAGAAAGAAGTATACATATACCCATTTACTTTTTTATTTTCTCAAGATTATTAAATTGCATAGATTCGAACTCATCAAATTGTACACATCAAATACATACGAGTCTTTGTATATAAATGTTGGGAACCATTCTGCCTGGTTTTAGGAGCTGTAACCCCTACCCCATGGCTAGGCTGAGTAACAGCCCAGGGGACCCGTTTCATCTGGGTCTGTTCTGTCATGAGGACCTGAGTCACTAAGGAGACAAAGTTTATCTCCCTGGCAGGAGCACTGCTTCTGCTTCATCTATATCTGGCTCCCAATGCTTGATTGGTTAGCCAATGACGGTTAAGATTCCTTCAAGGGAGGGGTTGCCTAAGCCAGGCACAACCACTTGGAAGGCCCTCAAGGAAGAACTCAGGAGGCTGCAGCAAAGAGGCGGTGATGGACCCTCATCCCCCGGCTGTCCTGGCATAGCCTGAGTCCCCAATCCATCTGGGAGAAGTTTTCCTTATCTTCGGCTTCCTGGTCTCAATCCACTTAAGACTGAAACTATGACGGAGGGCGTTGCAGCCCTGTGCTAGCTAGAGCGGCTCCCTGGGTGATCAGGTATAAGAAAGAATTTGTAAAGTCCTGTGAAACCTGCTTTGCTATGAGTGCTCTCATTTGTTTTATTTTTATGTTTTAATTTTTTAAATTTTAATTGTTGTTCTTATACAGTTTTCTGTCTTTTACTCCCATTCCAGCCCACCACCCCAGCCCTCCCCACCTCCCTCCCATTTCCACCCCCACTAGTTTTTGTCCATGTGTCCTTTATACTTGTTGCTCCAAACCCTTCCCCTTTCCCCCTGAAATTCCTCTCATTTAAATGATAAGGGTTTCAGGAGGAAATGAGATTGTCTCCCAAAGTTTTGTAACCCCTTAGCTGACAGGCCCTGACTCAATTAAACCCTCAGAGTTCTTTGAAATGTTATCTATTGTTTGATCCTTGCTGTCTGACAATGAATGATGAGCTTTACCTGTATTCCTGTGTATTACAAACCTAATAAAAACCATTGAGGAATGGGCTCTTGGTCCTTCTCTTTTGAGAGATTGGCCACCTCTCCTCCCCAAGCAGATCATGTCTTGGTAGACTTATTTTCATCCATGGCGGATGGATGGGGCTCTGTGGGTGGAGCCCCACCACATATAAACTGTACTTCAATAAACCTATTTAAAAATAAATAAGTAAAAGAACAGTTTAGAGGAAAAAGAACTCCACTTTGTATCGGAAAATCTATTAATTGCTATGAAAAATGTTAATAAAATTTTGTCATCCACCTACAGAGATTTATAAACTGGAAAGAAAAATGACATATGCTTATAAATAAGACAATGTCTGAAAATTGTCCTAATTTGAGACTGACAGGACTTTTCAGAGAATAGGTTAGTTATCAGATATAGAAATCTGGGAAGCATATGTGGTAAGAGGGATAGCAACAGGCAGAACTAGGCAAGGTCAGATAAATGCGAAACCACATATACGGGCAATAGAATGGGAAGTTAGCGGGTTCAAGGAAGCAATGTTTCTTTGCTAATGAATAGGTATTTCTGTACAGTTATAGTAAAGGATTTATATGAAATGTGGTTGATGCTGAGTCTAGATGCAAAGGTTGCCTAGGCTGCACCTGGTCTGAAGTACCATAGGAGGTACATGAAATAGCAACATCATGTTCAGGTAGAAGAGGGACTAATGCAATGTAAGAATATTATGCACATATTTCTATGAGTATAGAGGTACAGAATTAACTAACAGTAATATATAATATATAATATAATTATAATATATAATAATACATAATGTATAATTGTAATATATAACGTATAGTATATAATATATATGATATGATATATTGTAATATAATGTATATTTTATATATCCTTTATATAAGATATCCTTTTATCCTATATAAAGGATGTATAATATATCCTTTATATAGGATATATATATATCCTATATATAAATATATATATATATTTGCAGAGAATATTCAAATATATATGTGTGTGTGTGTGTATTCTTTCCCACCCCAATCCCACCACAGATAGAGTACACTCTGTGGGTGAGTTATGATAGTTGGTATAAGAAAGGTTATAGAGGTTATACACAATCCACTGGTATTAATTCTAGTCCATTACTTTCTTATTTAAGAAAGCATAGCTGTTTGTCATGTTGATTGGTTTGTTTTTTGTGGGGAATAAGGTTACTATTATCTTTACATTTATTAATTTTTGAAAAATTAATACAATCACATTGTACATAGTTAGAAATGTACATAAAGATATGCAGGTAATAGTTTCTTGATATACCTATGCTTTAGAAAGCCAGGTGCCCTTCCTTGGAACAAGTGATTTTTAATCTACTATGTACCATCAGAAATATTCTACAGGTATACAAAATATATAGACATCTTCCTCCATTTTTAATATACATATGTTATCAAATACATGTATATTATGCATCTTGAACTACTCTGCATCTTGCTTTTTTCATTTAATATATTCCAACAACACCTTCAGATCAATGCATGAGAAACTTACTTGTTCTTTCTTAAGATGCACATTATTTGTCCAGATTTTATCACCATGTGAAAATAATATTAGTATGATATAATTGTTTGTGTAAAGACAAGGGGCTGCTTTTAAACAAATTTAGTAGGTTGTCCAAAGAACCATCTTATATAGGACTTTTATGTAACCTTTTTCTACACAATTATATGCTATTGAAACTGACAGACATAGACAGCAGTATGATGGTTACCAGAGGGAAAGGGGTGAGGGCTAGTAAAGGGTAAAGGGGGCCAAATATATGACAACAGAATATAATTTTAATTTGGGTGGTGAGCACACAGTGCAATATATGATCATGTATCATTGAAGTGTACACTTGTAGACTATATGCTATTATTAACCAATGTCACCCCAATAAATTTAATTAAAAATTCACATTATTATTTATTATAAGTGTATCATAATTTCTTTAATCCATTTCCACTATTGAACATTTAGATTTTAGCTAAGTAGCCACTATCATTAAAAACAATGCTGTAAATAACTTTGTACACTGGACAGTCTTCATGTTTGAGTACATGTATAAGACATTTCTATAAGTGGTATCACTGAGTCAAAAGCTATAAATACTTGTTAATTTTAGAGATAGTGACAAATTATCCAATAGACTAGTTCTTTCAACATACAATCCAATCAGCAATGAGTAGCTTCTAAAAAGTCTTGTGAAAATTGTTTTATTAATTTTTCTGATCTATTCAAGTTTAATTAATTAAAAATGGTATCTTGTTCTAATTAACATTTTCTATAAGCTTTACTTTATCTGGATCCTGTAAGTTTTAATATTTTTGTGCCCTTCATTGCCATTTTCTGGATTTTTAAAAATTTATCAATTACACTTTCATGCAGATGTTATTTTAACATGTTATTGGTGGCTTTTGTTGTTGTTGTTGTTGTAACTTAATTTTCCAGTAGTAGAGTCAATTGATTTTCTCACTTTTATATTGACTCTTGCTTTGCCCCATTTTGATCAGATAATATTGTCTGCATTACTTTAATATTTGAGAACTTATTTATATTTTCTTATTGGTCACTTATTTAGAATGTTTTATGAATCATCTGGAAAATATTTGCTCACAGTTACCAGGCTACAAGACATTAGTATAGTTCTATTACAACTACTTTTAAAATTACATTACTTAGGTTATGTATACATTTTTTTGGTCCACTTTATTTCTCATGGAATGTTTCTGTGTATTTTTCCATTGCTTTTCTTTCCTTTATACATCCTATTGTGGTAGAAATTACATTTACACCACATGTGGGAGGAGCCAGGGAAGTGAGAGTCTAGAAGTAGGAGTAGGAGTATCAAGAGAAGGTGTCCTCACTTATCAGCTCCCCTGAAAAACCAGTGAATGAGACAATGGGAATGGCCATACTTCCAAGAAGCCAGCACATTCAGTCCCTAAAGTGGACCTGTGAGATGGGAGCTCATGGAAACAGAAGCAGATGCTCTAGTACAGTGAGTGCTTCTTCTGTGGGTTCATAGCCAGCCTATGGTGGTGGGCTTAGGATAACTGAGAGCTAGCAGGGCCAGTGGTGAAGAACAAGAGCTAGATCTGGACCAGAGGACAGTGAGGGCAACTGGAATACGTGCCACCTGTCTGTCTTTTAATCTGACTATGAAGACCTACCAGAAAAGTCTAGTTAGCCTACCTCCCAAATCTGACTCAAATAACCCTTTTCATACTCAGGGTCATATAGAGAAGGGAAATCTGGAAAATATGTTTCCTGTTAACAGAGTTCACTCAATACAATCCAGCTCACTTTTGCTCATAATCCATTTTCAACTCTGAAATATTTGTTATAGATAAGTGTGCCTCTTATATACAATAAAGTTGGGGTCTAATCTTGGAAAGTTTCTTT
The DNA here is from genome assembly GCA_004027475.1 of Anoura caudifer. Taxonomy (NCBI): domain Eukaryota; kingdom Metazoa; phylum Chordata; class Mammalia; order Chiroptera; family Phyllostomidae; genus Anoura; species Anoura caudifer. Next base: position 227,676 of record PVKU01001725.1, read on the forward strand.
GTTTTAATTGGTGAGTTTAGCTATATATATTTGATTTCATGGTAGAATTTTTTCTTAGTTCTTCAAATATTTTCTATTAAATTTTGTTTCTTTTGGCTTTATAACACTACTTCTCCAGATAGTATTTTCTTGGCTTTTTTGAATAATTTAGAAGGCTAAGGTTTTTATTCTAGTGGTTAACATTAGAGCTATAACTATGTATAATATTTTAATTCTCTCTTTAATTAAAGAAAAACTTCTGATTGTAACCTCTGGTTATGAGTGGTAATTAAGTTAATCTTTCCTCTAACTTGTACTTACCTGTCACCATCTGTTTCAGGGTATTGTGTCCTCTTTCCCACCATATACACTTCTGATATTAAATGTACTTATTCATCTATTACTTTGCTTATTATTATTATTAAAATTATTTTATTGCTGTTAAAGTACAGTTGTCTGCTCTATTACTTTAAATGATAGTGCTCAACAGTCATCTATGAAAGATGAGAAGCCTAGAAAATAACTTCTTCCACCTTATAATTCCTTTGCTCTCCCAGCTTTTCTCTTATACACCATCTCTGAATTGTTTGCATGTAGTTTTCATGTAGTTTGCATTTCTAACATTGTTGCTCTTCAGGCTTTTGTGCCATTTCTCAGAAGAAGTGAAAATGCCCATTTACTCTGTCATATGTACATGGAAAGTATATGAATGTTTTTTTATGTTCAAAATCAATGATTCCCAAATTTAATTCTTCAGATAATATTCAGAACAGTTTATTTACCACATAACATGCTACTTGTAGTCATATATTAGTTTGTGGAAACCTTGCAGTGGTAAACCATCTTTTTTAGTACAGATATAATAATGATTTCATTTATATATTTCAGGAACCAAAAAATAATCAGAAATTTTCCCAGTTGAGGTCATAAAGCTTATTAATGTTCCTTCCAGGAGATTTCCTTAGGCTCTCGCTTAGGCCCATATCCATGTTACATAACCAAGTTCTAGAAACCAGAGTATTACCAAGCCACCATCACATTAAAAGCACAAAATCAGAGTTGTCTAGAGAAATGTTATGTAATAGCTTACATCCTGGTAACAAGCAAAGAGATCCCAGGAAACAGAGCACTCTGAGGTAATCATGATCAGCTTCATGAGTAGATGACCAGTGCATCACACAAGGTCCCCCTGCTCAGGAGAGTCCCTATTTGGATATTCCTAAAATTTTCAGTTTATTATTGAAGGTGTGCTTTGTAAGTGATGCTCAGTGGGAAAAAGAAAGACATTCATGGGGCTTAGATCTTCAGCTAACAATGAAGTTTGGGCTGCCGGTTTCCCAACATACTGATACTCCAGTTTTCCCTCTGGCACAAGGAGAGCTGCCCATTTCCACTCACAGCAAAGACTTGGGAACACACATCACAATGTTTGGGGATAAACATACCTCATGACATCTCCAGGCCTTTGGGCAGACAAGAGAGAGCTGTCCCTGCTCCAGCTGTGCAACATGAGGGCACAATAAGAAGGTGGCACAGTAAGAAGGGCTAGTGTCTTGTCCACTCCCAATACAGACACCACACATATTGTGGAAGAGAGTTTTGATCCTTTAAGGGTTGCCCACCCTCCATGTGTTGGGGTACAGGCCTGTGGGAGGAGGAGACTCACTTCCCACTGAAGCCTGGGCCTGGTGTATCTGCAGGGCAGTTGGCAGGAGGGCTGAGACAAGAAGGCTCTCTTGCCAAGTCACAGGAAGGGTGGATGGGCAACTGTGAGAATCTGCACTCACTTGGCAAGTATTTCCTTGACTGACAAAGTGTAACATTAAATTTAAAAAAAAAGCTCAGCAGCTCAAAGACACCAAGAATAAAAGACATATGCATTTTAGCAATTTTAATGACCCTTTTTTTGCTTTCTTAAAAAAGGAACCCAGATTTTATTTTTTTACTCAGCTCCTAAAATCATGTCAGTCCTGCAGGTAATTTAGGTGCAAGGCAACCTTAGCAATGGCTCTTTCAGTGTAATTTGCATGAAATTATAATAAGTGCTCAAAGGGTTACTGCAGGTTGTACTCAGTAAACTGAACATGTGGGGAGCACAGGATTCGCCACTTTTTTGTCATTTACTTGCTTCACGAGGTCCAATTGTTTGAGGAATTGTATTACAGGTTTTGGTTGTTTTGGTGTCACCTCAGTTGCAGCATATGTGTTCCTATCTAAGTCACCTTTCCATTGAATCTATGCATATGCCCAAACTGGCTCCTTTGAATGAACACAGAGCTTCCTGTTTAGTAGGAGTTGGGGGATATATGCAAAGGCAAGTAATATACCAGATAGCCCACCTTTAAAGCTACATATAAATATATGTATGTATTCAGCTCTGTTTGGCCCTGGGAGGAGAGGAGGTCAGGATAATAAATACCTTAATTGTCTTTCAAGAACTTAGAATAGAATTGACAGCCAAGCACATATGCACATTAAAGAAAAAACAAACAATGTTAATGACAATCATGATGCTGTCAAATGCCATCAAAGAGCCATGGGAAAAGAGAAGTCTCTATTTACTGAACACATGCCATAGGCAAGACATAGTGCTAATATTATACATATATGATTTCTTTTCCTTCTTCCTCCCATCCTGAGGAATGATGGCTTTTGATATCTTCATTTTTTGGCAATGAAACTGAGTCTTAGATAGCTGAGGTTTTCCCTCAGGGTCATACAACTGGTTGGCATTCAAACACAAATCTATGTGACCTCAAAGCATTCTACTTTAAAAGTGTACCTCCCAAGGGCAACCATCTCTATTTATTCAATACATTAACCATTCAAAATCTTTCACATCTCTTAACTTATTTGATCTTTACAAAGGCCCTTGATGGAGAGCTCACCACCGGAAAGGGGAGCTGAGGACAGGGCACAGGTGATGAGCCCAAGTGCATTATCCCTTTGCAAGTGTGGGTCTTCTAATCTCCTGTGATCTCTGTCTGTTAAATGAATAGACTGAAAAATGACTGTATAATCAAAGCGTAATTTGTTCTGAGTGGTACTATATGAATAATTTATGTAGCATAAATACTGCTAGATGAAGCACTTAACTAAATCCTTGATCTGATTCCTGCTATTATCTGGCTGGCAGACAGTCAAACAATTAAATGAAATTTGGGCAAATTCCATACACACTTATTTGGGAAAGGCCACAGAGCAAAGGAATAAAACATAAAAAGGGGAATTATTGAGAGTTTGAAGTGTATTTGGATTTCTGTGACTGCTGGATGTCCATTATGAAAACAGGTTAAAGCATAGCTTCAAATCTTAGAATAATATTATTCTACGTATTGACTATGATTACAGATAAACTGGAGTCTCCTTTCTGGCTGCAATGTGGGGGTTGGGTGTTTTGTACAGTCTCAGCCTGTTGTGACTAAATCTTATATTGTTAGTGACCTCAGAGTCAAGTGTATACTGATAAATATGAGTCTGTTACAGTGTATATTTACCACTGCGTGACACATAAGATTATTGACATCACCTAGAAAGTCAAACATTGTTCCTTCACCTCCCACCCAGTCAGTAATGTAGGTAACTAAAAGCAGCCCTCATGAAAAAACTATAAAATGACTGAAGCACAGCCAGAAGGGCACCTATGGTAAGAGATAATTAGCATTTAGAACTTGAGGCCTTAAGCAGATGATGCATTGGCGTGTCATAAAAATTTCTATAACACCTAGAAATTTCTTCCAGCCTTCTCCATATTAATCATAGAGTGGGGCTCCCTTCCAAATAACAGCTTTCATTTTTGACTTCAGAATTTTTTCAAACCCCGAACCCTGAGCCAACAGACTGATTGTTAAACACAATCCACTGCTGAGGTTCAACACACCCACTGCTGAGGTTCTGCTCAGGTCCTTCCCATCTCTGTCCTGTCCCCAAAGATAATTCCCTGATGGGCAGGAACACATGCAGTGGTTTATCCCTCACTGGACATCATGGTCCCGCCTATAGGAGTTTGCTGGAAACTTGCGATACTCTGAATATAATGATGGTAGTTAACGTGCCTTCCCAAGGAAAATTTAAACTTCTTGAATGCTAACAGGATATTTATCTTCCATTCAGGTTTTTGCACATAAACCTGGCTTCTCCACTTGTCAAGCTAAAGAAACAAATCTGTCCCACCACTGGCTGGCTTATGTAATACTCACAGGATTGCCTTCCTGACTTCTTATTTTGGTCTGTCATTCCTTCACATTATTTTCTTTACTTCTCAAAGACATGGATTTCCCATTCGAGCTCATTTGTGCTCCTAAAGATAAATTTAGAAAAGAAAACTTCTTAACTTAATGACATATTACAAAGTGCAGTCACCATTCATGTAAAGAGAATAAATAAATAAACATTGCCAGCACCCAGAAGCTTCTGATTAGGCCTCTGTAAGTACTTTTTCCTCCTCCTTAAAGATAACCACCTTCTCTACTGTCGAGGTAATCATTTTAATGCTTTTAAAATAGTTTATCTGTACATCAGGCATCTGTAACCACCATATATTTTTAACTGTATAAATGGAATTAATATCTCGTGTTTGGCTTCTCTTCTCAGTATTACGTTCCACTGAGAATTTTTCAAGTTGTTATTTGTAACTATAGTTATCAATTTCCATTAGTAATTTTGGAAATACAAACTAAAAAACAACAAGATTTCATACAAAACTGACAAAATACTTAATATAAAAAGAAAACATTGACAATATCAAGACCTATAATATCAAGTGTTAGCAGAGACCTGATATGCTTCTGGTGGGAATGTGAAGACATACACTTTGGAAACAAATTTGCTACTATTGACTTCAAGATGAGTATACTCATATCCTGTGACTTAACAATTCCACTCTTGGATATATGTCCCGCCAAAATGCATGCACAAGTTGTACTAAGACTCATATACAAGAATGATCTTACCACCATTATCTACAGGTTCTAAAAACTACAACTACTCTAAATAAGTATCAGCAATTAAGGGATAAATTATTACATCCATGCAATGAATTTTGTGTGAAAAATCTTTGAGTTTTGGAGCTGTTTATGCATTTTTTACATGTGTTGTATTTCTCACTCAAAATAAAAAGGTTAATAATAAACTTTATTTAATAAATTTAAATAGAATGAGTACTCTGTACCTTCATGCTGGGTAAATGAAATATTAGGTCACTTAATATATTTTGCCCATTTCCCATTGGGTTATGTAATATATTATTTGTAGGAATTATTTTTTATATTCTGGATGGGAGCCCTTGATTTATTATACATTGCAAGTATCTTCTCCCATGCTATTGTTTGTTCACTATCTTAATTAAGCTCATATAGAAGTTTTTAATTTAACTTATCTAATTATGCAATGTTTTTATTTATAGCATTGTGTATATTGTTTAAGAAATTTTAAGATAGTATACCAAGTTAAAACATTGTTATTTTACCTTTCACATGTATAGGTATACTCCTTTGGAATTTAGTTTTGTGGATGGTATGAAAGAAGCTCAAGTTTTATTTTATTTTTTTCAGTTTTTCCAACACTACCACTTTACAGTGTTACCTTTGCTATAAATTAAGTTTCTATACACATATGGATATGTTTCTAAGTTTCTTATTCTTTTCCATTGGTCAACATCACATGGCCCTCACTACTGTAGTTATAATAATTCTCGATAGATAAGAGAACAAACTTTCCTACCTTATTCAATAATATCAGTAGCATTTTCATCTTTTAATTTTCCACATACATTCTTAAAACCAGCTTGTTGAGTTCCAAAAGAAAATACATTGGGATATTAATCAGGATTGTGCTGAGTCAACAGATCAGTTTAGAAATAACCACCATCTTTACAACATTAATTTGGACAACAAACCTGATTTGACTCTCTTTCTTAATTTTTCTTATTTCATATTTTTTCTCAATAATATTTAAAATTTTCTGCATAGAAGACTGGATTTCTTTTATTTTATTTTAAGTATTTTCTATTTTTGAAGTTATGATGAATTTGAAGTTATAATTTTTAAATATAATCTTCTAATTGTTGCCAGTAAACAGAAGTAAATTTAATTTAGAAACTTGACCCTGATTGTATTCACCACCCATGCTAAACTCATTATTTCTAGTAATTTATCTATGAATTCTTTCATATTTTCTATGTAAGTAATTATACTATTCATGAGTAATGACAGTTATATATTTTCCTTTCTAACTCTAATATTTAAATTATTCTTTTGCATGATAATGGATAAGTCTTTTAGTACACTGTTGTAGAAGTGAGGATAATAGACAACCTTGTTCATTCCTTATCTCAAAATAATATATTTTAAAATTTGATCAATAAATAGCACATATGTTTAGATAAGTTTGTAGATTCCCTTTATTAGATAAAGAATATATTTTAATATATGCAATACTGTGTGTGCATGTAACTGTCAATAGCTTTTACTGCATTTAAGACAATATTACTTTTATTTTCTTGATAAAAGTAATTTTACTGGTTAATTTTTAAATGTAAAAATCAACTTTCCATCTTAAAAAAACAATTATTCAAATATACACATATATTAATATAATGGAATAGAGATACATTTTGATTATGATATATGATTAACATAGTATTATTATGTCATGATATGTAAAATTAGAGTCTATGCATTTTTATATATTGATAGATTCAGTTTATTAGTATGTATAATACAGTCATGGTATATATTATTAAATATATTTTAATATATTTTAATGTCCTATTGAAGTATATTGAAATTAAATGAATTAAAAAATTCTAGATATAAAGCTCAGTAAATCCTTACTGAATAGACACTCCCATGTAACTAATTTTGCTAATAATGTGTTTCAGATTTTACTAAGTCCATGGACATAGAACAATGTGTTAAACCACAGACCTATTAAAACATGTAATTTCCAGAATTATACCACACTTAGGAATCTGAGACTTAAATCCAGTGGGTTGGGAGAAAAATGTCTTTGGCATAAAGATTATTTATATTCCAACTAAGAGCTAGAAAACAAAATAGAATGAGGTACTAACATAGTCACCAACAATCCTTAAGGTAGAAAAAGATCAAGGACCCTCAAGTGGGACTACCTGGTCTTACCATGACCCTGCTATCATTTACCAATTTTTTCCTTGGACATTCTATTTACTTTCTCTAAAGCACAATTTCCTCATCTGTAAAGCCAAAAATTATTAATTTTCTTAGAAAAGTCTGAGGAGACTAAAATGTGCTAGTCCATAAAACACAAAGCTTGGCATTTAGTAGATGCTCAATAATGGTTTTCTATCCCTCTATTCTTAATTAGCATAAACCCAAAATGATAAAGAAAAAGGATTTGATGGTTTAAAGGATGAGTTTGTTTGTTTTAGGTGTAAAGAAAGAACTAATGATTACTGCTTCGATTTTGTCAGCTGTTATTGAAGCAGTAATTGTGCATGGATGGAGCTGCAGAGCATTATGCTGAGTGAAATAAACCAGGCAGTGAAAGACAAATACCATATGATATCACCTATAAGTGAAAACTAATCAGCAAAACAAACAAGCAAGCAAAATGTAAGCAGAGACTTTGAAAGTAAGAAAAAAGTGACGGTAACCAGAGGGGAGAGGGGAGGGGGTAATAGGAAGAGAAGGGGGAAGGATTACTAAGGAACATTTATAAAGGACACATGGACGAAGCCAAAAGAGGATAGGATCCAGGATTGGAGGTGTGGATGGCTGGGGTTAGGGGGGAATGGTGAGGGGGGTGAAATGAGACAAATGTACTTGAATAACAATAAATATTCAAAAGAAAAAGAAAGAAAGAAAGAAAGAAAGAAAGAAAGAAAGAAAGAAAGAAAGAAAGAAGAAAGAAAGAAGAAAGAAAGAAAGAAAGAAAGAAAGAAAGAAAGAAAGAAAGAAAGAAAGAAAGAAAGAAAGAGAGAGAGAGAAAGAAAGCTCATAAGAAGTATATTGTGGCAGCAGTTACTTCAGAGGAAAAGTCCAGATCAGATCTTAGCTCAGACTGTGGGTACTCTCTCTGCGTTTAGTACAGGGATGGAGTGTACACAAGGTGTTCAAACTGGAAATGTGGGACAGGAGGCTCTGCCTGATAGAGTGTGAGTCCTACTGCCACATTTGGGACAGCATAAGCAGCAACAATAACTCTGCTGACATCTGGATTCTCATAGTTTATTTAGTTGTATGCATGTAGTCAGTCCCCTGAGGTTGAGCTCTGTTGTTTCACTTCACATTGGTAGTTTCACACTAGCTCACTATCTGTGCAAGAACCACCAGATATTTTGAATTATCTCAAGATTGAGTTCTTCCTAGGTGGATGAGTCCTTTCTAACACAAATTTAAATGTAGCCCAGAACTCCTAGACATTTTGGAATGTTTCTATTAAGAATTTCATAATTGATAATAACTTCCATATATATCGGAGTATCTGTGACATAGTGCCTAGCCATGTATTTCAGAGGTACGTATGTTTTGTGATCAAATTTTGTCCTTACCTCCAATGCAGCTACCATAATTGAACTAAAATTTAGGGTTAAATATGGCAAGCTAGTGCTGAAAACTACACAATGCTGGAGAAAGAAATTAAAGACACAAACAAATGGAGACATATACCATGTTCATGGATGAGAAGAATTAACATCATCAAAATGTCCATACTACCCAAAGCAATTTACAGATTCAATGCAATACCTATTAAAATACCAATGTCATACTTTAGAGACGTAGAACAAACACTTCAAAAATTTATGTGGAACCATAAACGAGTCTGAATAGCTGCTGCAATTTTGAGAAAGAAGATAAAAGTAGGAAGGATCAAAATACATGATAACAAACTGTATTACAAGGCCACTGTAATCAATACAGCCTGATACTGGCATAAAAACAGGCATATAGACCAAGGAACAAAACACAGAGCCGAGAAATAAATCCAAGTGTCTATGGTCAATTAATATTTGACAAAGGGGGCAGCAACATAAAATGGAGTAAAAATAGCATCTTCAACAAATGGTGTTGGGAGAACTGGACAGCTACATGCAAAAAAAAAAAAATGAAGCTTGAGCACCAACTTACACCATACACAAAAATAAATTCAAGGTGGATAAAAGATTTAAATATAAGCCATGACAACATTAAAGTCTTAGAGGGGAACATGGGCAGGGAAATCTCAGATATTCCATGCAGCAACATTTTCACTGATGTGTCCCCTAGAGCAAGAGATATAAAAGAAAGAATAAACAAATGGGATCTCATCAAAATAAAAAAGTTTCTGCACAGCTAAAGAAAACAGTATTAAAATAAAAGGAGAACCACTGTATGGGAAAACATAATTTCCAATGATACCTCAGAGAAGGGTTTAATCTCCAAAATATATAAAGAACTTACATGACTCCACTCTAAGAAGACAAGCAACTCAATTAAAAAATGGACAAAGGACTTGAACAGACACTTCTCCAAGGAAGACATACAGAAGACCCAGAGACACATGAAAAGATGCTCATTATCACTAGCTATCAGAGAGATGCAAAATAAAACTACAATGAGATACTACTTCACACCAGTCAGAATGGCCATCATAAACAAAGCAACAAACAGCAAGTGTTGGAGAGGTTGTGGAGAAAAGGGAACACTAGTGCACTGTTGGTGGGATTGCAGACTGATGCATCCACTATGGAACACAGTGTGGAGTTTCCTTAGAAGACTAAAAATGGATCTGCCTTCTGACCCAGCAATTCCACTGCTAGGATTATATCCTAAGAACCCTGAAATACCAATCCAAAAGAACCTATTCACCCCAATGTTCATAGCAGTATAGTTTACAATAGCCAAGTGTTGGAAGCAACCTAGGTGCCTATCAGTAAATGGATGGATCAAAAAACTGTGGTACATTTACACAATGGAATTATATGCAGCAGAAAGAAAGAAGGAGCTCCTACCCTTTGCAACAGCATGGATGGTACTGGAAAGCATTATGCTAAGTGAAATAAGGCAGGCAGTGAAAGACAAATACCATATGACCTCACCTTTAACAGGAACGTAAACAACAAAACAAACAAGCAAAATATAACCAAAGACACTGAAATTGAGAACAGGCAGACAGTGACCAGAGGGGAGAGGGGAGGGAATTTCAGGGGAAAATGAGAAGGGTTTGCCGGAACAAGTATAAAGGACACATGGACAAAACCAGCAGGGTGGAAAAGGGAGGTGGAGAGGTCTGGGGGCGTGGGCTGGGATGGGAGTAAAAGGCAGAAAACTGTACTTGAACAACAATTAAAATTAAAAAATTGAGAAAAGAAAATGAAACGTGATTATAATTTAAACACAGGCTTTTGGCATGTTTTTCTAATATTTCCAATTTATTGCCCTTAAAATATGAAGAAAGTACTTGAATTAGTCTCTCTACTGCCTCCTTTCACAAATACAGTGTGACTAGCTAAGAGTTTCAACATAATTCTCAAGTGTTACCTCAGCCTAACTTTATTTATTTACTGCATTTTCTTTTTTCCTTTTTATTGAATTTATTGAGGTTATATTGATTAATGATATTATATAGGGTGCAGGTGTTCAATTCTACAATTCATCATCTGTATATTGTATCAGGTTTCCACCTTCACAAGTCAAGTCACTTTCCATTATCATTTATCCCTCTTCTACCTCCTACAACCCCCTTTGCCTCTGGTAAACACCATAGTGCTGTCTGTGGCTATAAGTTTTTTTTTTCTTAATCTCTCCAGAATTTTAACTAGCCCCTCCAACCCCTCACTCCTCTGACAGCTGTTAGCCTGTTCTCTATCTATGAGTCTGTGTCTATTTTCTTTGTTAGTTTATTTTGTTTATTAGATTCCACTGACGAATGAAAGTTTATGGTACTTGTCTTTCTCTGACAGGCAGATTTCACTTAGCATAATACTCTGCAGGTCAGTTCATGCTGTCACAAGGGTAAGATTTTTTTTTTTATGGCCAAGCAGTATTCCATTGTGTAAATGTTCCACTGTTTTTCCATCCATTCATCTACTGATGGTCATTTGGGCTGCTTCCAAATCTTGGCTATTGTAAACAATGGGGCAATGAACATAGGGGTGCATACAGATAGTCTTTTAAATTAGTGTTTCAGTTTTCCTCTGATAAATTCCCATAAGAGGAATCACTGGGTCATAAGGCAGTTCCATATTTAATTTTCTGAAGTGACTCCATACTGTCTTTCACAGAGGCTGTACCAAGCTGCATTCCCATGGAAAGTGCAAAAGGTTTGCCTTTTTTTCTACACCCTTGCCAGCACTTTTTTGTTCATTTATTGATGATAACCTTTCTTACAGATAGGTAGTGATACCTCATTGTGGTTTTAATTTGTGTTTCTCTGGTGATTAGTGACACTGAGCATCTTTTCATATGTCTGTTGTCCATCTGTACATCCTCTTTGAGGAAGTGTTTATTTAGGTCCTTTGCCCATTTTTTAAAAATTGAATTGTTTTCAGTGTTAATTTGTATAAGTTCTTTAAAAATTTTGAATATTAAATCCTTATCAGATGTATCCTTGGTGAATATTTCCCCCATTCAGTGGGTTCCATTTTCATTTTGTTTATGGTTTCCTAGGCGTGCAAAAACCTTTTAGTTGGATGTAATCTCATTTGTTTATTGTTTCTTTTGTTTCCCTTGCCTGAGCCAATATGTCAGAAAATATTGCTACACGAAACGTCCAAAGCTTTACTGTCTATGATTTCTTTTAGGGTTTTTGTGGCTTCCAACCTAGCATTTAAGTTTTTAATGCATTTTGAGTTTATTCTTGTATATGGTATAAGAAGGTCATCTAGTTTCACTTTTTCATGCATGTGTTAATGACAACACCATTTATTGAATAATCTTTACTCATTTTTACATTTTTGACTCCTTTGTCAAATATTAATTGGCTATAAAGGTGTGGGTTTATCTCTAGGCTCTCTTATTATGTTCCATTTATCTATATATCTGTTTATATGCTACTGCCATGCTGGTTAGGTTACTACTGGCTTCTAGTAGAGTTTGATGTCAGATAGTGTAATTTCTCAAATTTTGTTCTTTTTTTTAAAGATTGCTGTGGCTATTTGAGGTCTTTTGTGATTCCGTATATATTTCTGAAATACTTGTTCTAGTCCCATGAATTAAGTCATTGGAACCTTGATTAGAATTGCATTATATCTATGGATTGCTTTGCATAGTATGGACATGTTAATAATGATAATTCTTTCTATCCATGATCACAGTATATGCATCCACTTATTCAGTTTCTTTCTTCAGTGCTTTATAATTTTCTGAGTACAGGTCTTTTACATCCTTTGTTATATTTATTTCTCCATATGTTTATCCTTTCTGAAGCAATTGTGAGATTGTTTTGTTAATTTCCCTCTCTGATAGTTTATTATAGATGCATAAAAATTATTTTGGAATATAATTTTTGGAAGATGCAAACCAATCAATAATTTTAGTCTTTCTGGGCAGAAGCCCACTATGACAATCTTATCTATAAATTCACCTGTCCTCAGAACTTCTTCAGTTCACTTTTCCATTTAATGTTTTTGTCACTCTTTAACATGCCATATATTTTATTTAATTAACTTATCTTTTATCTGTCACCCTCATCAGAATATAAATTACACAGAGGCAGATATTTGATTATATGTACCTCCAATACCTATGACAGCACATGGCACATAGTATGCAATCCATAAATTTTTGTCAAAATAACTTGAAGTTATAACAAAATTCATTAAATTCTAAATTATCCAGTCCACTTTGGGGTAAGGAGTTATTCTTGAGTATGATGAAAAAGAATACTTAAACACTCTGTAATAAAGTATGCTAATTCAATGAGTACTTAACACATCATGCTTTCTAATCAATAGTACTCTCATAGAAAAATAATGTATTTTTGGACAAATAAAGTTTCTTCTGTAATACCTATTCCTTTCCAAACCCTTACTGATTGGCTCTCCTGTTCTGCACTCAAGCATAAAACTTACTAAATCACTAAGAGTAGTTCTCAAATGTAAATTCCAAGTCCCCCCCCAACATCCACTAAATCTGAAACTGTGGGAATATGACTCAGCAATGTGAATTTTAGCAAGCTGTCCAAGGAATTCCAATACATAGTCAACTTTGAGAACCATTGGTCTATGGCTTCTTAAAATACATAAACCAAATGCCTCACTATTTTATCTTAAAATCATTATTTTTCAGTCCTTGGATAAGATGAAAAATGAAGATTATGATCATGCAACAATTAATTTAAAATATCTTTCTTTCATGAAATAATATTGAATATCAACTATACTGAGAAATACAGTCAGTTAATATTTTCCAAAGAGGACAGGAACATAAAATGGAGTAAAAATAACCCTTTGATAAATGGTGTTGGGACATCTGGACAAGTACATGCAAAAAAATGAAACTAGACCACTTATGTACACCATACACCAAAATAAAATCAAGATGGATTAAAGACTTAAATATAAGTCATGATACCATAAAAATCCTTGAGGAAAACATAGGCAGGAAAATTTCAGATATCTCACACAGCAATATTTTCACCACTGCATCTCCTAAGGCAAGGAATGTAAAGGAAAGAATAAATAAATAGGACTTCATTAAATGAAAAGGCTCTGCATGGCTAAAGAAAACATCAGCCAAATGAAAAGGGAACCAACTTTATGGGAAAACACATTTGCCAGTGATACCTTGGACAAATGTTTAATCTCCAAAATTCATAAATAACACACACAATCCCCCACAAAGAAGACAAGCAATCCAATTAAAAATGGGCAAAGGACCTGAACAGACACTTCTCCAAGGAGGACATATAGAGGGCATATAGACACATGAAAAAATGCTCAACATTACTAGCCATTCGAAAGATGCAAATTAAAAGCATAATGAGATACCACTTCACACCAGTCAAAATGGCCATCATATGTTGGGAACTGCCCTGCCTGGTTTCAGTAGCTGTAAATGCCACCCCCCAACCTTGCGCCATGGCTAAGGCTGAGTGAGTGACCTTCGGACCATAAGCCACTAAGGAGACAAAGCTTATCTCCCTGGCAGGAGTGCTGCTTCTGCTCCTTTTACTTCATTCATGCTTGATCAGTGCTTGATCAGTGCTGATCAGTTAGCCAATGATGGGTAAGATTCCCCAAGGGGGGACAATCTAAGATGGGCATGACCACATGGAGGCCCCAAGGAAGGACTTTTTGGGGCTACAGCAAAAGGGTGATGGACCCTTGCCCCTCAGCTATGACACAGCTTGAGTCCTCATTCTGTCTTCAAGAAGTCTCCTAATCTCTTGGCTGCTTTATTTCCTCTGCCTGACTTAAGCCTAAAACAATGACAGAGAGTGGTGCATCTCTGTGCTGGAAAAGGTAGGTTCTCTGGGTGATCAGGCCTGAGAAAGAACACATAAAAGCCTGTGAAACCTGCTTTGCTAAGAATGCTCTAAATTAAATGATAAGGGTCCGAGCAGGAAATGAGTTTGTTTCCCAAAGTTTTGTAACTCTTTACCTAACAGACCCTGATTCAGAATAAGCCTTCATAGTTGTTTGTATGTTATCTATTGTTTGATCCTTATGCCTAACAATGATTAATGAGCTCTACTTGTATTCCTGTGCAAAATGAACCCAATAAAAGCCCATTGAGAAAAGGCTCTTGGCCCTTCTCCTTTGAGAGATCAGCCACCTTTCCTTCCCAAATGGATCATGTCTTGGTAGACTTATTCTCATCTATGGTGGCCGGGGGGTCCTGTGGGCAGAGCTCCCCCCCTCCACACAATCATTAATAAATGAACAAACATCAAGTGCTGGCAAGGTTGTGGAGAAAAGGGAATGCCAGTACACTGTTAGTGGGGCTGCAGACTGGTGCAGCCACTGTGGAAAAGAAGTATGGAATTTCCTCAAAAAACGAAAGATGGAATTGCCTTTTGATCCTGTGATCCCTCTGCTGGGACTATACTAAGTATCCTGCATCACCAGGATGCTTAGTATAAAAGTATCTATGCACTTAGTATAAAAGAACCCATGCACTGTAGTGTTCATAGCACCATTATTCATAATAGCCAAGTGCTGTAAACAGCCTAAGTGCCCATCAGTAAATCAGTGGATCAAAACACTTTGGTACAGTTCCACAGTGAAGTACTATGCAGAAGAAAGAAAGAAGGAACTCCTATGCTTCGCAACAGATGAATAGATGTGGAGAGCACTATGCTAAATGAAATAAGCAAGGTGGTGAAAGACAAATACCATATGATGTCACCTATAAGTGGAACTAATCAACAAAAGAAACAAATGAGCAAAATAGAACCAGAGACTTGGAAATAAATACTAAATGGACAGTGACCAGAGGAGAGAGATGAGGGGGATGACAGGAGAAAGAAGGGGAAAGGGCAAGCCAAGGAACACAAATAGAAGACTTATGAGCACAGACAATGGGGAGGATTGACTGTAGGAATGGGGAAAGGTGACAAGGTAAAGGTGAACAATGGGGAAAAGGCAGGACAACTGTAACCGAATAACAATAAAAGAAAAAATATATAAGTAAATAAATAAATTCATTTTTAAAAAGAAAACATTTCTCTCTATGTGTGTGTGCAAAATGTGTGTATATGATATATATGCATATATGCCTAATACATATGCATATACTTACAAAAGCATTTAAAAGCCAAATCTAAATTCTGCTATATTTGATAGCTGAAGAGCCTTATAAATTTTCCAGATTGTCATTTCTGTAACTTACTTTTCTTGCATTCAATTTAGAGAAGATTACAAGTCATCCTCAGACATTTTCTTTCTGAAGGACTTTTTTTTCACTTGGCTGATGGAAGGTATAATAAAGAGGGCTCAAAAACATGATTCTTGTTTCCTCTGCAAGGAAGTGACATGACAGTAAGCCAGTTCACTTTCTAGACCATCATGACCCAGTCTGCTTCTGCCAATTCTGTGCCTTAGAGAGAAGATGGAGAGAGTGTTTTAAAGAGGAGGAAGAGTGGTGGAAGGTCAAGGGAAAATAGTTCTGATACTAGGTCATGCATCTTAATCCAAGCTACCTGCTCTGTGACTTGTGGAGACTTAGTATGTGACACTTGGGTGAGATAAGGGAGAGGAAGAAATCAGTATTTGTTAAGTGCCCACTAAAGACTGAGAATTTATATGCAAAACTCTTTTACTCTTCATAATAACTCACAAGCTAAAATTATATTTCTCTTTTACAGAAGGAACCTGAGTTTCATGGAGGCCATGTATTTTTTCCAGGATTATACACCTAGTAAATAGGGTCAAACAGTTTGACACAGGTACAACTGGCATCAAATACTCTTTTGTTCACACAATGCTTCCAGGGAGCTGGAAGAATCAAAAGTGTCCAATACACTTTCTTCTCACCAGTGGATACCATTTAATCACTCTGTTTTTTTCTGTTTGTGGAGCAGACCAACTTCCTTAAGGCCTTTCCATTTACTATTCCCTCTCCTTCCAGATATTTGTGAAGATGGCCTTTCATGCTATTTCTATCTCTATTCCCCTGTAATCTTTCTAGAGTGCTTCCTGACCACCTAAAGCAATGCAGTTTTCTCAGGCATGCTCATGATATCACCCTGCTATACTGTTTTCTTGGCACATATCAACTGAATGTCTGCTCCTTACTTATATTTTTGATGACTCATTTATAGTTTCAGGTTTCCCATTAGAATGGCATTCCTTGTGAGCAGAAGTTTTCTTTCTTAGTAATGATTGTATGCCTGCTCCTTAGATCAATCCATGGCACATAAGAAGCACCCAGTATGTACTGCATATTTTGAAGGAGTAGAATGTCCCAGTATGTACTACATATTTTGAGGGAGTGGAATGAATATACCCTATCAACAACAGTAGGTAAAAAAAAAAAAAAAACATTTGTAATTTTTAAGAATTTTTAGTAATTATGGTACCAAATGACTGATAAAACAAAAGATTACCAAGCAAATTCTATAAGGGTGGTACCATGTGATAGGTAAAAATAATTTAAGATAGACCATATTATAACATTTTATTTTATAAAATTATAAATTCAAAGTGCATGGGCAAAAAGTGTCATGAATCAAAAGGAAGAGAAGGAATTACTACTGGAGGTTTTCATCAGAGATCAATTAATTCATTCATTTATTAACAACTATCCCTAAATACTTTAGTGTTAGACACTGTAAGGCAGTAGTTTTCACATTTCAAAATACCTGAGGGGCTTAAAAATACTCATAATTGGAATTCACCTCATAATTTCTGATTTAATTCTCTGGTGGAGTGACCTAGTTGTTGATGTGTTTGAAGCATCTCCAGATCAGTCTGCTATGCAGAATGGGTTGAGAACCACCACTCTGGGGACAGAGCATTAACTTATGTGGGTGTCAGAGTCTGATAAAAGTGGCTGATACAGCAATCATAGTAGAGAGAAACAAGTGATGTTTAATAGCAATGGTGACTGGGGTTGCTGTGGGGACATAGAGCAGGTGCTGCTCATCACCTTCCAGAGCCTAAGCAAACCTACATAGAACAGAGAGGCCACAAGGAAGGAAAGACATTGGAGGAGGAAGAAACAGGAATGATCATATGGAAGGGAACAAGGTAAAATAGAGAAAACTGATCTGGCATCCTCAGAGCAGGAGGAAGCAGCAGGTGAGGAAAAGGAAAAAATCTAGGTCTGCACAAATATCTTTGAGTGACATGATACATCAGCTATTTTTAAAAGATCAAAAAATATAAATGGATTTATATGAAACAGGTTAGCCATAAAGTACTAGAGTTATAAGAGAAATAGAGTTATATAGAGTCTAGGAATTATCTGATCTAACCTGATAACTTTATAGGTGAGGAAACTATGGTGCAGAAGCATTACTCAACTTGTCCCTAACCAACAGCCAAATCACGGGGGAGAGCCTGTATAATAATATACACCTGGCACATCCAGACAAGTTTTAAACACTCCAGTGCACTCAGGAGAAATGATATTAAGCACACACAAATGAGTACTGTGTGTTTGAAAGAGTGAGAATGCAGATTTGGCATAAAAGAACAGATACCAACTCAATGGAGACAAATGTGCTAGTTATATTGTTATATGGCCCCAAAGAAGATCTGAGCATGCAATCACTTACACTCTAGCCTTGTTTCCAAGGAGACTCTGTGCTGAGTCTACTCAGTGTGGGATAAGAAGGTAGATTTTGAGTTAGATGTGACAATTAATCTTAGTGTCCCATTGGTTTGGGTCGTCTAGGCCACCCTGTGTGTCCCTAGTCTTGGCCATCTTCACCTCACTGGACGCATTTTATCTCGAAAGGATGGAAGCTTTTGGTATTAGTGCCATGCATGCGCACACACACAGAAGTCATGCATACTCATCTATGGGCTTTGCTTGACTTAACACAGTTAAAGCCATTCACAAGCCTCCTGTGATTGTTTTAGTCTGCATGTTGCACAGCCTGGCCATTTAAAGCATGTTTCATTAATGCAAACCATGGATGAAAAGGCACGACATTCCTATCCAGCTGGTCTCCTAGCACATATGTTTACATTTCAGTTCTCTGCTTTCCATACTATTTTCATTCTAAAACATTTTAGGGGCTTACTCTTTCCTCTGCATTTCAGTTTCACAGAAGTCTGCACAGTCAACATAATTACCGTTTACATCTGGCTTCCAGGATTTTATCATAACTGGGGTAAGATGCAAACTGTAAAACACATGATTTTGTGGGCAAGTGCTGAACTAGGCTTTAAAAGAGGCTACAGTAGGAAAATGTTTGACATAATCCTAATTGTAAGAGACCAAGGAATTCATTGCCCTACACCCCGCCATCCTGAATTATCCAATGCCTCCAACATTTATTATAACCCACATCCAGAACTGAGGCTCTCCCACCTCTGTGACCCATGTTGACCTTTCCCTTACAGCAGCAGTTCTCAACTGGTGTGCCACAAGATTTTAAAAACACATAATATTGTACTATTTAGTCAGGGGCACTGACTGCTTTTTCCTTATATTGCTAAATACAATAAAATGATAACAACTAACACAACAATAGCCATCTGGCAGAATGAATCAAAATTGTACCTATTTTTGTCAGGTTGGAAAAATATATAGTATATTTTTTGGTGTGCCACAGAACTCTAGTAATTAGTTTCTGTGTGCCATGAGATGGAAAGTGTTGAAAATTGCTGCCTTACGGGAGCATCTGCTGATTTTTTAGTGTGTACCAAACAATTTAGCTCTTAGTGCTATTTAAATGAGGTTACGTAAAATCATTTTTGTAGAAGTGCCTGCTGTGAACTGCATGAAGTAGATGTATGGTATTATCACCACCATTAATTAGATTAATTGCTTTTGTAAGCTTTCCACCTTGACTCTTTTGTAAGCTTTTTACTAGAGGTTCCATATCAGCTGATACATGATGGGAAGAGAGGAAAGGCTAAATAGCTGTGGATTTATCAAAGGTAGAATTACTTAGTGGCATGATCTCTGCCTCATTATACACAGCAGTCTCATTTTTTCCTGATGCTATTTTATCCTTGAAAATTCTCACTCATCCCTGCAAAGGGAACAATGCCAGAACACTAGCTATATTTAGACAGCCAGAACTGAAATAACTGTAACATGATTGATAACCTTAAGTCCAGGGAAATGATATTACTAATTAAATAATGAAATATTAGGCAGGATGGCAGGCACAGATATATTTAAAGTCATAATAACTCTTGCTTATTTTTCAAAAGTGTTTGCATATTGAATGATTCTGGCAAAATTGTTTCTGTTTCCTAGGCCAAGATTAAAGTGCTCATTTCCATGGTTTCTGCAAACATAGCAGGCAATCTCAGGTAAATCCAGGCCCAAGAGAGCAATTTCTCTTTCATATCACATTCTTCCTTGCTCTATAGTCTTTTGCTCAGTTCTGAAGTTAAAAAATTTTAAATTTTACAATTTCTAGAAACTAAAGTACATGGTGAAGTAAAGTACCACAAAAAGCTAGAAGTGAAAAAGCTATAACTTATTGAATACCTACTGTGTGCCCAGTTCATGCGTGGCTTACTAACCTTACCAGTCCCATTTTATAGATGAAAGCAAAACACAGAGATGTGGGGGAAAAAAAGAGGGGGAAAAGAATTCTCCCTAGCATGGCCAGGCCAACAAGGGCAGTCCTGTTGTGAATGAAGGGCTCATTGATGCCAATGTCAGTGATCCTTCTACAAGGCCAGTTTCACTTCCTCTGAAGTATTCCCCTTAGCCCATGTTCTCTACATATATTAAACTCTTAAGTTTAATAATAAGAAAGGCTAAGGAAAAAAAAACTCCCTCACATTAAGGAGCAGATGAAGGTCAAATTATTCTCCAGAGATGGTTACATTCATGAGTTAAATTCCTTGAAGGGATTAAAATTTTTAAGCCAATGAAGACTGAAGACAGCCCTGTGGGCTTTGGGGTCAACCAGACCTTTTGTCCCATTGGCAGGTCAGACAGAACTGCCTGAACACAAATACATTACTCCTCAATTCTAGGTATCCTCAACCCCTTCTCTAAAATGAGGCAATAATATCCACTTTGACAGTGTTCAAGAAGATTAAATAGGGATAATTTTAAGATATCAACAGGAAGACAAAGGAAAACAAGGGAGAGGTGAGAGTAGGAGTTTACAAAATTGTGTTCATGTGTTTGCTTATTTTCTGTTTAAAGATGGCCTTGAATATTACATTATTGTACAAATTTGGGTAAACAAAATAGGTATGAGGTTGAGCATAATAAAATTGTAGCTTAAGATGAAAGGGCTGAAAAGTTAAATATGATAAAGAAGACTTAATTAAAGCTCCAAAATGATTGCTTTAAAATTTCTTTATGTGGGTTTGTTATTTTCCTGTCTAATAGCATAGGAAAGGATGCCCCCAGGTGATCTAACTTGCATTCTAACAGGCTTTCTGTCACTTTTGCAAATGAATAAACTGATACTGTCCCTAATACTGAGGGTGCTGCGTAATCACAGTAAATTAATTACACACACAGGGGTAGAGAAAAGTCTTTTGGCATTAAATCCCTATCTGGGACCTCATCTTCATTCCATATAGATTGTCAACTTGCCAAATTCAAGGCTGCAGTCTGTTGTTATAATTAGACTTTGGGAACGTTTTTCTGATTTCTTTTTTGCTGTGACTAAGATTTGCTACTAAAACTGTACAAGTACATTTCAGTATGTGTATTGGATCATATTTTATTTCCTTCTAATCTCCAAGAAATTGGTTTTGTTTTCAGTGTTGGATTTGTGTGGCTTTAAAGTGATACCTCTGAAATGACTGACCAGGAGAGTTAACAAGAAGGAAGTGCAGACTCTTCTGTTCTTTGGCAGCAGTGTTGTGCCCAAGCTTAAAACTGCATTGTCAAATCTGTGGGCCTGACTGACTCAGCCTCAACTCCCACTGCTCTCTGCTCTTCCACCTTCCACTTAGCTACCTGCCCCCTCCTTTAATCCAAGCTGAATCTTTCCCATGAAGTATCTGCCCTTTGATATTCATAGAGTAAACATAGAATTTTGAGAGTGAATGAAATATAATTCATCATAATGGTTGAAAAAACATGCATAAACTGAGACTCTTCTGGGCCAGCCAGGACATCTGGTCACCTCACATATGCAAACCTACACTTCAGCAGTCTCTCAGCTCCTCCATCATTAACTGTGAGCCTGAAAATCTTTTTGATATTGAGTGCTTCTATTTTTTGTGTTATTTTGTTTTCATATACTTTGAATTCATGCTTTATGTCATGAAATAGGTTTCTAACCTCAACATAAAAAGTCTCTTGGACATATGGACAAAGCCAAAAGGGGATAGGATTGAGGGTAGGAGGTAGGGATGGTTGTGGTGTGGGGAGTGAGTGGGGGGATGGAGACAACTATACCTGAACAACAAAAAATTATAAAAAAAGAATATTTGGTTTTAAGCTTTTAATTATTGATCAAAATAGGGGAATTCAAGTCAAAACTCTTTATATTCACATGTAATTCAACATTTAGCTTATTATTATTGAAAATACCTATTTATAAAATTTTCTGGTTATTAAATATTGTGCTTGCCTTATCATGTTCAAAAACTAGATCACTCCAAGAGTGCTAAAGTGGAATTTTTATAGCTTTGCAGAAAAGGGCATTTGCAATTAAAGTGATGGAGAAATTAAGGAAACATATAATACCACAAAGAAATGGTCAAGAAGTGTTATTTTCAAGAGTATAGAGTAATTAAGAACTTATAAATAACTGTATAATTAGATTAAAATTCATCTTATTGTAAGACATATATTCTGGCATAACCAGTCATACATGGGTGCTGTTAATCTCATGTTGTCTTGGATGCAGCTTAACAATGAATGTTTATTTGAAATAATAGAGAAAGAATAAGACAAAATAATGAAACTGACTTGAAATCAGTTGAAAATTTTAAAAAATAAAAATGAAAACTCTCTTCATTTAGTGTATAGTGATGTGCTAAGGTATGGTCAGAGTAAGAATTCAAATGCAGAATGAGTCCAGAATATGTATTAATTCATGCAATTTGGACAGCTTCCTCTTTTTGTAAATTGAAAAGAAGGTGATATATTATAATAGTAGCAATTCCAAGAAGTATAAAATTCAAAGAATATTTCCATAAACATTAATAACACCAGTCTCTTTTGAGGTTTGATTTCTTTTAAAAACTCTGTAAAGTAAGGTACCATAGTAAACCTGCCTTCCATTAAAAGGAGAGGCTGTATTTTCATGAGAGGTGTATTGGCCCAAGAACATTAGTTGTTTTGGGCTATAGTTTTGACCCTCATAGAATAGCTGTATAATCTTAAATGCATTATGTCAGGATAATGGAGTCCCCCTTTTCTGATCTGTATGTTGGCTTAATAAAACATTTTTTTATCTAACTCACAGTCCTATTCTGATGATGCATTTGATACCAAAGCTTCATTAAGATCATATTTTCTGTGAAAAGTGATTTATTGTTCATCACACATGTGAATGTCCTGAAGCACAACCCAGACAGAAAAGTTAAGTTTTCTTAACAGTCTTGTGTCATGAGTAGTACACTTATTCTACTTGCAGCTGAGGACATGGAGGTGAAGAGGGTTGAATAAATTGACCAAGTTAGGAAGTGTAGAGCTGTGATTCAATATCAGGTTTATTCGACCCTATAATCAGGAATTAAATTGTGTCATTGCTCTAGGAAATCCAACCCCTTGCTGATGGGTAAGTGACTTTGGAGGTGAATGGCTGGGAACTGAGCTAGGGATTCATTTCACTTCAGTGGTTCCATGCAGATTCAGATCAAATCTGTTTTGGTAGTGAAACTGCAAAACATTGATTTTATTTCTCCATTGAGGTGTTGTTGTTTTTTTTTGTTTGTTTGTTTGTTTGTTTTGCAGGGGTCGGGGGTGAGCTAAATGAAAGACTATAGAGAAAAAAAAAACTCCAGTTATAAGCATTCCTTTGTTCACATAGTTTTTTCCCAACACACAAGTTGTAGAAAGAAATAGACTCTTTCCTTTATGAATCCCCCTCTTTAGACTGGTGAAGATAAGGGCAGCATTTAATTTAGCTTTCTGTCTTGGCACTACACCTCTTGTGTAAACATGCTATGGTTGTGTGTAAAGAATGGATGAAAACAAGGACCTTGTCATTCCAGGGAAGTCCATAAAAGAGGGATGAGCTAAAGTGTATTAATCAATATCTGCTTAGTCTATTGAATGTGAGAGAAAAGAGATGTCTTGTTCCTCCTTGGTAGGACAAAGGAAAAGGTGTGAACATGCTGCACACACAGTGCCATCAGGGTTACAGAAAGCCAATCTTCAGATCACCCCTGAGCAGAAAAGATATTTGCACAGCAAAGAGGCATTCAAACACTTCCCATGGTTATACTCAGAGGACAGGCAGCCACAGAAGTGGGACCTCAGAGAACATAACAACCAGGGGGTGGGTGAAAGTAGAAAGACACAGAGCAGTGGCAGCTCTTTCCATGGTCAGCCCTGGAATCTAACAGCCCTGGCCAAGTATTAGAGCATCAGTTGATCAGAGCATTATTCCAATACAACACAGTTGCAGGTTCAATCCCTGGTCAGAGCACATACAAGAATCAACCAATGAAGGCATGAATAAGTGGAACAACAAACTTCAATCTCTCTCTCTCTCTCTCTCTCTCTCTCTCTCTCTCTCTCTCCCTGCCTCAATAAAAAAAAGAAAAAGAAAAAAATATTAGTGATAAATAATAAAGATCTGAAGAACATGGCAAGCATTTAACTTGATGGAGGCTGCAGACTGAACCTCCAGTGTGCTCTTGATTAAACTGCATAGTGGTTATGTTGTTTCTTTGTGGAAAGGACTGGCCATGTGAGCACAGTGTTGCTTTTCTTTTACAGTTTGCTAACTCTAAGAACACATGCCATTACAAACAGTGCTCACAGGATTCTCAACACATCTTTCTGTTGACTTCATGAAATGGGAGTTTATGGCTTGTATTCATATCGTTAGATATTTTATTCTAATGAACTGTGCTCAACTCTTAGAGTTAACATTTTCTTGCACAGATAATCAAATATTCCCTATGAAATAAGATCTTACTAGGACTTTCATTTATCTGACCATATTATATAATATACTTCCATATGGGTCATTTAACTTTATCATTAGAATGATTCTGTGATATAAATAGAATCAACCTTATTAACCTGATTTTATAAATCAGCAATTCAGTTAATTATTATTGTTCCTCAGATTTTCCAAATATTCAAGTTCTATGAATATTGAATAACTGTGATAAAATAGTAATAATGCCAATATAATAATAATACTAATACCTAATAGCTAATGAGCACTCACTGTGTGTTTAACACCCAGTTAACAATTATTTCAATTTTTAACCTGTAAATTAGAAATATAATTATTATCCTATGAACTTCATGGGCATTGTTGAATAGTTAGATGCAGTAATGTATGATACAAGGCTTTAACATGATAAATACTGTTCAAAGTGACTGTTCATTTATGATTTTATCAACTACATATAAATAATTTTATCTCTCCAGTTCACTGAACCACACACATTTGGCATCCCTGTCTGTTCTACTTTTCTCAGACACTCTACTCATATTTCTTCAATTCCTTAATTACAATATAAATGACAGCAAAATAATAGGAACCGTGATAATACAGTAATTAATTTATTCCATTGTAGAAGCCTGTCTGGTTTACAAAGCATTTTATATGTTTGATCCACAAGTACCCTGTGAAGATTATAGATCAGATATCACAATTTCCATTTCTCAGAAGAAGTGGTAAAGATTCGGACAGACTAACTTTTCTAACTCACCCAAACAGCAAAGTGAAACTCACACCCACAGTTTTATCATTTCCTCCTTAGCTACCTCTGCTTCATGTGAGTGTACATCTCTTTTACAAGCGTTTTCTTGCAAAAAAAAAAAAAAAAAAAAAAACCACACACACACACACACACCTAGAAGAGTCCCTATGACTTCCTCAAAGCTTCTTACATGAAGGGTTTTTGCCATGCTACTAGCTGCACCTAGTGGTCCGTGCTCTCACATACAGTCTGAAGGAGGTAGTCCTACAAGGGTTACCTCTATTTTCATTCCCTATGAAGGACCTGGTCACACAGAGGAGGGTTGAGGAATCATGCTGCTTTCTCTATAGGAAATGCTCTTTTGCTCATATCACTGGAGTATTAGAAGATTAAGCACATATGTCTCCTCTCTTGTGAAGTGCTTGCCAACACCCTGTCAATGAGCATTGCTGTGTGTTTCCTGTACCCAGTAGTGACTGTCACTGAAGTGCAGGCAATGCTTTCTTTCCCTCATTGAGTCACAGATCTGTCTCACCCAGAAAACTGTGGGATCTTTAAGAGCAAGAAACACACCTGGGAGATATCTGAGTCCAGATCATAGCACGGTAGATAGAAAAAAATGTAGTAAATATTTGAATGAATAGATAGATAAATAAACTGATAGATATAGGTAGATCCTATCTATTGATACCACAAAACAGCTATGCTCTGAAGGAAGATGAAGTGACTAAAGCAACTGCCTCTTTTTATGAGGTTCTTTAATTGCTGTTTTTTCCTGCAACATTACCAATTTAATGTGCTAGTTCTTTGTACATGTCACCAAAATGCATTATCAAATGCATGTGAAGTCTAATTCTGGTTTTATTCATGTGTAAAGGCCAGTGTTGAGGTATTGTAAAAGTCTTACCTCTGAGAGTCATTGAGTTTCTTTGGGGTTAATTCCATGTGGCCATTAGTTATCTAATCTAATTCTCATTTTCTTCCCAGAATAAAAGGAAAAAGACTCTGAAAGGAAAATATGACTATCATCATTAAAGGAAAGAAGGGTAAGACAATTAGAAATACTCCCAGACCAATTAGCCTATAGAAAATTAATGAACTTGTGCTTCGAACATAAATTATGGAGCCTAATAATAAAAAATGAGTTTGGGTACAACATTACACTGGGTTCTTTTATATGGCAGTTTCTTCTTCAGAAAGTCTGCTATTAGTAAAATATTCCCAGCAAGGGGCTGGCACAAAGCTATTCATATCTCATAAAATTCATATTGTCCACTTCTAGTCAATAAAACACACTATCTAATAAAATTTAATTGTGCATGGTCCAAGGGCCCAGAAATCATATTGGTTATTGAAATAAAAAACACAGAAATACAAATAATTGGCTATAGTCACTATCCCTAATGATTTCTCCCACCTAGCTTTATGGATATATCTGCATTTATCAGCACTTTTTCCCAGGCTGAGCTGCTATTACTCCTCAATACTCCTCCTGCCCTAACTCCACCTCAGAACTTCATCTTCCCAGCAGAAATGTTATACTATGAAAAAGGTCACTGAGATTATAATCAGATAAACTAGGCTTCAGGTTGGTTGTGATTCTGCATCTTCCTGGTTGTGTGATGTGAGATTTTGTGTTAGCATGTCAGTTTCCTCATTTGTATAGTTAAAATAAAAATAACAAATATACAGATTGTTGAGAGAATTAGAGTGAATTGAAAAGGAAGAGGGTATGCCGATGACTACTAGAGCTCCATGCTAACTCTCATTCTTCCTTCTAAGAAACACAGAGGGCCTTGAGAAAAAGCAAGGTGGACAAGAACTAAGAGAGACAAAAAATCTCAAAAATTCTGTAGTCATTTTTCTGCATAAGCTGATGAATGGCCAAGTTTTTTTTTTTTTTTTTTTTAACCTCTTATGAGACCTGGTAACTGTAACATTTCTGAGAATCCCTATCTGCTGGTCAGGGCATTTCCCCGACCAGCTCTTGCTGAGAGCCAGGTGTGCATCCAGAAAACATGAGCTTTGGTGGCTGATAACTCAGCTCTGCTCCCACCCCGCACAGGGTTACCACAGCGAAGTGAAGGAACCCCAGGCAGACTGACATCTTTGGGGCCTCCTGCCCTCTACAAGGAAGGCTTAAGCTCAATTGCCTCATTTCTGTTTTTATTGCATGTGTCTGCGCTAGATTAGTAAGGATGGACTTGAAGAGAGACAAGAAAAAATGAATGGACAACTCAAATGGTGGTAAGAAAAACCTACATTCATTAAGGGAGTATCTGTTTCCATCTGAAGCTGAAAATAGCCTTTCCCCTTGTGGAGACTTAAAGCACATCTCACTGTCTGGTTATTTCTACTCCTGTTCTTTGTTCTACACTTACTATACACCAACATTTACATGTACATCTACACCTCTACCTACATCCACATTTATGTCACCAACTTTCTTTCCACTAAAAACTAGGTGTGAAAATCTAGGTTTTGTTTATTTGTTTCATTCTGTTTTTATTTCTAAAGTGTTTATATAGACCATAATTCTTGTCTGTGTCTTGTAATTCATGTTGCTCTTTGCCATATAAACCTCGTTTATTCCTATTTTATCCTCTAAAGTTGCAACAAGTGCAAACTTCTTCATGAGTAATGGCCTTGATCTTTATTCATCAGGCTATACACTGAATAGCCTGTATAATATATACAGTATAATATATTATTATGGTAATGATGAATCCTAAATCTATATGAACTGCCTAACATTAGATGAAGAATGTTAAAATCACACCATCTAGATAACCTTGGGCATATAGTTTCTATACTTGAAAACTGTGATGCCAAATTTTTGACTAAATAAAGTTCCATATTTTTTTAGGAGTGTAATCTGATTTTATAATCCTTGGAGGTTCTCAAAGGAAGGACCATTACTGTTACTCATCATATGTAGCTCCATAGATACAGCTGAATCAGAAAAGCTTGATCAGAAAAACAGAAGGTTCCAAACCTTCATGTTTTGAACTTCCCCATTGCTGTAGTCATAGGCTGACTAGAATGAGAACAGGAGCTAACAATAGGTAAGAAAAGTGAGACCACTGGTGTTAACCATAAGATGTGTGTGTGTGTGATACGTAAAATCAAGTTTACATTGGAACTGGCTGCTGGCTGGGAGCAGTGACTGTCTTCTATACACACTGTTTGATTAGTTGTCACATTCTCTAGTAAATGCCTTTTCATCAGGAAAATTCTGGTCATTGTAAACAATATGACTTTTTTAATATGCTCTACATTTTTTTAATATTCCTTTTTGTCCTTTAGGGATATTCAGTTTCAACTTCGTTACAGACTTATATATAACATTCTCTAAGGGGATGATCCCCTCTATAGGCTAAATAAGGTATCCCTCACTGTGTTAGCCTATCTCTCATTTTTTTACATTAGCACAGCTTGTATTGTATTGTGTTCTGTGCATATGTCCATCTTCTTTACCAAGACACAAATTCTTGAAGGGCCCAATGTTCTTTTCTATCTCCACATACCACTGCCTAGAACAGGCTCTGACTCAGTATTGGTGTTCTATTGGTGTTTTTTTAATGTGTCAATGAATGAATACATATATGAACAAATAAAGCTGCATATTATACTTATTATGTCTGTTATTTTATTTTAAAATGGCATTTCCATGCTAATTTTAATCAGGTTGTATTTGTATATAAATAAAAAAGGAGAGGAATGAGAAAAATGCTCAGTTTCAGTTGGTTCCTCACAGGGTTTGATGTAGAGAAAATCTGAATGAATTCTTTTGATCTCAAGTGGTAAGCTAACAAACTCTGAAACCATTCACTAATTATATAGATTTAATTGTGTAGAACCAAGTTACATGAGTGAAGTCCATTTCTAGAGAAATTTTTCATTCATCAGTCTTCATGTATTGAATACAAACAAGACATTGTTCTTTTGGATGCTTTAAGATAATAAAGTATAGGATTAAAATCATTCTCTAACCTCAAAGAGCTTACATACTAGTAAGGAGACTGTGATAGATATGTCTATAAATCCTGTTGCCAAGTATAAAACAGTGTAAGAAGCATAGCAATAAGGATTAATTTGCATTGCCATCAAAGAGATGATGGCCAGATTTGAACATATGGAGAAGTTGGTAGCCATTCTGTGTGAAAGAAATGGCAGGGGGTTCTGAGTTGGAGGACTAACATCAGTTTGTGGAAGTAACCACTGTGGAAGAGGGTTAGGGTTCTAAACCTGAAGGTAGGCCAAGGAAATACCCTGCCAACACCTCCTCTACCCCATTTGATCCATATTTTGGGGCAATTATGTTCTGCTGGATTTTATTTTTAAAGAATCAGCAATCAGCACATATTTTCTTAATGAAAATTATTTGAAAAATATTAAATCACCATAGTTTTTAAACATTTTTTATTCATGTTCAATTACAGTTTTCTACCTTTTCCACCCACCTCTCCTCACAACCCCTGTCCTCCCCACCTTCGTCCCCTGTTGCCACTACCACCCTTGTTATTGTCTATGTGTACTTTATAGTTGTTCCTACAAACCCTTCACCCTTTTTCCCTATAATCCCCTTCCCTCTCCCCTCTGGTGACTGTCAGCCTGTTCTCAATTTCAATGTCTTTGCTTATATTTTGCTTGCTTATTCATTTTGTTGATTAGGTTTCTGTTAAAGGTGAGATCATGTGGTATTTGTCTTTTACCACCTGGCTTATTTTCCTTATCATAATGTTTTCTAATTCTATCTATGCTGTTGCAAAGGGTAGGAGCTCCTTCTTTCTTTCTGCTGCACAGAATTCCGTTGTGTAAATGTACCATAGTTTTTTCATCCACTCACTTACTGATGGGAACTTAGGTTGCTTCCAACACTTAGCTATTATGAATTGTGCTGCTATGAACATTGGGATGCAGAGGTTCTTTTGGATTATTGTCTCAAGGTTCTGAGGATATAATCCTAGAAGTGGAATTGCTAGGCAATTCCAAAGGCAGTTCCATTTTTAGTTTTCTGAGGAAATTCCATACTGTTTTCCATAGTGGATGCACCAGTTTGTAATCCCACCAACAGTGCAATGGGGTTCCCTTTTCTCCACAACTTCTTCAACATTTGTGGTTTGTTGCTTTGTTTATGATGGCCATTCTGACTGGTGTGAGGTGGTATCTCATTGTGGTTTTAATGAGCATTGTTTCATAAGTCTCTGGTCCCTATGTATGTCATCCTTGGAGAAGTGTCTGTTCAGGTCCTTTGCCCATTTTTTAATTGGGTTGCTTCTCTTCCTGGAGTGGAGTTGTGTGAGTTCTTTATATATTTTGGAGATCAAAACCTTGTCAGAAGTGTCATTGGCAAATATGTTTTCCCATACGGTTGGTTCTCTTTTTATTTTAATGCTGTTTTCTTTAGCTCTGCAGAAGATTTTTATTTTGATGAGGTCTCATTTGTTTATTATTTCTTTTATGTCCCTTGCTCTTGGAGACGTATCAGTGAAAATATTGCTGTGTGGAATATCTGAGATTTTCCTACCTTTGTTCTCCTCCAGGACTTTAATGGTGTCACAACTTATATTTAAATTTTTTATCCACCTTGAATTTATTTTTGTGTATGGTACATTTACACAATGAAATTCTATGCAGTGGAAAGAAAGAAGGAGCTCCTACCCTTTGCAACAGCATGGATGGAACTGGAGAGCATTATGCTAAGTGAACTAAGCCATGTGGTGAAAGACAAATACCATATGATCTCACCTTTAACAGGAACCTATTGAACAAAATGAACAAGCAAGCAAAATATAACCATAGACATTGAAATTGAGAACAGGCTGACAATGACCATAGGGGAGAGGGGAGGGGATAATGGGGGGAAAGGGTGAAGGGTTTACAGGAACATATAAAGGACACATGGACAATAACAAGGGTGGCAGTGGCAACAGGGGATAGAGGTGGGGAGGACAGGGGTGGTGGGAAGAGGTGGGGGGGAAAGGCAGAAAACTGTACTTGAACAACAATTTAAAAATGTTTAAAAATGCAATATAATTATGTACATTTTTAGTCAACTATTTTGGTGGCAATAGTTTAAAATCATTTGTACATAATATTACTCAAACTTAAAGAAGTTAAGAAAAAATATTAAATCAAAGAGGAAACTTAGAGATTATCCATTATGGATGAGGAAGCTGAAGGCAAATAGTTATTAGAGTAGCACCCAAAGCCCCCTTCCTGCTTCTCTATGTCAGTGTCTCACAGGATTCTGATCATTTGGAGGAAACCCAGATACTGACTATACACTAAGCATGTCTGCCCCATGTCCTGTCTTATAAAACAACCACAAGCAAGAAGAGGAGAGGAGCAAGTATATGCTAAGGTTTACTGATTCTTAAAAAGAGTTGTGTCATGATTTTATATGGAGCAATTTTCAATACCTTGTTTCCATTTGGGGGACATAAAAGAACTTGTCATCACCTTCCCAGCAGATCTGGCATTCTTAATCAAGCAGTATTGAAAAAAGTTTTGCTATGAAGCCTCATTCCCAAAAGTAAAGAGACTGCAACTTTTAGGAATAAGCATGCATGCCTTTCCATGAAGATCTTAAGCTTTTGTTTCCTTGCTGTAGGGTCTCTCTAAGATGCAGCATTTTGTCCCATGCATGTCATACCCTGAGGCTTCCACTGCTGTGCCATTGTCAGAGGATTGTGGGGAACCGTGCTCTGCTCTCAAAGCAAATAAAAATATCAGTCCCTAATATTGAAAGAAAACCTCTTTAATTCTATTATTGACAGAAGAACAAGTGGCTCTATTATTGATACTTTCTACTTAGTCTCCTTAATATGGTATTATAAGAACCCATGCAATTTGAATCTCTTCAGTGGCTTCCCCTACCCACTCTTTCTCTTGCCTTCCTTCTCTTGCTGTTGTTCACTACACACACACAGAGTTCCAAAAGCTGAAAAAAAGCCTCCAAATGCTATCTGATTATTTTCCTGCCTTTGAACAGAAAATTATACCCACTTGAAAGATACTAAAGTTAATGAAAGTTAAAGAAACCTGCCTAAAGTAGTTCCATCCCATGAAAAAGCGGTGGGGTGGTTTGCACTGTGAAATTGCCAACTACCCTTCATCTCTGCAGAGAAAAAAGTATAACCTAAAGATTAACACTCAGAGATGGTACACTGGTTACCCTATGAAGACTTTAGTGTTCTCCAGAGAGTGGCAAAGGAGACTCTGGTCTATAATTACCTACTTCCTTTGGTTTCTCATTAGTACATCCTGTTGCTGTAATAATAGAGATAAGTCTATTTTTGAGAATTCTGTGCCCCAAATGTTATTAATTGTAGGGAGGATTTGATATTTTAAAGTATATATAATGGAGTTTGGAGCTTTGCATTTCACAGGGAGAAGTGAAATTTGATGCATTTTGATAGTTACTCTAAATAATACAAAGCTGACAAATATTTCTGTTGCCAGTGTGTTGAAGTAATAACATCTTGCCATTGTACAGTGATTTTTACTTTTGAAAGATCTCCATAAGAAATGTTTTGTTTTACATTCAGAATAACCCATTTAAAGCAGATAGGGCAGGGAAAGGGAAGTCAAAGTGCAAAGAGAAGCAGACAGTTATTTGAAGCCAGGAAGCTAGTGCTATCTGTCTTGACACCTGGACAGGTATGCTTTTGACTAGAAACTGCCATTTGAGTTTGGCCCCTAGTCACTAAATGTCTAGATGTCAAATGTGCCAAAACCACTCATGCTGGTAAGCTGCGCTCCAACATACACAAACACACACACACACACAGCTTGCCTCCCCTGATGTTCCCTAAGAGAGAGACAGGGCACAGGACACAATTTTCACGTCAAATTTGATTTGCCTCAGAGCTAAAGATCCTAACACCCTTACCTTTCACCTAGGTGTTCCCCTTTTAAAGATTTAATAGACGTAGAGAAATGTGCACAAAATTTTATGTTCATCTAAGAACGATGAAAACAAATACTTGAAAATGAACCTGAACATTGGAAAATGCTTAAGTAAATTATATTTTATCCATATACTGGAATCTTATGAAGCTGTTAAAATTCATACTTACAAAACACATTTCACTTGTGACTTAACCTTAAATAAATCAAGAGTAAATAAGAATAAAAGTATATATAAAATTGCTATTAGCAGGTATCTTATATTACAGTCTTATAATTTTATTTCCTCCTTTTTATTTTAGTTGTTAAAAATTAAAATACTCTTAAGTTTTTTGTAAAAACAATAAACTAAATTAATGTATTCTTTCATTCAGTGTGGTTGAGTGAGCTCCTCTAATGTCCACTCTTTCATAGTGATGTTTCCTAGGGATTGTACAGTCCCTGTTTTTTGGAGTTTATATTTAGGGGTTTGGGAGTTGGGGGTGCACATGAAAGACAATAAACATACCAAGTAAATAATATAGCATTTTATTATTTACTTGGTACACTGTACAATTCTTCCTCTGTGGCAGATGCCACTTTAAATGTTCAGGTGATATAAGAAAGAGAAAAAATTTTATATAGGATGCAGAGCCTGGCAGATGAGGAGAGCTGCAATTTTAAATAAGGTAATAAAAGTAGGGCTCATCATGATGAAGGCAGAGTTTGAAAAAAAAATCATGAAGGAAATGAGAGCCCTGGACAAAACATAATCTGTTATTTGAAATCTTCTGGCCAGGTTAGCTTTCAGAATTTTAAAAAAATTTAGAAATGTAATTCAATGCATGTACTATACATTAACTAACACCTCAATAGGGTCTGAGGCAGTGTTCTTAATCAAATGCTTTCATATCTCTGCAGCAAAATATATAAATATTCCCACAAAGTATAACCAATAAAGATATATCAGCCCACATTAGTTCAAGTTAGGTTTCTTCATCAAATGAGTTATGGGTAACACTTGTTTAACCTCAGATCTTTTGGGATTTTTAAAATGCAGGTAGAGGATTGTGAACTGTAATGCATTTTTAATACTATATTTTTTTATTTTTTAAATTGTTTTGCAAGTACAATTGTCTCTATTTTCACCCCTCTAATACCCACACCCAGCCCATCCCTGCCTCCCTCCCTCAATCCTACCCTGTTTGGCTTTGTGAATGGGTCTATACATGTTCTTGATGACCCTTCCCCTATTTCCCCCATCATCCCTCCCCCCTCCCCTATGGTAACCATCAGTCTGTTCTCTATTTCAATGTCTCTGGTTAATTTTGCTTGTTTGTTGGTTTTGTTACCTAGGTTCCACTTATAAGTGAAATTATATGGTATTTGTCTTTCACTGCCTGACTTATTTCACTTAGCATTATGCTCTCTAGTTCCATCCACACTTTTGCAAAGGGTAGGAATGCCTTATTTTTTTTCTGCTGCTTAGTATTCCATTGTGTAAATGTACTATAGTTTTTTGATCCATTCATTTACAGATGTGCATTTAGGTTGCTTCCAACACTTGGCTATTGTAAATTGTGCTGCTATGAAATTGGGGTGCATAGGTTCTTTTGAATTAGTGTTTCAGGGTTCTTAGGGTATAATCCCAGCAGTGGAATTGCCAGGTCAAAAGACAGTTCCATCTTTAGTTTTCTGAGGTAATTCCATACTGTTTTCCACAGTGGCTGCACCAAGTCTTAGTGAAGCTCTGCAATCTGAAATGTTCTTTGTATTGCAATATTATACCCATTGTGCCCTAGATGTCTCTCTGATGGACCTGCATCCCTGAGGGTACCTGCAAGAGTTTGGATGATCACAGATGGATTAGGCTGCTTACTGGTATGCTGCTGGTCTTCCTTTCATCAGAAGGCCCTGGCTTAGGTTTTATACTACAGGGAATTCCTGCTCTGCAATGAAACTTGCAGTAGCTTACCCTTAAGAATTCTTCCACTCTAAGAAAATATGAGTCCATAGAGCCATAAATATACTGCACAGTCTCCCAATAGAGCTGAGAGTTACTGAGTAAAAGCATCCCCTTACATTTGTAAACAGAATGGTACCTCAAGAGATTTGACAAATATGAGTTGAAGCAATGTATGAATGAAGGAAGATACCTGGCTAAGTCACTCCTAGCTGGCTCATGTCTTTCCTAAACCAGGGTCTTCCAAGTTAACTGTTCCATGGTTTCAAGGGTTATAAGCTACTTTATTATATTATTTATTTTAATTAAATTATGTTGATAAACATTTTCCAAAATTTTCAGGGCATTGCATGCTTTTAAATGTCCTTACTTAGTTTTGGTTTATATATCCCTAAAACTGATTCAGAAAATGTTTTACTATGGAAATACCAGATCACCATGAGGCAAGGACTTGTGTTGGTTTTCTTCCCTACTATTATGTACATATACATATACACACAGTGCAGGCACATATACATGGAATAAATTAATATTATCAACAGTTTTTCTTGAACGTATTGAGTTTCTACAAAGTTGAGGACAAATATGACTTTTTAATTGTTTGTATTCCAGGTTAGTTACATCTAGTATATGTTTCCTTGGACTCTTCAAGTGTTCCATTAAACTTATTTTTACTTCCAAACAAACCACACAAACCCCTTCCAGTCAGTCTCTCTCCATTCTCACCATTCTTCCAGTCATTACATCATTAATAAGGAGGAAATTGGAGTTTGCTACCATGTGATCCAAGGTAGTGTCTATCACAAAGGAAATGAGCCCAGAAAAAGATCAACTTTATTCTGATGGTAGTGAAGATAGAGGTTAATATCACAAAGAGCCTGGCCTTTCGGTGGCATTATCTGCATTCAGAACTCTGTTCAAGATGGGTAACTAGGGCAAATTACATGGTTTTTAGCATCACTAATTTGTGGATAAGAGATTTTCTTCAAACAGGATGAAAAATGAAACAAACAAACAAAAAAACCTCAACTCTTTTTAAGGGCGATCATAAGTTCTTATAGCAGACATGAAGTGAGTAGTGAGCATCCAAGAGAAAAATAATAATGCCATTCTGACTGCCAGCACTTCCTCTCCTCCTATGGCCCTGACTGTAAACATAAAATTCCTAGAGCTTGAAAGGAGCCAACAACAATGGACAATTCACAGCTGGCCAGGCCACCTGTGTGTCTTTTGCCACTGCTGCAACAATGCCACTGGCCTCTGTAAACAGTGGCAGGAACAACTTCTAGGCCCTCCCAGTCCCATCCTGACAGAAGTGAGGGGCCTGACTTTTAAATTTGGGCAGGTTCTTCTCCTATCCAAGCAGTTGAAAATCTGAGCTTCCAAAACTTGTGATATCTCTCTATTACTATATAAATATTAGAAACAATAGAATGGGGAAGAAAGTCCTTAATTCTGTCTACTTTTTAAAAAAAGTATTGTGGAAATAAAGAACTTAACCCCTGATCAGAATATCTATTCTTTTTTTCTCCAGTGCCTGTAAAAATTATTTTTGATTTAAAAAAAAACTGGAAATTTTGTATCTGCTATTTTATCAAAAAATTTACATTTTGGAACATTTACTGTATTTGAGTCACTGTGTTATGAAAGGGAGACTTGAAATGCAGTGACACATAGTTCTCAACATGCCAAAGATGTGAGTGTCTCAGCTTTCATTAATTAACTTTATGCACTCATTTATTCACTTACTCAATTAAAGTTGTAGCTACTAGTCAGAGTCTCTGCTAGTAGTTTATCAATTGGCTATAAATACAGATAATGGGAGCAAATAATCTAGAGATTTGGGGTAATGGATATTGGGTAGTTTTTACTCAGAAACCCTTTCTCACCTTCTGAAGAGCTCTCCCTCCTTTTTCTGACATATCAAAGTTTATTCAGGCATTTTTAATGTCTATTTAACACACACTACATGGCCAGGTAATAAAATCTGTGTTAGAGATATAAATGTGAAGGTAGCATGTAGGGAGTTCTATGTAGAGGACTAACATGGTCTAGGATGTAATATCCAGACTAAGACTAAGAGTGGGACAGAGAAAGGATGTTTCCAGTGAATAGGAAGAGCACACATCAAGGCTCCATGGGAGAAAGCCCTCCCATTGAAAGCAATCTGGAATAATGGATCGCTGAGTATAAGGGTAAGCATTCCATGATATAGGGTGAATTGGCCTGACACTCACAAGGGAAGGCCTGTGGTTGGTGTCAGAAATTTGGGCTGTAACGTAAGAACGATGTTGAGGCATGGAAGGTTTCTAAACAGAGGAGTGTCAGAAACATATTCACTTTCCTGTGTCTTCTGGGCACACCTTCCTCTGCCTGCTCACATGGTGATTGCTGTTCCTGGACTGATCAGTGCTTCCATCCTGGCCCAGAGTTGGAAGTGTGATGAACCAGGTTTAAAAATCAGCTCTGTCACTTCCTAGCTGTGTGATTTCAGACATCACAGTGCTAAGATATCCTTCCTTAAATGGACCTCCTAATGAGCTCCTAAATAAGTCTGTGTTCTAATAATTTAAATATGTTATCCTCTGTTGTCATATGGATTTTAATTAAATATCTTAACTCACTGGCATTAGGACCAAAATGGATTTCCGAGATGTATATATAATCTGTCTGAAAAACATCCAGCTATTGTTAATACAACAAGAACACTTTGTGTAACATCAATGTAGCCCAGCAGCCAAGGAGAGTGGACTGGAATGCAGGCTCATGAACAGTGTTGACTTCACTGTACTAATCAGTAGGGGAAGTAGACAGCATTGAGTGAGCATGTGCACTGTGTGGCTGTGTCACTCAAAATGACTGAGTGAGTAGAGCAACAAATCTGCATCAAATTTTGTGTTAAGTTTAAACATTCAT
Organism: Anoura caudifer; assembly: GCA_004027475.1. NCBI lineage: Eukaryota > Metazoa > Chordata > Mammalia > Chiroptera > Phyllostomidae > Anoura > Anoura caudifer. The sequence goes on from PVKU01001725.1 coordinate 265,823, forward strand.
ACTTAGCAACTATTCAGATGATTCAGAAGGCTGCGGCTATAGGCAACTGGTGACTGGCAACCACATCAGGATAATGTGGAATAAGTGGAATGAGGGAAATATATTTATTGGTCATCTACTAAAAGCATAGTGATAAGTGCTTTTCATGTGGTGACTCATTAAATTAAACTTGAGCAAAATTCTTTGAAGTAGAATGTGGACAATGAATTTTATAAGTAAGGAAGTGGAGCCAGAAAAAGGCAAGGAGACCTGCTGAGTGTGCGCTAGATTATCTATCCCAAACCACATACAGGAGAGTGGTGAGATAGGGCTTGTCTGACTGTCTCATCCTTGCTTTGGATGTGAGTGTTCCCCCACCAAGTGACCAAAAATGAGGAATGATTTAGCTGTTAGTTACTGAATGTATACTATGTGCTAGCACCTTGCTAAGTACATTATATCCATTATCCCATCAAATCTATTCTATAAATTTGTGTGGTAAGCTTTACTATTATTCAGTTTTTACAGATGAAGAATCTGAGCCTCTGGAAGGTGAAGCAAACAGCCAAGGACTCAGAGTTACTACACAGTGGAGCTGGGCTCACAGATCTGCCTTTTGCCAAAACCTAGGTTATTAACTCTTCCACTTCTTACAATAATATAACCATTACATACATCTTATGAAAGTAAAGTTAATGTATTATTACTATTTGAGTTTGATTGATGAGGATTGCAGGTTTCATGGAGGGAGAGCTGCAGAGAGTAAATGTGGGTCTCATAGCTGGAGGGAGTCCAGAAATGTGGGGAAGTACATGGAAAGTATTCCAAATAAGGTGACATCACCTGTAAGTCAGCACTTTCAAAAGGAACACAACAGATCTGAGGGACCATGAAAAAGACAAACAAGCTGGAATCTAAACTCAAATTTTGAAGAAAATAGCTAGCAATCTTATCTTATTAAAACATATACACCTTTGCTTGGTAATCATATTTCTCCTATAGTTTCCTATTAAAAGAATATTGTAACTCAGAGACTGACAAATGAAAATCATCCTCATTCATCAACTTGGGTTGCTATGGAAACAATTGGTGAGGTTCCATACAGCATCCTGGAACCAAGGTCATCTAGACTATCCCTGAGGTTAATTTTGCTTAGAGTAATCCAGGAGGAATCAGTCAAACTAAAAGGGCCCTTAGGCTGTGGCTGAAGTTAAGGTCAGGATTTCTGACAGTACATTTATAAAAAAAATTTAACCTTATTAAACATAATGACGTAATTTAAATAATTCATATCACCCATTGATTTTCTGTAAAAGGTGAAAAGATAATGACATTGATCAAAAATAGAAAAAAAGAGAAAACAGATAACGTGAATAGATCATGTACAATAAATGCTGTTCAATGAATATTTAAAATTGTCAACTCTATGATTTCAAGAGGGCAGAGAATGCTGGTGTAGCATATAACTCCTGGCAAGAAACCATGCTGGATTCAGATCCTGATATACCTGCTTGATAACAGAGTGCAATGGGACAGATAAATGACTCTAATCTTCAATCTCATCAGAATATTTGGGATATGATCTCCTTACTTACAAGTTTTGCTTGCTTGTTGGCTTTCCTTGTTATAGAATGAACTCCCCTAAGCCTGGATATGCCTAGTTATTTTCCATCTGCTTATTTTGGATTTCCCCAGTGTAGACCATGAGCCTGGTATTCAGCTGCTAGGAGTTTAGGAGATAAAGAGAACAACAGTAGGAGGCCAGGAAGTGAGACAGGGAAGAGAAAGAGGGTATTACAAGTGAATGATATCAGCTAATGAAAGAGAGGAGAGGTGGAATTGGAGTCAAATTCCACTGGAGAACCTCTGAGGGATAGTGTAGAACACATAGCTCATATTTATGCCTCTGGGGTGAGTGGGTTTCCATCAATCCTGGGTTGGAAGATACTTCCAAGGACAAATAATTCTCTAGTACTTCTGTCTTGCTACATGCTCTGCCAAGAGGTCTACCATGGGAAAAATCAATCTTTAGATGAAGGAAAACAGGTTCTTCAGTGGGAAGTCTTATGTGTTGAAGTGTTAGGGATAAAGGGATGGATACCACTAGCATCTGCTAGTCTCCCTAGCTCAGAGCAGATGTGGAGCCTCTAGTATTTGCACCATAAATATCTGTCAAATGAATAATAAGATAATTGTATCCTCTAGCCCTGTTTGTATCCCAGCAGCCCTGCTGCTTCTTTCTTTTAAATCCTCAACCAAATACATGTTTCCATTGATTTGAGAGAGAAAGGAAAGGAGGGGGAGAGAGAAAGAGAGAGATGTGAGAGAAAAACATTAGTTGGTCACCTCCCCTACCTGCCCCAATCAGAGATTGAACAATCTGAACCCACAATCTAGGCACATACCCTGACTGGAAATGGAACCAGCAACCTTTACTGAAAGGTTTCTCTGACCAGCTGAGCCATGTGGCCAGGGTTAGCCCTGTACCTCTTTATCTTGTTGCACATTAGGATCCACTGGGGAGTTAGGATCCAATCAGGAATGGACATCCTGATGTACAGTTTCCTCTGTGGACCAATTAAATCAGAATCTCTGAAGGTGGGGCCTGAGTATCAGAATTTTTAATAGCCAAGAGTGATAACTGATCTTGTTCAACTAAAGTGCGAATCCTTTCTACAAAACCTTTGACAGATTGCCATATAAGTCTCCTTTTGAAATCCTTCACAAGGAGGGTGGGACTTTGCTATTCTCAGAAGCAAACCATTTCCTTTTATGACAACACGAATTGTTCCAATTTTTCCTTTATATTGAGCAAAAACTTGCCTCTGTACCTTCCACCAGTCATCCTAGCTCAGCATTTTGGAACAATGCAAAATGAGTCTATTGCATTTTCCACATGATTGCCCTTTAGATATTGAAGGGTGTAATAATGCCCCAGCTTGACCTTCATTTTCACACTCTAAACAATCTTAGCCCCTCCAAAAGCTGCTATTCAACCTCCTTTAACCATATTTGAGTTTGCCAATAGCACTTTTATCCTGTGGAATTCTCAACTGAACCCATGATATATGCATATGGAAATGGAAAAGGAACTATGTGTTAAATGAAGTGTGTGTGCATATGTGTGCATATGTAATAAAATGTTATTAGTGATGGACCCACTTAAAATATATTTACTTTAATGAGCTTATTTGGACAAAGTAGAATTTTTCTCTTTCTCATCTCCCAGAATTTGACTTTTCTAACCATGTTTATTTTTCTTTCCTGGTTAATTTGTTTGAAAACTTTAATCATACTGCTTTTTAAGGCAATACAGATATATTTTTAACATTCATAATATGGAGAGGACAGAGGAAGGTTTGCATTGAGGTTTGTCGCTAGGCTTTTTAACATGTTCTGAGTCACAGGATTCATGAAGTCAAAGACAAAACAAATTTATTCTTGAGAAAAAAGGATTATACTGTTGTGGTTCTCCAGGGAAACCAATTCTTCACTCAGTGACTAAGTCTTCTGCAGGTTTGGAAGGAGGGCAGCTGGGCCCTTTATGGCCAAATGCAACAGTGCAAGCCTTTTCTATTCTGGAGACAGTGAGCATACCCTAGTGTCTCTACCCGCACTCAATGCAGGACTGTAGTGAGCATTGAAAAGTGCTTTTGGAAGAAGGTTTGTGGAAAAGGTAGGTTTATGCCAGTTAATGTAACATGATCTCAGAAAGCTTTAACAAATAAAACTGACAGATGCTTGCAATTATTAATCTTAACTGAAAGTAAGATTAAGACGTTAAGACTCTCATGGTCAAGTCTGAAAAAAAAAGGAGACTGTTTGTTATTCTGGCAAGGCCAAGGGGCAGGAGGTAGTAGAGCCAGTCAAGATGCTTGAAGAATAGAGGAGAGACTTAAATCGGAAAGATGGCACTGTGACTCCAGACTTGCCACTGACCATCAAAACGAGTTTATTAGTGATCTTTGCTCCCTGAGCCTCATTTTATGCACCTGTGAAGTAAAGAAGCATCACCATCAGGTCCATGCAACCACAGCCCAACCACAGTTGTGGGAATGGCCTGAACTAACATCTGTGCCAGGCCAGAGTGTGGAACTAGTGATGTTGACATTCTGCTTAATTCTCTGAGTTAGATCTGGGCCAAACCCTAGCTCCCTATGAGCCCAGTAATGTGATCTAGAGAAGTTCCTTATCATCTCTAGGCCTCAGTTACTTCTTTGTAAAATAGAATAATAAGAACACCTATCCTGTGGTTTATTGAGAACTGAATAGTTTAATATGTATGCAAAGCTCCTGGAACAGAGCCTGGTACATTATAAGCATGTGGAGGAATTAAATTGTATTTAATAATCCATCCATAACACTTTGTCATTAGTTACAAGGCCACTGGGGCTCAGGTTTGTGTATGTGTGAGTGTATGTGTAAAATAGAAGAGGGTCACTACAGTCATTCAGTGTTCTGGTTCTTATTTTTGGTGATTCTCTATTGCAGCATTGAATGAGCTGCACTGGGAATCTGGTTGCCTATCTTTCTCACAACATCCCTCTTCCTAAGAGCAGAACCTGGGGTTTAACTTTATATTACCTAACCCTTAGATTGTATTCAATAAATGTTTGTGAACAAATGAATGAAATACTGCATATAAAACTTCATTACCACCTATTCCTGTGCCATTGGGGTTTGACTCCTTCACAGCTCTGCAGAGAGCCAACTGAGTCAGGCTCTTTGACTCAGAAAAGCAAGAGGTAAATCTGACTCTGGTTTCCTTATTTTCCCACCTTATTTTTCTTTTCAGCAATTGTATTTTTGTATCCCCTTACAGAAGTTTCCCTACTCACTTCCTTTTTATCTTGTTATACTGCAGGTAAAATTCTTATATATTACAATTCCTTTTAGAAAGCATAAGGTGATAAATACCAAAAGTAGAACTAAAATACAAGCTTTATAATTTAAAGTAAGTTATGTGACTTCCCTGCTAGGTGAAGATTTATAAGATGTGATGTTAATAACTCATCCAGCCCTGGCTCTAGCTGGGTGGCTCAGTTGGCTGACTTGCTTCTAGAATGGGTATGTGACACAATTCTAATGACACAAAACATAGGATTTCATTGCCCTAAAAAAGATTTTTGAGAAGAAACAACTCATATTTCTTTTATTAGATGTGTCAGAAATATGTTAGTTTGGCAGTTTTGAAAATAAAAATGACATCTGAAGTTGGTAAAGGAAAATACAGAAAGAACATGGGTTTTGTATAATATTATTGGGCCAATAAATTAAATAATCCTGGAGCCACTGTCCCTTTTCTTCTATCATAAGATGAATTGTCCTACTGATTTAAAGCAGTTTGGAATTTTCTGTTCATGACAACCTAAAGCACAGCACTTAGAGCTTTTATTCATACCATTGAGTGATGAAAGGACTTGTTGAGGTAATAGGTACATATTTATGCCAAGCCTGTAAACAAGTTCAAAAATGTTGATGTCTTTGTGACAGCATTCCCTCACCCCACTATGAAATGACATCTCAACTATTTCTTGATTACTTCATAGATCTGTGCCTGTTTAAGACCTAGGTTGCTGGGTTATTTGACATCAGATAGTCAATGTATTTATCTTACCACTGCAGCTCAACACAGTAGGCATTTGCTGTTTATTTTCTATTGAAAGGGTGAAACTGAATAGTCCATGACAGGTGTAGAGAAGCTATACTGGAGGCATGTGCATGTTAGTGAATGAAACAGGGAGCTGCCTTCAATGCTTACAGGAATCTTACAGTTCAACTACCAAAAATCTCCTTAAGTAAAAACTTCTCAAAGGTCACTGCAAACCTGGGGAGAAAGTTCATATGAAGTGACTTTAAGAGACTTATATTTCATGTGTTTCAGCACTTGCTATCTAGTCATGTGCCCTAACAGACATAATGGTCTTAAATGTTGAAGTTGCACTTGTGACAATGTGTGTGTTTTGGGATATAAAACTCATGTAAGAGTAAAAAAGTCAAATAATGTTGGTTGTTTTTTTTCCCTACTCAGACACAAAATGATTTGAGTGGTAACTTACTTCATAAGTTGGAATTTTGTAACTGTTCTTCTTCATCATGGGTCCATAAACTTTGTTTAGAGAGCCAGATAGTGAATAAGCATTGCAGGCCAGACAGTCCCTGTTGCAACACTCAACTCTGCTGCTGTATCAGGAAAGCCATAGACAATATATAAATTAATAGAATGTGACCTCTTTAAAATATGTGACAGGCCAGATTTGGCCTGTGGGACATACTTTGGTAAGTCCTTTAATTAATCACTGAAAAGTTAGTTTGAACACTTTTTCTCAGTTTTGACACTAACAAACTCTAAGACCATCATGAAGTCACTTGATATCTCTTCTCATCTTCCTCACTTGGGAAATAAAGGAACTGGACAAGGTGATTATCAACTTCTTCTATAACAAATATATGACATTAGGGAACTAAATGGTAATAGAGAAATACAATAAAAATTAAAAAAAATAAAAACAAATATGTGACAATTTGGTATTCCAATGTGACAGTACAGAGAAAGAATAAATACCTATCAATAATAACCTTAAATGTAAATGGACTAAATGCTCTAGTCAAAAGATAGAGAAGCTGAATGGAGAAGAAAACATGACCCACACATATGCTGCCTACAAGAAACCCACCTCAGAACAAAAGACCTACATAGACTTAAGATGAAGGTTTGAAGAAAATTATTCCAAGCAAATGGAGAGGAAAAAAAGCCAGGGTAGCAATACCTATATCCAACAAAATAGACTTCAATATAAATGCCATAAAAAGACACACAAAGGACAATTCATGATACTCAAGGGAAGAATCAATCAAGAATACATAAATTTTGTAAACATATATGCACCTAACATAGGAGCACCCAAATATATAAAGAAAATTTTGAAGGACTTCAAGAAAGAGACAGACAGCAACACAATTATAGTAGGGGAATTTAACAAACCACTCTCAAAAAAGGATAGATCTTCCAGACAAAATATCGACATAGATATTCTGGCACTGAACGAAGCCCTAGGGCAAATGGACACAACTGATATACATAGAAACTTCAATCCCAAAGAAGCAAAATACACATTCTTTTCAAGTGCACATGAAACATTTTCAAAGATAAACCACTATAGAAACAACACAAGCCTCGACAAATTCAAGAAAATTGAAATCATATAACCATTTTCTCAGCCCATAAGGGCTTAAAACTAGAAACCAACCTCAAGGAGATTATATGGTATTTGTCTTTCACTACCTGGCTTATTTCATTTAGCATAATGCTCTCCAGTTCCAGCCGTGCTGTCACAAAGGGTGGGAGCGCCTTCTTTCTCTGCATAGACGAATACCATGTGATCTCACCATTAATAGGAACCTAATCAACATAATGAACAAGCAAGCAAAGTATAGCCAAAGACAGTGAAATTGAGAACAGGCTGACAGTGATCAGAGGGGAGAGGGGAGGGGATAATGGGGGAAAAGGGTGAAGGGATTACAGGAACAGCTATAAAGGACATATGGACAAGGTGGGTAGAAACAGGGGAGGGAGGTGCGGAGGACTGGGGAGGTGGGGAGAGCTGGGGTCATGGGGACAGGTGGGGGGAAAGGCAGAAAACTACTTAAACAACAATAAAAAGGAAACTGAATGAAAGAGAATGAGCTAAGCAAATGAATTTGTCTTAATAAAAGTCTAAGGTATTAGCATGTTAGCTCTTAATAAAGCACAATGATTTTCAAAAAAAAAAAAAAAAGAAACCAACCTCAAGGAAAAAATTCAAACATATTCAAACTTATGGAGACTGAATAGCATGCTATTAAACAATGAATAGGTTAATAATGAGATCAAGGAATGAATCAAAAAGTTTCTGGAAACAAATGAAAATGAATTCACAGTAGTCCAAAACATGTGGGACAGCAAAGACAGTCTTGAAAGGGAAGATCATAGCAATACAGACTACCTACAAGAAAAATAGAAACATTTAAAATAAACAACCTATAACCCTACACCTATAAGAACTGGAGGACCAACAACAAACAAAGCTCAGAGCAAGTAAAAGGAAAGGAATAATGAAGATGAGAGCAGAGTTAAATGACCTACAGAATAAAAGAACAATTCAAAATATCAACACATCCAGGAGCTGGTTCTTTGAAAAGATACTGACAATCCATAAATGAGATTCATCAAGAAAAAAAGAGAGGAGCCAAATAAATAAAATCAGAAGTGAAAGAAGAGAGACTACAACTGACACCACAAAGAAAGAAATACAAAGAATTGTAAGCAATTACTACAAACAATTATATGCCAAAAAATTTGAAAACCTGGGTGAAGTGGACAAATTTAAAAAAACATATTCTTCCAAAACTTAATGAAAAAGAAGCAGAAAGCTTAAACAGACTGATACAGCTGGTGAAATTGAACAAGTAATCAAAAATCTCCCATCACACAAAAGTCCTGGACTGGACTATTTCACAGGAGAATTTTACACAACATTTAAGGAAGAGCTAACCCCTATCTTTCACAGACTACTCCAAAGAATTCAAGAAGAGGGAAGACTTTCAAACTGGTTTTATGAGCCCAGCATCATCCTTATCCAAAAACCAGAAAAAGGCACAACAAAGAAAGAAAACTACAGTATAATATCTCTAATGAACATAGATGTTAAAATCCTCAACAAAGCATTGGCAAACTGCAGCCAGCAATACATGAAAGAGATCGTACACCATGATCAAATGGGATTCATCCCAAGGGTGTAAGGATTGTAAAATATTAGCAAATCAATAAACATATTACTTCACATAAACAAAAGAAAAAATAAAAATCACATGATCATATCAATAGATGTGGAAAAGGCATTTCATATGGTACAGTACCTATTTATGAAGAAAACACTTAGCAAAGTGGAAGTAGAAGGAACATACCTCAACCTAGTAAAGGCCATATATTAAAAGCCTACAGCCAGCATCATACTCAACAGGCAAAAAATAAAGCTTTCCCACTAACATCAGGACAAGACAAGGATGCCCTCATTCACCACTTATTTTCAACATAGTATTGGAAGTCCTAGCCACAGCATTCAGACAAGAAAAATAAATAAGACATCCAAATTGAAAAGGAGGAATTTAAAACTGTCACTATTTGTTGATGATATAATAGTATACATAGAAAACCCTATAGACTCCGCCAAAAAACTACTGGACATAATAAATGAATTTGACAAAACAGCAGAATTCAAAGTCAATAATCAGATATTAAGTCAATTATCAGTCAATAATCAAATATCACTCACAATTTTTGTACAACAACAGAATATCAGAAACAGACATCAGGGGAAAAAATCCCATTTGATACAGCAGCAAGAAAAATAGACTACTTAGGAATAAACCTAACCAAGGAGGTAAAAGACCTGGTAGTCAGAAAACTACACAACACTGAAGAAAGAAATTAAGGAAGATACAAACAAATGGAAGCATGTACCATGTTCATGGATTAGAAAATTAACATCATCAAAATGTCCATCCTACCCAAGACAATTTATAGATTCAATGCAATGCCTATTAAAAATACAAATGGCATATTGCA
>PVKU01001726.1:0-227018 GCA_004027475.1 Anoura caudifer
TTTTTTTTAAGCACAGAGGGTATCTGATTGAAGGAACATCGGAGCTTGCCGACCAGCCATGAGTTCACAAGGCCCTGAGAAAACCTTCAGCCTGCCTCTCCCTGGGCCTCTGACAGTCCCATGGGCTCTGCAGCTGACAGGAGAGGCTGCAGGAATATGGAGAGTGGTGCCAAGCTTGTCAGCATTGGCCCAGTTAGAGAGACTGTGTTCATTCACTGTCTCAGCTTAAGGGGCCTTTGTGGGGAATGGCAATTCACAGTGTGAATTTCAATAGGATCTTTAAATCTCTCAGAGATTTTTCCCTTTTCCAAGGAAATTTCCCACTGCTTAACACTTGTAGATTGACAGCTCTGCAGATATCACTCTAATATAGTTTCCTTTCTTAATTCCTACTGTACTTAGGGCCTTGTTTCCTAAAGGGCTATGTATGTGTATACACATACACACACACACATATATTTAGAATTTGTATTTTGATAGGTCCTTCTTTTCTAACTGGCATCAGCCTTAGATTAAAATTAATCAGATCCTGACACCACACAGAAGTATTGTTTGCACAGGTTTCTCCAAGTAGGATGCGTTAAAAAAGACATACCAAGTTTCCAGGGTTTGTGTTGCTATACGTACCAAATTTAGACCCAATTTAGAGAATGGGGCAAAAGAGAGACCACCTAGACATGTGTTCCTCAGCCATAAAGCTTCTGAGTGCAACAGATTCCCACTGTTTCTGGTTTTCAGATGTGGAACAAGCAGAAGCTAGGGGGGTGGCAGATTTGCTTGTACACCCTTTTACTGAATAAGGCAGAGTAGAATGGCAAATGGGCACAAAAGCGCTCCAGTGTATTTCACAGAATTAACAAATATTAGAGTGTGGAATACATGAGGAAACAGGGCTTAGAGACGTTAAATGACTAAGCCCTCAAACAAGGGCTCATCTAGGACAGAATATAAACGATCTCGCCTCTCCACAAATTAAACAGTTGTGTTCCAAATGCTACAGTTTCCTTTCAGAAGCCACATTTTCTTTGAGGAGATACTTACCCAATGGAATGACAAACTCTGTCTAGAATGAAAAATTCAACAATAATAAAGGAATATAATAATATTCAGGCACAATAAATTCTCTCTGAAGAGGGAAGTAGAAAGTTGCGTACTTTGCCTTATACCTTTCTGGCTATGTCCTACGCAATGGGAAAAGAGCAAAGTTTTACATTATCCTTTTCCATTTTCCTTTATGTAGCTAACTATAGGCTCTGAAATTGGTGAAAGTGTGTCTCAGCTAATTAGGTCTGGACGATAATTGTGAAAACATTTCTTCGCACCCTTCCACAAAGCTGTAAGCTTGCCCCCATCTCCACCAAATCCACAACAAAGATGACCTGCCTCTAGCTCCATCACTTGCTTAAAATGCTTCCTGGAGTTCTATGCTTAAACTGCATGTCTAGCCCGGAAGTCTCTAATAGAAAGGTATCGCAAGCCACAAATGAGAGGCATGGAGGTTTGTCTGGGGAAAGTCTAACCATTATTAACATAATGAGAACAGTTTACAGGACATCAATGCAACCTGTCATCCAGGGACAGTGGAAGAGAATGCATGCACACCAACAATGACAACTTCAGTATGCTAGTCAGTGGGGTTGGTCTACGCCGTTGAGTGAGCATGTATATTATGTTGCCATTGCATTCGACACGACTGAGAAAGTAGAGCAAAGACTCTGCATTGGATTTTGTGTTAAGCTTGAACATTCCTCTACAGAAATTATTGGGATGATTCAGAAGGCCACAGCTATGGGCCACTGGTGATTGGCAGATTCATCACAACAATGTTCCCCTTCATGCATCATGTCTCATACAGAGATTTTTGGTGAAACATCAAATCTATCAGGTGACTCAGCCCCCTTACAGCCCAGATTTGGTGCCCTGTGACTTTTAGCCTTTCCCAAAACTAAAATCACCTTTGAAAGGGAAGAGATTTTAGACCATTGATGAGATTCAGGAAAACGTGACAAGGCACCTGATGACAATTCTGACAAAGGATTTTGCAGAATGTCTTGAACAGTGTTAGATGCTCTGGGAGAACTGTATCAGGTCCCAAGGTGTCTATGTTGAAGGAAACTGAGGCATCATTGTCCTATGAACAGTATTTCTTGTATCTCCTTCAATAAATGTCCCTATTTTTCATATTACATGACTGGATAATTTCTGAACAAACTTCAGTACATACTTAGACATTTCCTAGTAAACACACTAAAATAAAAATAAGCAAGTAAATTAACTTTCATAAACCTATTTTATTTAACCCAATACACAGAAAACATTATTTCAATATGTCATCAATACAAAAGCATTACTTATGTAGTTTATACTTTTCATACTAAGTCTTAGAAATAAGGTTGCCATTTTACACTTTCAGTACATCTCATTTTAGATCAGCCACACTTTACGTGCTCAGTGGTCACAGGTGGCAAGCGGCTCCTGTGTTGTGAAGCAAAGATGTAAAGTATTGTCTGTGGGTCTTGCAAAGAAGAAAAATGATGAACTTTGCTTTCTCCCAAAGGTTCCTCATCCTACCATCACCTTGTTTTCTCTAAATTTATACATAGATGACTTATTTTAAATCACAGAAAATAATTTACCATGCCATTAGCAGTTTCTGGTCATCCAGTTCTTTCTCTAAACTTAAGCATATGCAGCAAAGCTAAAATTTAAATCTAGAATATAATACACTAGCACACATACATGCACACACATATGTGTGTATACATACATGGTTATACATATATACCCCCATACATATAATGCCTATACATATGTACACATACATGCATGGCTAATTTTCTTAAAACCGGAATTACTTACTTTTTTGTTGTTTTGCTTTAAAATTAGATAATCACCCTAGTTACCACTCTAAATCTCCTCTAGAACAAGGTAGAGTATAAATAAATAATGATTTCATTTTTGTACTTCATTTTCTCCTTAGAGTCACAACATTAATGTAAAAACTGTCCACCCAGTGAAATATTTCATCACACATTGCTACCCTGTTTTATTAGAAGAAATTTTTTATCCAAATACCTTATGACCTTTTGTTATTGAGTCATATATTAATAATATGAAAAGTTATAGCCAGAAAACATGAATCACAGGATAACAAATGCATAACGTACCACGTTCAGGCTCATGGTCTCACTCCCTCAGGCGTAAGTGTGAGGGGGCCAGTCTGTCTACTGTGCTGATGCTTTTTAATTTTTCCAACATCCATTCCCAGTTTTATTTCTGCCTCACATTTCAACACATCCATATAACTAGCTAATCCGATAAATTCATGCCTATTTATGTGTTAATGGAAAAAGTCTAGAAAAGCCCATTTGGGGGCTACTTCTTTCTTTCTAGGCATTAAGTACTAAAAGGTACTTTAACAGTGTTGTGTAGCCATTTTCTTACCGCTCTGGTCTGGTAGAGCAGTGATCCTAGGTAACAACTATAGATCAAGAAGAGGAAAATGTTGTGTTGAGATAAGTCAGAAATGGGTGTCTTTGGGACAGTGTTGTGTGAGCATTGTGTATGTGTGTGTGTGGGGGGAGGGGGTGGGTGTCTGTGCAAAAATCCAAGAAGACAGAAGACTCTTAAACTCTTTTTATGAAGACAGTATCATCTAATCCCAAAACCAGATAAAGATACAACAAAGAAAGAAAACTTCAGGGCAATATTACTGATGAACATAGATGCTAAAATCCTCAACAAAATATTGGCAAACTGCATCCAACAATACATTAAAAAGATCATAAACCATGGTCAACTGGGATGCAACCCAGGGATGCAAGGATTGAACAATATGTGCAATTCATTAAATGTAATACATCACATAAACAAAAGGAAAGACAAAAATCACATGATCATATCAACATATGAGGAAAAAGCATTTGATAAATTACAGCACCCATTTATGATGAAATCATTCAGCAAAGTGGGAGTAGAGGGAGCATATCTCAACATAATAAAGGCCATATACAAGAAACCTACAGCCAACATCATACTCAAAGGGCAAAAACTAAAAGCCTTCCCACTAAGATCAGGAACAAGACAAGGATGTCAGCTTTTATCAGTTCTATTCAACATGGTATTGGAAGTCCTAGGCACAGAAATCAGACAAGAAATAAAAGGCATCCAAATTGGAACTGAGGAAGCAAAACTGTCATTGTTTGCAGATGACATGGTAGTGTACATAGAACATCCTATAGACTCTAGCAAAAAACTATTTGACCTAATAAGTGAATTTGGCAAAACAGCAGGATACAAAGTCAATACTCAGAAATCAAAGACATTTTTGTACACCAACAATGAAATATCAGAAATGCAAAATCAGGAAAAATATCCCATTTGATATAGCAACAAGAAAAATAAAGTACCAAGGAATAAACCTAAGCAAGGAGGTAAAAGATCTGTACTCAGAAAACTATACAAAACAAAGAAAGAAATTCAGGAAGACAGAAACTAATGAAAGCATGTACTGTGTTAATAGTTTGGAAGAATTAACATTATCAAACACTCCATACTACCCAAAGCAATTTATAGATTCAACGCAATCCCTATTAAGATACCAATGACATATTTCACAGATATAGAACAGACATTTGAAAAATTTATATGGAACCATAAATGGCCCTGAGTAGCTGCAGCAATTTTGAGAAAGAAGAACAAAGTAGGTGGAATCACAATACCTGATATCGAACTATATTACAAGGCCATTGTAATCAAAACAGCCTGGTACGGGCATAAAAACAGGCACATGGACCAGTGGAACAGAACTGACAGCCCAGAAATAAACCCAAGTCTCTATGGTCAATTAATATTTGACAAAGGGGGCAGAAGGAAAAAATGGAGTAAAAATAGCCTCTTCAACAAATGGTATTGGGAGATCTCGACACATGCAAAAAAAATGAAAGTCAAACATCAACCTATACCACCAATAATAAACTCAAGATCACTTAAAATACTTAAATATAAGTCACAAGACCATAAAAGTCCTAGAGGAGACTATCGGCAGGAAAATCTCAGATATTCCATGCAGCAATATTTTCACTGATATGTCCCGTAGAGCAAGGGACATGAAGGAAAGAATAAACAAATGGGATTTCTTCAAAATAAAAAATTTCTTTGCAGCTAAAGAAAACAGCAGTAAAATGAAAAGGGAACCAATTGTATACAAAAATACATTTTCAAATTATACCTCAGACAAAGGTTTGATCCCTAAAATATATAAAGAACTCACATGACTCCACTGCAGGAAGACAAAAAATCCAATTAAAAAATGGGCAAAGGACCTGAATAGACACTTCCCCAAGGACATACAAAAGGCCCAGAGTCATATGAAAGGATGCTCAGCATCACTAGCCATCAGAGATGCAAATTAAAACCACAATGAGATACCACTTTACACTGGTCAGAGTGGCCATCATAAACAAATCAACAAACAACAAGTGTTAGAAAGGACGTGGAGAAAAGGGAACCCTACTACATTGTTGGTGGGAATGCAGACTGGTGCAGCCACTGTGGAAAACAGTATGGAATTTCCTCCGAAAACTAAAAAGGAACTGCCTTTCACCTGAAAATTTCATTGCTAGGCTACAGCCTAAGAATCCTGAAACACCAGTTCAAGAGAACCTATACACCTCAATGTTCATAGCAGCATAATTTACAATAGCCAAGTGCTGGGAGCAACCCAAGTGCCCCTCAGTAAACGAGTGGATCAAAACACTCTGGTACATTTACACGATGGAATTCTATGTGATAGAAATCAAGAAGGAGCTCCTACTCTTTGTGACAGCTTGGATGGATGGAGAGTATTATGCTAAGTGAAATAAGCCTGTCAGTGAAAGACAAATACTATATGATCACACCTATAAGTGGAAGCTAATCAACAAAACAAGCGAGCAAAATATAAACAGAGACATTGAAATAAAATTGAAACTGATAGTAACCAGAGAGGTGGTGGGAGGGGATGATGGTAGGGGGAAAAGGGGAAAGTGTTGTCATGGACATGTACAAAGGACACATGGACAAAGCCAAAGTGGGGAAAGATGGAGGGTTCGAGGTGGGGATGACTGGTGGGGGATATAGTGGGGCGGGGGAAATGCAGACAACTGTACGTGAAAAACAATTTAAAATTTAAAGAAGCAATCTTATGGAAAACAAAACAAATCCAATGTGGAATTCTAGTATAATAAAAAATGAGAACATCCTTCACTGCACAGGGAAGAAAGCCAGGCCACTGGGACTACAGCTTTGTGTACTAAGGGACTGTTCTTATTAAAGAGATCTTTGTAGGTAAAATGGTGAATCAGAAAGTCCTTGTATTTCTTAGTGTAAAAAAGAACAAAATGACTTAGCAGAAGCTTAAATTTGCTATCCTTGTTTATTCTGATAATTTGTCTGACTCAATAAAAACTTTAATTTCACTTTCCTACGGTGTTAGCTATCCAGCCCAATTTGCTGCCATCACAGAATCCTTTTCTCAGGCCTCAGAAGACGAGGAACACTAGCACAAGAGCTACCAAGCTGGCACGCGTAAGCTTTTCCAAACTGTGCAGCCCTCCTTTTCTAGTAATACGGCCCTTTGAAAAGAATACCAAAAACTTAATCGCAGAGATGAGGGGTGAGGAAAATTGGGGCTACATACCTAGAAAAGCTTCCTGATGATTAGTATGCAAGAACACTTACACTACCCCCACCCACCTCCTGTATGCTTATTGAAATTCTGGGTTAGTCATTGCCCACAGTAGCCAGGAATCTATACTCTAGAACTAGGCTGCCCAAGTTCAAACCCAGTAAAAATAATTAAGCCTCCCTGTGCTTCCATTTAATATGTATAATAGAGTATATCCATAAGGATATTGAGAGGATAAGTAATTGACATAAATAAAGTACTTGGAACAGTGCCTGCCACACAGAAAGTTTGCTACGATTTTCATCATTCTTAGTATTGTTACTGTTTCACGGTGGAAAACTAAGGGCTGTATAGGCAAAATGACAAATATTTCTTAACTAAGAGTCCATAATAGAATGCAAATTACCTAACTCAAAATCTAGTGCTATTTTCAGAACACCAGTTGACCTCCAAAATGAAGTTAATAGATTTTTTATTTTCTTATCTTAAATCTATCTACTCAATCTTATGTGCCTACCAGTATCTTTAAACCAACATTGCCAGGAAACAGATTACTGAACTAATTTAAGAAATTTATATAATCATACTTCATACCTCATAATATTTTAGGAATTTTTCATCCAACAGAACATTCAAGAACATCATATGAAGGAAATGCTGGCATCATCCATCTCATACTATCATCCAGGAGAGAAACCAGCGCGTCTGCCTGTCTACCTGCCCATTTCTTCATGCTACAGAAACTGCAAATGGGGAAGCTATTGCACTGAACTTATACAAGCAATCATTTATTTACCCACTAAAAGCAGACTATGGCAGGTGGAGTTTGGGAGGAGTGAAATGAGGGTTGTCAGACTAACAGTGACAAATGGGATGCAATTGTTCTCAGAAAGCTTAGAGCCAAGGGGTCTTCCCCGTTCCCCTCCCCTCAATCCCCACTGCTTCCACCCAGCCTGAACACAGAGAAGATGGTTAACAGAGTAAAGCCCTGTGAATAACATGACAGCATACATTCAGAAACTGATATCATTTCCCTAAATACTGTTTGTAAAATGGTAATAATCTGCCAAGCAATGACAGCTGGCACTTAGCATAGCGACATAGAGAGAAAGAAAAAGAGAATGAGACTAAAGGGTCCCTGCGTAATTTACCAAAGGCCTGAGAAAGAGAAGGAAACATAATCAGAAAAATAAAATGATTACCAGTGTGTGATGGGGTGAAAATTGCTTGGGGCATTTTTTCTTCAGAGAACATAAGATTGAATTGCAAGAATGAAGCTACAGTTTCACGATATACACTGGAAGAGAAGAGGTTATATTAAGGCAGTTATAGAAAAGAGTGATGCACCAACGGTCCTAGACTGTGACAAAATCACAGGCAAACCTTCTGTATGCGCTCCACCTCCCAAACAGGGACCGTCAGCCCATCACTTAAGATTACTCCCTCCAGTTCATTTGGATCTGAGGAATAATGTAGTAGCTTCTTGTCCCCTCTCTATGACTTATAGTGAGTCAGGATTTGCATCAGTTTGGCTAGGCTATAGTGCTCAATTATTCAATCAAACAGCAATCCAAGTGTTACTGTGAAGGTGTTTTATAGGCATGATCAACGCCTACAATTGATTAGCTGGCTTTGTGTGTAGATGATGCTGGATAACCTAGAAAGGCCTGACCCACTGAGTTGAAGGCCATAAGGACAGAACTGAAGTTTTCCTGAGGAAGGTACAATTTTCTGTGGACTGCAGCACGAGTTTCTGACCAAGACTTTACTTCCTTATGGGCTGCACTATGGATTTTGGATGTGCCCAGACAGCTCTCACAATTGCACTACAAGTCCTTGCAAGCAATTAATCACTCCCTATACCCATCTCTGTTTTTCTGCCTGTCTCTCTCCATATATATATGCATACTTAAATATATACATATACATACATATATACATGCATGTAGATATACATATATATCTATAGACATGTCTACCTATCTATTCATCTATCTATTAACTATTTATCTGGTTTCTCTGGTGGAACCCTGATTAATACACTTATCAAATACATGTGCAGTGATTTGCTTAGTCATGCGGGCCTGTTATAAGTTGAATTCAGGTTGAATTGTGTCCCCTGAAAATCCATATATTAAAGTCCTAACCCCAGTATTTCAGAATTTGACCTCAATTGGAAATAGGGTCATTACAGATATAATTGGTTAAGATGAAATCATTAGGGTGAGCCTTAATCTAATGCGACTGGTGTTCATATAAAACTGGGAAGTGTGGACACAGACAAGCACGCAGGGAAAACACCATGTAAAGATGAAGGCAGAGATCACAAGTGATTTTTCTACAAACCAAGGAATGCCAAATGTTGCCAGCACAACACCAGAAGGTAGGTGGAGAGGCACAGGACAGATTCTCATGGCCTTCAGAAGGAAGCAATCTTGCTTACTTTGACCTTGAATTTAAGCCTCCAGAACCGTGAGACAATCAATTTCTGTTGTTTTAGTCACTGACCTTATTGAGATTTCTTATGGCAGCCCTAGAAACTAATACAGGACATTACCGGGAAAACCAAGGGAACTGCACTAGGGAAAGTTAAGGAAAGGATAAAGACAATTCTAAGAATTATACAGGTTCCATTTCCTTACTGCCTTTGAAATACAACCTAACTCCTTTTTGTGATGAACTATTTTACCATCAATTAGCTATCCAGAAAAAGACTGAATAATAAAACTGACAGTTACAGAGATGCATGAATGTTTCAGAAATTTTTGAATGTGCTCCTTGTGTTTATTCCTGAATTCTGGTCTCCTTTTGGATACAAGCCGTTATGGAACCTCCATAATCACTCATCCGTCTATTTGTGACCTCGAAGAATGTCGTTCTTTGATCTTTCTCATACAGGAAAAGCTACATATCATCATGTGACCTTTCTTATTTTTTTTATCAAGTGAAGTTAATAGAGATCTCTTAACAGGAAAAACAAAAACTGTGTCCCAGCATTCCACAAATAGTTTAAAATATGGCAGAACTAGAACCCTGGTCTTTTGAAATTCCATTTATTGATCTTTCCAAGATACTACTTCTATCCAGTTCTGGAATTAGCAGGTTAGGTAACTCCTCTCAAATTATCTTAACATACCAGGGAAATTTACAATAAATTTTTCTTAATTCAGTACCTGTATTTTCTCTAACACCAGGAATGTTGTTTTGGATAAATTACTCAGCTTTTCTAGATGGGAGTTTCCTCACTTATAAAATAAATTTTTAAAAAATAGCTGGATCATCTACTTCCAACATTCCACAGTAATAGAATCAGCAACAGTGTAGTAGAAAGACCAAGATTCAAGTCCACCTATTGTCAGTTTCTATATAAGTAAGAGTGACCAAGTAGCTTTATTGGAATTGTATCCTCAACTGTAAAATGAGAAGTGGGATCATAATCTCTTTCACTGGGCCATTATCAGGATATGAGATAACACATGGAAACATGTTACAAATTCTGAAATGTTTTAAAGAAGATAAAAGTAAGGTAGGTAACGTTCTAGCATGTTACAACCTCCCTTTCCATTCCATATTATAGAAAATAACTGTTGTAGGATGTCCCATCAGGTTTTACCAGACTTGTTCAGAAAGTTATTGTTTGTCTGGGTGTATCAGTCTACTGTGTTTTCATCAGCTTCAGAGTCCAACTTATCCTAAGGATTAAGTGCATAATGAAAAAATCCGGGTATACCAATTATATGCTCCTGAGCACATGTCTCATAATTTATATCACTTGCTTATATGTTTCCCTCACTACACTGTATGGAAACTGTGGCAACAAGGACTATATTTTGCACCCTCCCATGTTCTAGCATCAGTCTTTTGAATGAATATTTGAAAAAATACTGTAGCCTTATTCAATTCCACCTTGGCCATAATAAGTTTTAATGATAAGTTAAAGCTCCTCCCCATGAAAAGTTGACTTAGTTTATCATTTAAATGTGATAAATATAATAAGGAATATATTTAAAATGAGTCCATTACTAAAAAGAATTGACTACCACAAGTAAAAGTACTTAAGACCTTGAAAGTTTATTTACTATTAGTCTATTAATTTACATAATTCCCCCACGTCTAGCAGAACCCATTGATTATAAAGTAGTTTACCGACATCAACTTTCTAGGCTGTGAAGGCTTTTGAAATTACTATAAGGAAGAGAGAGAGAGAGTTGTGCTGAAATTGTGTGGTATAAAGCTGTCACAGTTTAAAAATACAGTTATAGATTTCAGAATGTAAATGGTTGTCATCAGAATAAGATTACAAGTTTCATGAGCTCTGAGAAACTTAGCTTATTTAACACTGAGTCAATGACTTCACAGCCAAAGTGAGTTAAAACACTTCAGATTCTGGAAGAATATGCTCATTAAATTTATAGAGCAGGATTTCAAAATGTCCAGCATGTTTGCCAAGGCTATTCTGAAGAACATTTAAAGTAACCCAGTTTTTTTTTCTCAAATGTAGTCATCCTTTTTCACAATTTTTGCTATGTTCACATGCCATCTGCACTATTACTTAAATGATAGTTTCTTTTAAATACATACATTTTTATTTTATATATTTAATTATAAAATATATTAATATTACACATGGAAGATAAGTATCACTTGTTATAAATAAACAAACATGAAAATACTGTAAAAGCAAAATAATGACATCATCATTTATTTGGATTGCTGAAAACTATGAGCTTAAGGACTATGTTGCATTTGTTCTTGTTTTATTAATTTTTTAAATCGCCAAGTGTTTATAAACGTTTTAAAGTCTTATTAACACCAAACCAAGACCCCTCTTGGTATAATCAAACAGTTAAAGAGACATAAAAAGGGAATAACTCTCACTATGTGAGCCAGGGCTATTGTGA
The DNA here is from genome assembly GCA_004027475.1 of Anoura caudifer. NCBI lineage: Eukaryota > Metazoa > Chordata > Mammalia > Chiroptera > Phyllostomidae > Anoura > Anoura caudifer. Next base: position 11,569 of record PVKU01001726.1, read on the forward strand.
CCGCATTCTGTGTTATACACAAATGCAAATAATTTCACATTCCACTTTGGGAAAAACTCGAGTAATGCATTGCAAGGACTAAATGTTTATGTCCACTCACATTCATATGTTGAAACATAATCCTCCAGGTGATAGCTCAAGAAGGTGTGCCCTTTGGAGGGTGATTATTAGGTCATGAGGGTGAAGACCTTGTGAATAAGATTGGTGCCCTTATGAAAGAGGTCCCACAGAGCTCCCTGGCTCTTTCTTCCATGTGAGAAGGCAGGGAGAAATGGCTATCTATGAACCAGAAAGTGGGCCCTAACCAGACACTGAATCTGCCAGCTTTTCTAACTTGGACTTCCCAGCCTCCAGAGCTATGAGAAATGAACAAACAAATGGACTAAGGCACACACTAAGTGTTTGAAATGTTATATATTATATTATATGTGTACTTATAACATTTACTCATTATGTTGAATACACAGGATGTAAACTAAAGAAACAGACAGGTATATTTTTCATACCTAAAGACAAAAGCAGGGAAATGATTGGCATAGAATACTTTGGAAAAGGAAGTCATATGAGCAGAATAAAATGTTAGAGCTATGTGATTTAAGATGGACAAACTGAGGCCAGAAATTGTGTCTTATTGATAGGTACAGAGCTAAGAAGTGACCCAAGCACAAGTGGAACCCAACTGTTCTCAGTGATGGTCTCATTCACTTCAACAAGATGATCCTGTTCTGTGTATTTACGATGAAGGAGGTTAACTTCATGTGATTTTATGAGTATACCTTTATTATCTATGTGAGAGCAGGAATGTTCTTTAGACAGAGGCCCTCTGGAGCAAACAAAAATTCAAACACACATGGAAATTTTTAAAACATTGAATTATAATAAGGATCTTAGAAATTAATGACTTAATAAGACACTGCTAGCTGATTACCCTAGGTAAGAGAAAGATACCAGTCACACATTGTTTTTTAAAGATTCTCATGATCCTCCCAATGATAAGTTGGACACATATAAGTAATAAATTTTTAGCCATCCTTTGGAGTGATATCCTTTTTAAAGTATTAGGTGTCATATGCCTTATTGTACTAATATGTTTCCCAGGGATTCTTTTATTTTTAAAAAAATTTTTGGATGTGGACACTATTAAATTTCTTCACCATAAACACACCTTTGATGAAATGTTTGCTCTTGTTTGTATTGCTCTTTTCTGCAATTGTTTAGTTTTCATGTTTTCATTTATTTAAAAAAGTTAGTTTTTGATTTCCTTAGCTCCTCTTCCCATTCCTCTTCATATTCTCCCTCAACCCCAACAGGGACCTTAGCTTTAAGACTGCAAGAAGACTTTTTATCTCTTCCCCAATCTCCAAAGTGTTTTTGAGGTAAGGTATGAAAAGCCCTGGCATTCTGACTGGGACCTCACCGCTGGTCTACCTATGTGACCGACACCAGCTGGCACTGACTCCCACGGCCACATGCACTGAAGTCAAGAATTAAGAACTTTTATGGTTTTATAACTACAAGGAATTATAACAATTTCTGAAGCATTTTGCAAGTACAGAGTGCCACAGGAATGATAAATGAAAGTTGTGATTATTGATGTCATGACTGGCCATAATTGTCTCTTCATTCCTGGCTATATCTTATACAAATGCTATTTTAGCTTACATTCCTTTACCCCCACCTTCCGAATCCAATGAACTTAAAACAGAATAAAGAGAAGAAGCCTGTTTCTAGCAGTTTTAAACAAATGATGACTTTCAGTGTCCAATTAGTTGATTTATAAAGCATCACCATTTTTTTAAAGATTTTATTTATTCATTTAGAGAGAGTGGAGAGGAGGGAGAAAGAGAGGGTGAGAAACATCAATGTGTGGCTGCCTCTCACATGGCCCCACACTGGGGACCTGGCCTGCAACCTAGATATGTGCCCTGACTAGGAATCGAACTGGCTACCCTTTGGTTCGCAGCCCGAGCTCAATCCACTGAGCTACGCCAGTCAGGGCTGCATCATCATTTTTTAATAAACTGGCTTTGCTTTTTTATTTTTCTACCCTATTCTACATTTGAATAAGGTAAGCTTAATATATGACTACAAATGTATTTGCGTTCTGTGAGAGCATACTCTGCACAATTTTTTCTCTCTTCCTAAAAAAAACTCACAGTCCTACTTTAGCTGCAAACTATTATGTATGGAAAGTGTATATAACATCAAATATTATGCCCCTTAGCCAAGTTAGCAATTAAATTCTTAGAACAGCAGAGTTTATATCAATAAAACAAATGCTTGTTAAACATAAGGCACTGGATTATCTTCAAGCCAGCAGAGAAACAATGGTTTAACAATGGAAAAAATAGACTAAAATTTAATCACTTTCACTATGTTGCTACGTGAATTGGGGGAATTATTTAGGAACTCTGTTCCTTTATATCTTTTCCCCTCCACTTCAGAGAGGACTTAGAACTAACTCAGGATGTGTGTATGCATATTTGTGCATGCGATTAATACATTCAATATATATTATTTGGGGTGAATATTGCCACTATGCAATATTCTAAATAACATATCATTTTTTTCATAAAATATTCACTAAACTGCAGGGCTAAAAGAAACGCATGATTACTTACATTATACACAGAATAGCTGGAATTGAACATGCCAGCAACCTCTTACCACATTTAAACAAAAGCACTGATCCAGTATTCCAGGTTTTGATGCCAGAAATGAACTACAGAATGGAATCATGGTTTTCTATAAGTATACTTTGATCATAAAAATAGTATTTCCTCTTTCATACTGAATAAGGAATTCAATATCACAAGGAATCAATAAAATAATTATTACCCTTTAAAGGAAGATAAAAAATACAATTTAAATGCACATACTCTCCCAGACTAGGAGAATATATACTGGAACTATAACCATATTAAAATCTTAGCATGTTAAAATTCAAGTAAAATCCACAATTATTTTTATAGACCAAATATTAAAATTTATATTAAAAATCATAGTCTGCCCTGGCTGGGTAGCTCAGTTGGTTAGAGTGTCATCTGGTACACCAAAAGTTTGTGGGTTCAATTCCCTGTCAGGGCATGTGTGGGAGACAACTGATTGATGTTTCTCATGATGATGCTTCTCTCTCTCTCATTCTAACTTTCTCCTTCTAAAAAATAAATTTATCAAAGAATAATTATTAAAAATCATAGTCAACATATACATTATTTAGATATTTACTAAAGTGCTTTTTAAGTTTCTGCTCCATGCATAAATGTAAAGTTTACATAAATCATATATATGCCATTTTATTTATTTAACAAATATTCATTAGTTGCAGTCCAGTTCTTGAGTGCTGAATTTGAGAATAAAATGTGCCTGTAGTCACTGCTACCTATACCACATTTCCTGTAATGCCAGGAATATTCTGAACACCTGGGCTATCTTGTCTTTTTATTTATGCTCTCATTTTCTATTTAAAGTGAGTGATATAGGAAGTGTTCATGTATGAAGTAGGAGAATAGGGAAAATGACCTGCAAATTTTGTCTTTCCTCTTAAGTTTTATAAGTAATAGGGAAGCTTCTGTGGCATCAGATCATTATTAACATTAACAAACAGATATTAATCTGTTTTATATCTGCAGCTGAATTTGAGGGTTTTTTTTGTGAGAGCTTGTTCTGCTTACTGCAGAAAAAATTTCATCACTTATATTTACTGTATATTTGTAAATGAAGAGCTATCACAAAGAACATGGAAAACTCACAGGACTAAAGGGAGATGAGTGGGACTCTTTTTTGAAACTGTTTGGGGAAGTTGAATTATTTATGGAATCTGAGTTCTGTGAGTCACCTCCACTTCACAAATAAATTAAAAGCTCTACAATGAGGAAATGAGCACTTAATTAGTCAGTGAAAGATGTTTGAAACAAGGTGCAACAGGGTTCCTTACTCTTAGCTTGAGTCAAATTGTTACAAAATCAGAAATAAAAAACACCCAATGTCAACAAATAAAACATGGCTTAAGAGCTAATTGATAATGGTTCAAGCACACAAGTAGGCTAGAGACCAAGGGCTCAGGTGTGAGGCCAAGAGTGTCAGTCACCTAAACACATAGTATTCTATATGTTCCCACGAATAACCAAGTACTGTACAAGGCATTTGGCAGACAATGTTGCAAGTGAAAGATAAAGACCTTATTCTTACAGAGTTTACAGTCTAGTGGAAGAGGCAAAGGTGGTGAGTGGGACAACAAAATGGCATTGGTCAGTGTGTTGCGACTGTTCAAGATCTGACAGGTTCATGGTATTTGGATGGATAGAAAAATATTCACGGAGCCATTGGGATGTCTGGCATGCCTTTATTCATGGGTGGGCAAGCCATGAACACTGTAAGCCAAGTGACTCCCTGAATGTCTCTGTGTAGCACATGTCATGGCCCTTGCTCCCCAGCATGGCACCCAGCAGGGAGATCCTAGCCCCTCTTAAATGCTCGAACAAACAAAGCCAGCAAATAGCCATAAAATTATATAACATAGCATAACTCCGTGCATGTGAGCCCACTTCATGTTATGGGAACAGTTTATCGGACCCAGTCTCAAGGCTATGAGAACACTACTTATCAGGCCCTTTCAAGGTTATAGGAACAGTGCTTCTCTTAGTTACCTGACACCTGGGTGAGTAAGCCAGACTGCCTCCACTTACCCTACAGTTAGGTCAAGATAAAATAACGTACTATACGTAAAACAAAATTACATCACTCATGTCAACCAAGATGGCTTCCAGTTAGCACTGACACTTTGGTTCAAGAAGGAAATGATCTAAGTCATGCTAGTCACTCCCAGATATGAGCATACAGAGGTGTCTACAGAGAGGGCATACCTACTGATAGAGTGGTGGGAGTTCTTGGCCCCGAGACATGGAATTTCCCAGCTCAATCGGGTGCCAAGAATTTGGGTATAACTTGGGTGGACTTCAGAGATACCACTGAGACAGTAAGTCTCCATACACCAAGGTGCTGCTCCATGCCATGCTGACCTCCTGACTGCCATGCTACCGGAGGCTCTGCCCGGCTAGAGTAAGAACTTTGCCCCGCTACTACCTCCCAGGCTCCAAAGACTCTGCCTTGTGACACACTGACAGCTCCCCAGCCTACTGTGCTGTCTCCCAGGCCTGCAGGCTGGAACTCTGGGACTTGGGTTTGTTATCCCCCAATTTTCTCATGTGATGTTATTACTGACTGCATCTGAGTGATTATTATTTTTATTAGGTTAGTATGGATTTGGACTGAATCTGCATTAATAAAAGCTGAGTGAACCTGCATTAATAAAAAATGAGTGAATAGCACAGTCACTTGTGTTGGCTCCCTGTTATTTCTTGGTGCCAGTGTCACCTGGAAGACTGGTGGCTGCACAGACTGGTAGTTGAACAGAAGGTAGCTTGGCGCCTTCAGTTCTTAAGGCTCAGATCAGATGACCCGAGCAGAATCGAAGGCTGGCTTATAGTAAAAGGTTATACTGTGAAACACACACTTGTGACAGCAGATGACAAAGACATAATGTACTCAATAAATATTGAAATATTAATTGAAATGAGGACTGTGAAGGTGAAAATTTGGAGGCTGTGTTGGAGATTAAAATGGATACACTGAGATAGATCAAAAAAGGATAGTTTGAGAAAGGGTTCTTTAATCTGAATCTTACATGATTCAAAAGGAGACAGCATGCGAAGGCCAGAAGAAAGCATTCCAGACAAGTAATAAAAAGCACATGAAGACTCTAAGGTGGAAAGAGCTCAGTGTGTTTGACCACTTCAAATATGGCCACTACGATGACAGCAAGACCCATATCCAACAAACAAACAAACAAACAAAACAAGCAAATTAGGGCCGGAAAGGCAGGGTATTTTCAAATTATCAATGGCCTTAAGCAAAGCTCCAGTGAGACTGACATTTACATGGCAGACAGAGGACCACTACTGAGTTTCTGCTGAGAAGTGACACTCAAAATGTTTCCAAAGAAAGACAAACAGAGGGAACAGCAGGGAACAGGAGCAGCGGGAAACGCACAGTTCCCACGTTCATCGAATACCTACTCTACACCAGAAACTCTAAACAGTCTTATTTATTCTTATAAAAATAGGAAGTATGCTCCCTTCACAAAAGAGACTACTGAATCTCAGCTTGCTAAAATGATGTCTACGTTAACACAGTGCATGGTAGTGCTTTCTAATTCTATATTAATCATAAGTATGACTAAGGCTAATGCAAAAGGCAATGTGTGTTGACTTTTGGAAGCCTACTGCCTGCCTGTTCCTGGACCTGCCCAACCAGAAGTTTTAAAAATACAACAATCCTTGTTATAAAATGTGTGATTCCTAAAACTTCACCACATCTTTTAGCACCATTACAGCTTTATATCAGAATTTGAGTCTAATAATAGTTTGAGTATGAAGAAAAAAAATGAAAAAAGGGAAAATATTGAAGTAAAAAAATAAATACTTCTACCATCTAAATAAGACCAAACAGTAAGTAAAGTAAGATATTTAAATAGTAAAGAAACCTTTTTTTATAAAGCAGATTAATTATATCTGTATCTATAATTATGTCAGGAGAGGCATGATCTATGGCACATATGAGGTCTGTCCAGAAAAAGCCCAGCCATTGTTAATATAGTGAGAATGATTTACACAACATCGATGTAACCTGACAGCCAAAGAGAATGGACTAGAATGCACACATATGAACTATGATGACTTCATTCTACTAGTCAGTGGGGATGGTAGACGCCATGGAGTGAGCATGTGTACTGTGTGGACATAGCATTCAAAATGAGTGAGTAGAGCAACAAATACGTATCCAATTTTTAAAAAAATATTTTTACTTATTTATTTTAGACAGAGGGGAAGGGAGGGAAAAATAGAGGGAGAAAACATTGATGTGCGGTTGCTTATCGCATGTCCCCTACTGGGAACTTGTCCCATAACCCAGGCATGTGCCCTGACTGGGAATGGAACTGGTGACCCTTTGGTTCACAGGCCAGTACTCAATCCACTGAGCCACACCAGCCAGAGCCTTATTTGCCTCAGATTTTGTGTTAAGCTTGAACATCTCTCTGCAGAAAGCATTCAGACAATTCAGAAGGCTGCAGCTCTGGGCAACTATTGACTGACAGCTTCATCATGACAACATACCCACTCATGCATCACATCTTGTGCAGAGGTTTTTGGTGAAACATCAAATCACCCAGGTGACTCAGCCTCCCTACAACCTAAATTTGGCACTCTGAGACTTCTAGTTTCCCCAAAACTAAAATCAGCTTTGAAAGGGAAGAGATTTCAGACCGTTGAAGAGATTGAGGATTCCACATTAGGCTGCTGAGGGTGATTGGGAGAACTGTGTGAGGTTCCAAAGTGCCTACTTTGAAGGGGACTGAGAGGTCATTGTCCTATGTACAATATTTCTTGTATCTTGTATAATTTTCAATAAATATCTCAATTTTTCATATTGCATGGCTGAGCACCTTCTGGTCAGACCTCTTATGTAGAGCTGTGATTAGTATAAAATAGAGTTGGGGATAAACTGAGTCATCTCCCTTTCACTGTATCAAAACCACAAAAGGGTGATTCCAAGTTTGACACTTTGAAATTATTTAATAAGTTTTCATAACTAAAGATACCTTGTTTCCATGTTAAATTGCTCTAGAGTCACAAAATTATCTTTAATATTTAAGTCTTATCGGCTATAGCCCAAGCCCAGCTTACTCAGCTCTGAGTGACTGGTGGGAATAATCGATCCCTTCTCTCATTTATAGTATCTCTTTCCTCTGTGTAAGTTACTTGGCTTCTCTGCTATCTTTCTTCCAGTCTGATCAAGCCCATTCCCTTAACATTTCCTTATAGATCTCATTTTCTAAATCTTTTATCATTTTTGTTGCTCTCTTCTGAACTCATTCAAATTTATCTATGATTCTTTTTCAACTGAATAACAAATACCAAACACAGTTATCCAACTGAGGCCTAAAGAGTGCTGGTAGAGCAAAATAATTACCTCTCATTTCTTCCACGCTCTCCCTATTAATATACCCCAAAGTAGTATCTGGGATTTTATATGGTGCCATCATATTGTTGACTTCAACTCAATTTATCATTCATTATAGCTTGCCTCTAGGTCCCTATGGAACAACTGTTTGTGCAGTTTACGTTTGTTTTTATTGAATCCCTTTTTATTGATTTCAGCCCCATGTCCTATTTATCAAGATGGTTGTTTGTAATACTAACTTCCAATTTGCCTCCAATGGCACATGATGTCCAAGTTCTTTACTACATGAATTATTAGCACACTTTCCGTTTTATCTCACCAAATCTGAGTACATAGTAAAATGTATATGTGTGTGTGTATGTGAGACTGGCAAGTTACACTAGGATTTAAAATATTTTCTTCTTAACTCCTTACACTACTAACCTCAAAAGCTAAGATTTATTGAGTTCCAACTATATCACCAAGACTGTTAGCCATTATATTAATCCTTATAACCATATTCTTAATGTCTGATTAATGTGGTTTTTACATAATTAAAAAAAAAAAAAAGAACCTACTGGCCATAGGTATCCAGTCACTGTCTCAGTGAATAACTAGGAAGAAGTGGAGTTAGAACTTGAACTTGTCTGTTTGAGCTCACAACCAAGCATTTTCAAGTACAGTAAAAAATGAAGTTCGATTTAAACATAAAACTTCTTGAACCAACAGATTCCTCACTCACCCTGCTAGTACTAGACAGGGCGGTATGAAAACCGTGACAGTGCCTTCAGTCCAGGAAGTCTTCTGTTAGAGAGATGAGGCTGGTACTAGGAATGATGAGGCCATTGTTCCTGGGTACAGAGACGCCCCCCCCCACCCCCCGCAACAAAGGTACTGTTTACTACAAAAGTCCGTGTATTTGAAAGCCTGCTGAATAGAGGTGATCAAAGGTGGTTTTTCCACCCCTTTTTCTAAATCAAAACAGCATCCCAACTAAGACAATATGATAATTAAGTTGACTTCTATTCATTTCCTTACTTCAAAGTAATTGAATCTGAACACTATCCATCCAAATCACTGGCCTAAGTCAATGGCTACTAAATGAAGTGCTAAAGTTCTGTTGAGTATTTTAAAAGTTCCTAAGAGATGCTGTAGATTAAGAAATTAATCTAGAATTAAGAAAGCACCATGCTTATTTAATTAAGGCTTTATGAGCTGACTGTGTGACTTGCCTAAGTCAGCAACTTAGCCCTTATCTTTTTCAACCCAAAGTGCACATACACTCATTTAACTGGTAAATGCAGATTTCAACTGTTTCAAAGCCTGGGTACCAAGTCTTGTGTTACAAAATAGGCTTGTTCATATACTCATTATGAATATGTCTAGTTCTTAGAAAAGGATATGTGAGTCAAATTCTAAGGGAGAAGAGCAAGTAACAGACAATAACAGAATTTTATCAATACTAGAAAGTTTAGGTAATCGTAAACAATTAGCAAGAATAAATGAACTTGCTGTTCTATGACAGTGGCCTAGCAATGGGCTTTCTTTAAGGTCTGCCTACACTTCCCTTGGATGCATTCTTGGTGGACTATGGTGTGCAAAAACGTTTGGTTTTCAACAAACAGTTGAGAAGCTTATCTATTAAATAGATACTATCAAGTAGGCGAAATTAGAGGATATTAAGTTCTGAATTCTGATTTTGTTTAAAATACGCATGTGGTTGGTGGATTACAAAGACCCTCCTGAGTTCAAAATCTCTGCCAAGGCACTTGGTATTAGAAGGCCAAACAGTGAAACCATATACTGGGCAAAGGAAGGCTGCTCCGTTGGGGCTGTGCCACACCCCTTGAGGGCCTAGACACAGGCCACTGGCAGATCAAGGTGGGCTGCCTGGGTAGGGCACTATTTCCCAACATTCAAAGACAGTATCATAAACATGAAATGAGAAGATCCAAAAAAGGCACAACAGAGGCAAATTAAAAATAAATTTTCCTTTTATTTATTCTCTAAACATTGCCACTGCCAATTTTTTTCTTTCTACTTGAGATGTGTTCTCATCAGTACTAAATGAAATTTTTTAAAACTCAAAGCAGATATGGCAATATTCATACTACTGATAATTTTAATTTATAGAAAACATATTGAAATAGGTTCCCAATAGGTACACTATAATATTCTTTCTGGGACTAAAATAGTTTTTCATTTAAAAATGTTTGATTGCACTGATATTTGACTTTAATTTTATTTTTCAGTTTGCATAACCTTTTTGTTAGTTTTATCTTTCCTTCTATCCTGCTTTTAACACAGATTCTCTCAGCTTAGTCTGCCCTGAATTTTGTTGGTTTAGTTTACTTATTTTCCTGTTTAGTAATGCAAACAAGAAAGTATATTAAGGGACCAAAGAAAAAAGTAGCTGACGTTAGGTCAAATACTATGAAAGATGAGGTGAAGAAATGCTTGTCTAAAAATATATCAAGGTAGCTCCAGTAAAAGCAACAGGTTCATGAAAAGTAAGAAGGGTCATATTAAAGATAGATCAGACTTGCCCACATTTAAGATTCATTAGATAGCAACTGAGGCTTAAGAGTTTGCCCTTTTCCAATATTTAAAACAAGATTGTGCTGAAAACATATGTAGTATTCAAAAATGAAATATTTTTCCAATTTAAAAACCTAATACATAATTAATTAGGGCTTAGTCTTTATTTACCATATGTATATCCATATTATAGACACAGGAAAACCAAAAATTCAGTTGTTTGAATTGCAGAAATGCCTAACAGAAACAGCATTCTAAGGACCAGGAAGATTCAGGATGTACTAAGTTAAAAATACCAGGAAAAAAAAAACTATGTACCTTAGCTAATTCATTGTGAGTCAGGCTCATGGGTGAAAATCAACCAAAACATAAAAAAAAATAAATTCATAATTATAAAAAATATAGTTTGAAATTTTAAGCAATAAACTATTTCCAAATATAAATTTATTTGTCATATAATTTTATTCATTGGTAAATTGGTATTAATAATTTGGTTTTCACTTAGATTTTCAAGTTTGTTGAAAATTGAAAAGTACCTTCTGTTGTGTTGTTCTTTTTATTGAATTTATTGCGGTGATATTAGTTAACAAAATCATACAAGTTTCAGGCATATGATCCCAGAACACATCGCCTGTACACTGTATTGTGTGTTCTTTTCCCTAACTTTGATGACAAAATGTTAAGTGACCATTTTTATTCTGTTGACAAGAAAAATCTACTTTATGGTTTTATAAATGGCTCAGAGACAAATAAAACTGTATAATTTTCTTATTAGAGTCAATGCTAATAATTTATTATTAACTTTAATTTGAATACAAGTAGAAGGCATCCCAGATGAGGGAGTATTGTGAAATATTCAGAAGGATATTCTAACCTTATACAAAGTGGAAAACCACTTTTCCCTTCCTGTTTTTTTTTATATTTTGCATTAAAGAGAAAACAAATTCAACAGAGGATTTTTAATCTCATACTCAGCTGTCCATTTTTCATTTAAATGTAAGATTTATTTTCTATTTGGAAATTTTTTTTTATGAATCAGCAGTATGCCAATGAAGTGTGTTTCAATGTTAACCATGTACTATTAGAAATGGAAATACTTTCAATATTAACTTATTTATTTTGATGATACAAACTTTGTTCTAATATTATATACAGTTACTAACCCCCCCTCATTCAGGATCGGCATGTTTTGCTGATTACATCAAGTTATGCTATACAAAAACAATTAATATAGTAATAATAGTAAATATTTAAAGGTCAGCCCTAACCATTTCATATCGCTGAAAGTTGTAGTAGATACAACAGACTAGATAATTTTGCCTTTACTTTATTTTTTTTAAAGAAGGGGATAAAAGTAGATAACAGATAAAGTGAAATACCTGACTGTCATCAAAATGGCATTTCACAAAACAAGTCCAATTCAATTGGGACTATTCAATAATAAACAGATCTTTGAATAAAAAGTAATTACAAAGCATACAGTGACTTATGGCAGCATCTGTTATAAAATGCGTTCAGTCTAACAGCCTTTATTACAGCCATTTATACAGGTAATATTAGAAAGGGCCACTGCCATCACTTATCTTAGGTGTTATAACACTGTTCTGTAGAGTCAGTTATTGAAGCAGATTCTTTAAAATGAGAGTTTATACTACTTCAATTAATTCCCACCATGGCTAATAAACTTTTAATTTTAAAATATTAAAAAAAACTTGATGCACAAAGAAATACACTTATTTCTCAGGAATTTGAATCATTTATTTATGCTTACTTCTGATAATAACTCTTTTTTGATGCCAGATAAATGATATCTATTTTTTTGGATGGGGGATTTACTATTTCTTTTTTTAAAGTTGAATTTATTAGGGTGACATTAGTTAATAAAATCATATAGATTTAAAGTATATAATTCTATAATACAGCATCTGCATATTGTATTGCGTGTCTGTTCTTAACATTTACCTATTACTTAACTATAAGATAAATTTTCGTTTAGACTGTAGTTCCTTCAGGACAGGCCTAAATTCATTTGAGTTTCCTTTCCTTTCTCTGAACATTATAAATAATATGAGTAGTTTTTAAATTGAATCTAATAAATATCTAGAATCATACCATCTTCAATTTACAATGGAAAGTTTGTTTTGACAAATAAAAAGCATAAATAAAACTGTCTTTTGAGATTTGTTTCAGCATATACCAGCTACGTTTTTATGGGACACATACAGCTGCCTTCTGAAGTCACCAAGCATGCCCACATATTTAATTTTCTCCCTACAAAAAGCAGTTGTAATTCTTAAGGAAAGATAAAATGCACTCTAGTCTTTGACACTTCAGTTCACTGTTATTGGTAGTCTACGGTTAGTTTGTACTTAGTGCAGTAACTTCATGTTGGATGTCAATAATGTATACTCTTCTCTGCAAGAAATTGTTCACTAAAAATGCCCAACTGTGTATCTTTAGCTGTCAACACAAGTAACTGGCAAAGTATAGCAAAGCACGAAAGTATAGCAAAACACCCTAGTAAATACAGTTGTGTATGTTTTCAGAAATAATCAAAACCAGGCAAGGAGAAACGGAATTTTTAGACCTAAAAAAGAATTTGCTTCCTTGTCAGGTCTAATGATAGAAAGACCTATTGCTTTGTGGGTGTCTTGCTCTTCCATGGGCCTGGAATTGGATGGTAGGAACATTAAACCTCTGTAATAATTTCTTGTATCAGTATGCTTTCCCGTGAAATCTGCCACAAAACTGAGCTCCTTCCTCAGGAAAACTCAGGCAGCTGAGTTTTCCACAAAACCAGAATAATTTTGGTTCTTTTGATAAAAACACCACTGAGTCTAGGCTTGCTCTGAAAATAAAGTGCTCCACCAGTGAAGAAATAGCTGCCTTGTGCATGCAAAACAAACAAACAAACAAAAAACACCTCTTCAGCTTCCTCAGAACAAAGATGTGGCTGCTTTGAAGGTGGTGATTCAGTGGAATTATGAGCTCTTTGAGAGTGAGAGTCTTACTTATTCAACTGGTATAAACATTGGCACAGAGAGAGCATTCTATCTTGATTAAATCAATAAAGAATATAGGGGAGAAATCAGGTCCACTAACAAGTTTTACACTCTGTACAACAGTCTTTTGTGACTCAGCAGACTTCAGGGGTTTGAGGTCTTGGATCCTTGATACTTTTCTCTCCTTCTTTCTCTGTACTTCATTCTGTCATAGGTAACCCTTGAATCTAGCAACTTTTCTCTGTACGAACTGCCAACATCTTAGTCTAAACCACTGTCACTTGTTACTTATAATAATCTTCTATTTGGTCTCCTTTTATCCACTTTGTACCCCTCTAATTAATTTTACACACTATATCAGAGAGAGTTTCAATCACATATGAAACCACTATTCCTTCACCCTTTCATTACTCCCTTAAATCAGTCATTGTCTTCCCATTACTCTTACAATAAACACAAATCCTTGGAGGAGTCTAGAAAGCACTTTATAGTTTACCTCTGTCTCTCTCTTCATTCTTATCTTAGACCAAGCACCTCTCTGCCTCTCATCATTTCAGGCATGCTGGGCATCTTTCTGTTGCAGAAGTGAGCCACACTGTCCATGCTGTTTCCAATGGTTCAAATGTGCCCACCCAGCACCTCCCCTAGTCAAAGCCTGCTCGTTAGGATTTTAGCTGATTACACATTTGCTTAAGCAAATCTTTCCTGATTCATGAGTTATATACTTTGCTATCAATACTTAGAGAACCAGATTTCTCTCCTTCAAAGCATTAAATGCAATTTGAAATAATGAATTTATTATTGTGATTATTTGATTAAAGTCTGTTTTTCCCTTAGACTATAATTTTCATGATGGAAGTGCATGTGGCTCATTTTGTTCACCATGTTCCTGGGACATACGGGAAATTCTGGCACATAACACTAGGTCCTAAAAAATATTCATTGGGTGAATAAACAAATGAACGAACGAGCCTCTGGTTCTCTTTTACAGTAGTGAGGATGGACAGTGAGCATACTACATAAGAATTCTTGCTTACCTTTGTGACCAGCACCAGAATTTTTGAGAGAGTAGGTTGTTTTGCTTTATTTTTTGGTTATTATATTTGATTAAGAGACATTAATTTTTATGAGATAAATGAAATAAGGACCTTTACTAATATAAGCTGATATACTGAATATTGTTTCTTTAATATTTTCACTAACATCTTTTCAAAAAACTTTTCACTGCCCAGCTAAGCTAATTTACTGCAGCCAATACCTATCATCTTGAGAAGGGTTCTGATATTTCCAAAGAGCTTGCAACTTACTGATGATATCAATGGTTTTTGCAATCATACAACACTGCTAATTCCAAATGCCTTTACAATTATTATACTGTTTATCTAAAACAAGCAGTTGGTAGATGGGCATGAGTATTACAATCTCCATTTGTTAAGTGGCATGAAGGTAAACCATACACCGAAGGACAGCTTGTTATATGAGTTTGTATTTGTTTTGCTTTAAAATTTTCTCTCCCTGCAATACAATTTGACAGCCAATTTACAAAGGTTGTTACACAACGGAATACTGGCATCTAATAGTGCTACCTTCATTTATGAGGATGTGAAGAATAAGGTAGCAGTAGTAAGCACAGACAGCTTTCATTTTCAGTTGCTTAGGAAAATCTCCAAGGGGCTAAGTTGATGGTAAATAAAATGAGGGAAAAATGGAACACTGCAGGCCAAAATTCTGAGCAAGAGCCCAAGGAAATTGAGGGTAATAAAAGGTTGACATAATGAGGAGACAGCAATTCTTGATTCTCAGTATCAAAATTCACTCTGACACAGAACTATGCTCATTTATTTTAAAGAAATGTTTTATCAGTAGAAATATAAACCATGCCTTCATAGGCCCTTTATTTTACTAATGTGCGTTTACTTGCTGCCTCTCATGCATTATAATGGTTAAAAACGTAAGTTCTGGAGTTATACAGTCAGGATCCGGAATCCCTCTCCATCTACTCCTCATTCTTTTTAATTTGAATTAATTTGAATAATATTGCAGTTTTGTCATCTGTAAAATAGGGGTTCTAAGTATTTTTCCTGGGTTCCAAAACAGAGCTAGGTTTTGTAGCACCTAGTTCTTGTATAATTATGGGAATGGTGTCTCTTGATGAAAAAAGCACCCATATAAAATACTGCTAAGTACGCAGCTCAGACCTCTTCTGGACCTTGGAAGGAAGCAGTGCAAGCAAGGACCCTAAAGCTTATGCGTTTATTATTTGTTTTCAGTTAAAAAATTTCAATGCAGGTCAAATAAAATAAACTACCATATTTTGCATGTACATATAAGTGTATAATACACTCCTATGTATAAGGCACATACATATTTTTGGCCCAAACTTTCAGGCAACAAATCTTTCACTTTATTTTTTTTTGTGTGTGTGCGTGGCAGATTGCCAGGTGTTTAATATATTTTTTAAATTTTTAAATTTATTTTAATTGTTATTCTTGTACAGTTTTTTTGTCTTTTACTCCCATCCCAGCCACCACCCCAGCCCTCCCCACCTCCCTCCCGTTTCCACCCCCCTAGTTTTTGTCCATGTGTCCTTTATACTTGTTCCTGTAAACCCTTCCCCTTTCCCCCTGTTCTTCCCTCCCCTCTCTCCTCTGGTCACTGTCAGTCTGTTCTCAATTTCAGTGTCTTTTACACAATGGAATTCTATGCAGCAAAAAGAAAGTAGCTCCTACCCTTTGCAACAGCATGGATGGAACTGGAGAGCAACATGCTAAGTGAAATGAGCCAGGAAGTAAAAGACAAATACCACATGATCTCACCTTTAACAGGAACCTAACCAACAAAACAAACAAACAAGCAAAATATAACCAGGTGTTTAATATTTGAGGGCCAAGTACATTGTTGGGAGCTTCTTTACCTAATTGACAAACCAAAACCCAAAGTACTAAGGTTAACAATTCGCTTCTCTTTGACCACAGAACTGGTATTGTGATATTTCTTTACTGCATCTAAATCATCTTCATAGAGCCACTGGAGGGTTGTTTTCAGTCTCTAGAAGACAAGTATCAAGCCTCTGGGTCGCAGAGCAATGTCAGAATAAGGTACAAGGTAGGTATAGGGTCACTTTGGAGCCACCATCATTTTCTTTCTTCCTTGCTCCTGGCTCTGCCAATTGATTTTGGTCCAAGTGCTGTGTATCTGAATTCTGTGCAGACTTTTAATTTTTTAATTCAATTTCTTATTCATTTATATTTAGAAACAAAAACCGATTATCATATTCCAGGGTATTATTTTGCATATGGATATTGTTATTGCTTTCTAGAATTATACTTTTAATGTGTAAGCAAAAATAAAAGAATTAGAACTATTTATATGGATACAAATTAGTACTACCCATGTGTAATGTGCATCCTTATTTTTCTCTCAAAAATTTGGGCAAAAATGTGTGCATTATACATGATAAAATATGGTACGCAGCACATAATGGCAGACAGTAAGCAATCAATAATTTTAGTTCTCATGGTCATCGTTACTTTTATAACACCTAACAAAGGTGTCAGAGTAAGTTCTATTCCCAATTCCTCAAATTTTAATTTCACCCTTTTGAGGCTAATTGCTAGAGCGGAGTGAAAAGATTGGTGAATGAGACTTGCATGTACAGGAAGATCAGTGACTCATTTGTTTGTTGAACGAAATATATCAAATAGCTACTTTGAGCTGGACGTGGAGCAGGGAGGGAGATAGTCAGCTGAGGAACATGTAGGGAAATGAAAAACAAATTTAAAAAATGAGTAGTAACAAATATGCATGTTTATCACAGGTAAAAAAGGGTCCTGAAGTAGAAAATAACAAGAAGAAACATTAATTAGATGGGATAATGAAGGAAGACTGGCTGAAGGAGGTCATCAGGTTTGAAAACTCTCTTGGAAAGAACAAGAACATTCCAGAAATCTAGGCTGTATAAGTAGGTCATAGAATAGAAGAATGGCGTGGGGCATGACTAATGGATCACTGACAATTAAGTGAGAAGTTCTTAAGAAAGAAAAGACAAAACAAATGTTGATAGGCCAAGCACATATAAGTTGGACTTAGGCTGCTGAAAAAATAGCTTCATCTATATAATTAAGAGCTTTTAGGGTAGACAAGTCTTATTTCTTTTTCTGCTTGATTATTGAAGCAAGTTTGAATAAGGAGGGCTCAACTCAGTTCTAGGCCTAGAGCCCTCTACCCCCAACAGCCACATTAAAATGGACTAGATGATATTCACCAGGGGCGATTTCTTAAATGTAAAATAATGGGTGCTATGAAGAAATTAAAAAAAAAAAAAAAACATTTGGCTATATTGTCAACAATGACTTGAGGAAACAAAACTCATATTAAAGTCATAAAACTAAAGAGCAAGTATTCTAGCCTAGACGAAGGAAGAATTTTGGATATCATTAAAGCTTACTGAGAAAAGATGACATTAGAAAAAAAGGGCAGATGTGAATTGCTAGCAAGAAAGGGGAGGGTACCTATGTTTAAGACTTCCAATATCTTCCTTTCAGCCACTGGGCTAGGCAGAAGGGAGACTTTCCAAGTCCCAGAGCAGTGCTCTTTCTATTTTGTTATCTTTCTACACAGGGTTCTCCTCAATCACTGTTTAGGAGAAAGTCCTAAAACAATTTGATACCTGTTTCATAGTCAAATCCAAAGAAAGAGATAATCTGCCAGTGAAATATCTGAAGATTCAGGAAATAACAAAACTTTCTAGGATAAAACTGAGCATCCTTCTTTTGATCATCAGCCTATGTCTTCACACCAAGGGAAATACTTGTGAATTTTTTTTCTCTGAAAGAATAACTCAGTCTTAGTCACAGATGCTATAGATTGAATTATGCCCCCACCCCCACTTCATATGTTGAAACCCTAAACCAAATACGGTGGTATCTGGAGACTGAGACCTTTGGGAATTATTAGATTTACCGTAGGTGAGGTCATGAGGGTGAGGCCTTCAGGATGAGATCAGTGCTATTAGAGGAAAAGACACCAGAGAGCTTGTTGCCTTTCTCTTTCTCTCTCCACCATGCGAGGTCACAGAGAAAACAGTCATCTTCAAGCTTAGAAATTGTTCTCCTCAGGAACCAAATATGCCTGCACCTTCATCTTAGACCTTGCAGCCTCCAGAACTATGAGAAATAAATGTCTGTTGTTCAACCCATTCAGTCTATGTAATAGGAATCTGAGCTAAGACACCATCTTAAGTTGGTTATACAAGCAATTCAATCTCATGCCATGCTCACCCTAAGAAGTATTCATGTTGATTCCACTCTCACTCTCAAGGAGCGAAGTTTATAAAGACTTAAGTTGCTAGGTATTTTTGTAGAGGTAGTCAATTAATGTCTGCTAAATAAAAACAATATAGGCATATGGTACATGCAGAAATTTAATTCCAGAAATATCCCTATTGATGTAAATAGGGACACTGTGGCAAGTCCATTGATTTTTCTGTGCAGAAGATTACTCTGAAGATCCATTAAGCTATCAATCATATGTTGGCACCATGTAAAAAAATGCATGTTTTCCCTGTTAACTCTTGCTTTGGATCAACCATAAGATTCATGTAAGACACAGGTGACAAATACAAGGCATGTGGGCCAAATCCAGCCCTCCACCTTGCTTTATCCAGCCTAGCACCTTCTTTCTACCTGGCAGCAGCACCGAACTCCCCATCCCTAGTTAAGGAGTAGTTCATAGTTAATTCCTAAAATTACAGTTGGCCCTTTGAAGGCAACTGCGAGGCTGATGTGGCCCCCGGTGAATATGAGTTTAACACCTCTGACCTACAAAATTCTGTCAACATAAGGTCCTTGCGTTGCTTATTATACATGTTTTTTTTTTTTTTCAGAGTTCAGCATGCCCCCACTGTTGAAGGCTTAATAAGATCGAGAAGTGATTGGACCGCTCATTAAGTCAAGAATAACTTGAAAATGGTCTCAATTTCTACCAGTGCCTTCAGTTAGAAGCCCAAGTCTTCCACTGAATTTTCATGCTCATGAATAACGGGCTTCCATGTCCATTCATATCTATCAGCTTGTATTTACAAACAAGTTTGTTGTCTCTCAAAAATGAAATGGTCTATCTCTAAGAATCAATTTTTTGCTGGACAGAACATCCCCCTCTAATTAGATAATTCAAAGCACTCTTCTGCCTGTTTCTTCATTTCAAATGGGACAAGATCTGTGTCTTTTCCTAATATCTCTTACTTATGTATTATGGGTGCCCAATATGTGCTGAATTAAACTGCATTCTATATATCATTATTCCTAGGATGAGAGCATCAGTTGAATGAGCACACACATCTCTGCATGAACTGTTTTGACCATGAAAACATGGCCACCAACACAAACCATTTGGTTCTCAATGAGCCATAACATCTGTGCTGGGTAAATAAACAAAAGTAATAGAGGTTCAGAAATAAGCACAGCAAACAGTTGTGTTTGTATTGCCCAAAAGCCCACAGGTCCTATATAGTTAATTATGAACTTGTAGTTGGTCTTATATTGGGATGAGGCTTAATTTAAGTTGTTCAGTGCAGGTTTTGGGCAATAACTGGCATCATCACAGGTCACCAAAGCTTTTATAGGCATTCCAGAGCCTAATATTTTCACATATGTTGTTTTGACTGCTGGACAAGTAATTTTTTATGCTAAACCAGTAAGGGAAAGACTTAAATATACGTTTCACATTCTTGTCTTAGAAATTAATTCATAAATATTATCTTCTGGACAACTTTTTCTTTTTCTCCCTGTGGTCATCACCTAAATATATCTGATTATGGCTCAAAAGGAAGCATAAATGTGTGTTGATTTAGACTGTTGAGCATTCTAATCTCAATCTGAATACATTTATCTTACAAAACAATGCTATGTAGAACTATAGTTCTCCCTCCTGCTTGTTATGGCAGAAGATTTATATTGTCTCCCAGCACATTTGAATTAGAGATGTGAGTCCTGATGACAACTGTCTACAGGTTGAAATTAAAAGGTGAATACCTGGTGCAGCAAATCTTCCTCTGCTTTCATTTAAGGATTTGTTCTCCTTAATGACAGAATAATATTTATGATGCTCTTATTATTTAGTAGTTTCTTTTTTATGTTAAACATATTTCTAACAAATTCTACTGCATTTTCACAAGTTATTCATCAAAACCTCTCAATAAGATAGTGGATAATGATTAATCTCTAAAACAAAATGTCTGATAACTAAGTTTTCAATTGCCTAATCTCTCTCTTTCTCTCTCACACACACACATACACACATCAATATTTGGGCTACTAAATTAAAAGTTTTTCCTGAGTATATACAAAACATTTTGTTCTCAAATGTTTCATACTTATGTGATCCATTCAGCTAAAGTCAACATGAGTTTTTTAATAAACAGTTGTATTGCTAAAGTTCATATCTCTTTGAAAGATTAATTAATACAGCCATGGTTAATTATCTGTATCTGTTTATATGAATGAGGACATTATACCCACTGAACATCATAAAGATAATCACTTTTTTAGCCTCTCAGCAGAGGTCAGTATAAAGCCTTATTATCCTTCACAAGGAGGAACACTGGCCATCACTGGAGAGTGAAATAACTACTGATCTAGTGTGGTGAATGCTCTTTCAGAGTTACAGTCTTAAAGAGTGTTTAGCAAATTAATTCAGAGAGAAAGAGAGGTGCTGAGGGGAGAGGGACAACCCATAAGCTTAGAGAATTTCTCTCATATCAAAATACCCTGCAATAATCTGAAGCAGAGAAGTATCATATGAGTTAAGACGATCCTTGAAGATGTTCCTCATCATCATGACACCAAAGGACTAATTTAGAACATTGCCTATGAATTTGTGTGTTTGCCTGCATGTGTGCATGCATAGATGGGAGGAAAATGCATGTTTTAACAGATAGCCTTGGTCTATAAATCAGTGCTCAACTGTAGGGCACCCAAAATTAGTCTGAGGGCATTATCTTAAATTATGATTCCTAAAAAAAATCTACAAGTCTGGCATAGAGATGTGAAAACTGCATTTTAGTTAATATCCAAAGAAATTTATAAAGTACAGCTCTCTTTTGTTCTATCATAAATGAGTAAGAGCTTCATGCTAAGAGAAGCAGTTTGGGAAGGCAAGGCAAAGCTCTAATCCATCAACTGAGGCTGATAAAAGTTGGGGCAGGCAAATGGTCAACAATCAGTCTATCTAGTATATGTCAACTCTAATTTAAGAGGTTTCTAAACTTCTGAAAGGCCAATGTATACACTGCAATATATCATGGGAGTTCACCATCCATCATGAGCTGTCAGTGACTCCCCACTGCCCATCCCTTCAAGGGTTTAAGCTGAGAATCTCAGAGGCCACATTATTGTTGGGACCCATGTTCCCTCTGCAAATATATTTTCATTTTCTCCCTGATTCTAATGCCTTGCTCTTTTCTACTTCTGTTCCTCCTCCTGCTCTCCTCAATCTGGAAGCTTTTCATACATCTCGCTCTCCCTCCCATTAACCATACACATTTTTAAATAACCAGATTAAGGGTATGTTCTCTTTAGAGATGGCTCCAGCTATCAATGGACCCCCTTTGTGAATTCCATTTCCATACTTTGCTGTTTTTTTTTTATTTTGATAAATGTTATTGTTGTTAACTGTTTTATTTCCTCTCTCCTATGTCCCCTTGGGTGCAAGGGACACTTATACATTCCTATTTCCCCAATATCAACTGTAGTAGATGCTTTATACAAAATTAAAACAAGGCAGGCTTCTCCAAGAATGGTCTATGAACAACTCCATGGGAATTAAGCAAAGATCATGTACAGCATGCCCATTCCAGGGTCCTGCCCTAGACTTGCTGGACTAGAATCTTTATTTTTAAGGTATCAGGAGATATCTATATACTCTACAGTTAAAATCAACTCGGCTACAGACATATTTTCCATAAATTACCTATGTTTAAAAATCATTTGAGGCCCTTGTAAAAATTACAGTTGGATTTCTGTCAGATCTTGTGAAGAATGAAGAATCTCACAAGCAGTGGCTAAAAATCTGTATTTTTAATAAGGCCTTTTCCTCCCTATCTTCATCCCATAAGATAATTTTAACCCTTAGGGCAGGCAGTGTAACTTTCTCTGAACAATTAACAGTGCTTTGTAAAATGAACAAAATTACGTTTTCAGGATAGTGTAATATAGCAATTATTTTCACAACATTTTTGCTTTAATTATGACCACTTTTGCTATTTAAAACATTCATAGTTGGAGAAATGTAAACCAAAGAATATGTATTCATTTCCTAACATATTTTAGACTGATTGAGATAATACATCTGCAGCTAGTCTGGTATAAGCAAACATAGTGGAAAGTGTTTTAGCCAGTCCTTGCTTTGACATTTCTGGGCAGATGGGCATGGCAAAGAACCTGATTTCTAGGGTCATCCGTTTTCACTTAAAGATGGGGATGAACACCTAACTCGCAAGCAAGCGTAAGTAGCAGAGTACAAGGTGAATGAGCTACAGGGCATTATTTATCCATGATCCAAAAATTCCAGCAAAATGAGGAAACCATGGAAGGGGCATGGGGTGAGCTGCGAGAGTCCTTGTTTATTTAGGTCATGGTTCCTCTCTGCATCAGCAGAGAAAAGACCCCTGTTCTTCAGGAGACAGCCTGATCACTTCCATGGCCTGGGTCTGCATTACCACCCTGGATCTGTGATTTCCACTCTGTTTCTCGGCAGCTGTATTGCTTTTTAACCCTCTTCCATTGTACAAAATGCAGAATGATAGCATTCTGAAATGCTCATGTGCTTTATTAAACTGATATTTCAGTGATAACAAGTACATAGGCTTAATATTGTATAATCTTCTCTGAGTTGTTTTTGTGGTATTTGATGAAAATAATTTTTTAAGTAACCATAGTGAATGCTCATACAGCAGAAAATTATAAAGGCCAAATTTAAAACCATCCAAAGAAAGTTACCATTGTTGTTGTTAAGTATGTATTCCCATTTCCCTTGAAATACACTTTTTAAAAATTGATATGATTTTATAAAATGTTCTTCATTTAATGTTATGCACATTTTCAAATATTTATTCAAATATTCTTTAAAACAAATGATGGTTATTGACTGCCCTATGTATTTTGCTAACAGTTCTATTATTTGTTTAAATATTCTTGTATTATTGGACATTTAGTTTCTTTTGTTTTGCTATTTTAAGTTTTTCAGTGGATAAGCTTGCATGTAGATATTAAAGTGCATCTTAAATTATTTTTAGAAGGCATTTTTAGAGGTAGAATTACTGGGTCAAAAGGAAGGAAGATTTTTAAATCTCATGACATCTATCTCTTACAATTGTTTTCATTAATGTTGGATTTAAACTTCATCACCCTCCCTTCTATCCAAGAAAAAATCTCTCTATATCCAACACCAGAGCCTTAGTGATGTTTTTGGTTAAATATTTGCCCAATGAATAAACTCTAATGAAATTCCTTTCTGATTTGAATGTCTTTGATTACTATTAAGACTTACCCTCTTTCATTTGCTCATTGTCCATTTTATTTATTCTGCATATTTTCTTTGCTTCCTTTTCTAATGGAGCCCCAGTATTTTTTCAGTGACATGTAGCCACACAACACATTTTGAAAATAAGCCCTATATTTACTATATAAGCTAGGTAAGTTTTCCAAAACTGAAGTTCGCCTTTAAGTTTTGTTTAGTTCAAATATTAACCTTTATTTTGACAGATACACTTTTATTTTCCTGAAATTATTTTCAACATTGCATTTTCAAAGATTCAGAAAAGCTGAAAAAATTATACATTGAACACCAGATATCCACAGCCTACATTCTAAAATTAATATGTATTATATTTGCCTTATCGTATATCTACTTACTGGAAATGGTTTTAACTGTTTTTAGTCATTT
The DNA here is from genome assembly GCA_004027475.1 of Anoura caudifer. Classification (NCBI taxonomy): domain Eukaryota; kingdom Metazoa; phylum Chordata; class Mammalia; order Chiroptera; family Phyllostomidae; genus Anoura; species Anoura caudifer. The sequence goes on from PVKU01001726.1 coordinate 36,051, forward strand.
ATTTTTATGTAATCTCACTTATAGGAATTCAACCTAAGGAAATAGTCACTAAAACCTAATCGTCATAAAAAGTAGCTGCTTTTTCTATCTTGCTTTCAACTGCATGTGCAGCATCTAGAACAGGGCTCATCCCATTGTAGCCCTCACTAAATACTTGGCTGAGTGACTTTTCTCAACTGGGGAAAAGCTCCTGCTCTAGGACGCTAAAAATGACTTAGGCCCCAAGGCCATAAAATCTGTTTAGTACAAAGCAGCATAGTATATTCTCACAGTCAGCCAGCTATCACTGGCCTGCTTGATCAGTGTGCTAAATTGCTGGAAAAGTGTGCTCAAAATATTAGAAACTTCAAATATCTTTTATCTAAAAAAAGCCAAAGACCTGTGGATAAATTGTCATAAATTCTGGAAAATGTTCTGCATCATTTAGTGTCAGCATCCGCTATCTGGAAGGAAATTAGAATTCAAAACACTTTTACTTCCTTCCAGGAGATGATGGGTGAATGCTGAGACGCCTGTGAAGGCAGAAGAACAAAGAAAATGTTGCAGACTGAAGTATCTGACACGAATGGGGAAAGTATGTCATGAAGTGTAGAATTTATCTCATTGAGAAGGGAATAGAAAAATGATGCATGATACTTCAAAAAAGAAAAAAAAAATCTGTCATGAATCTTCTGAGTCCAGGGAGCCTGGATGAGCAGATATATAGAAACAAGCTAATTACTGTCTGTCTTTTACTCTCCTGGTTGGGAACAAAAGGGGAGAAGGATCCACAAAATATTTTTGAAATGCATTAATGAGAAAAAATAAACTTTTATTGTCCCTTTTCTCAGAGTCTTGGAGCAAAGGTAACTCCATCATGTGGTTGCAACTAGAATCACTTGGAAAGCTGTGCAAAAATTCTGGCACCCAGACTTTATGCTACACCAATGAAATCAGAATCTTTTCAGGCTGGAGAAGAGGGGAGGGTATGATGAGGGAGGAGAAGTTATTTATATAAAAATATCCCCAAGTCATCCTGATCTGCAGCTAGGAATGCAAAACATTGGATGAGAGAATGTATAGCAAAGAAGGCATGGAAGCATCAATTTCTTTTTAGTGCTAAGTTCCCTTCCAGAGTTTGCTGTTCTATGATGACAGCCATCCAAAAATGGGTAAAGATAAGAAAATGCTTCTCAATGATTTCAGATTTCAGCTACCTCTCCCCAAATGTCAGCACATCATTAGTTTCTGTGGAAAAGGCTAGGGAAGGCTTTCTTCAGGAATGGTATTTTTCCATTTGTGTTTAGAGCAGTGTATAGGTTATGCTAACATGAATGTAAGGAATTCCTTCTTTGCATGAAATAAAACAAACAAATGACCAAAGAAACAAGGTAGAAATGAAAACACAGCTCAGTACCTGTCACACAGGTTCCAGATCAATATTGGTCCCTCACTTCTGTGCTTTAAATGTCCTGAGATGAAAATAAAATCAAGTATGTTATGCTTTCTGTGAAAGAGCAGATTTTACTTAAGGGGCAAAGAAGGAAGAAGTGACATTTTTCTATGAACTGACTTTCTAAATGTACCACTATTTTTCATACACACTTTACAACTCATCTTTACTTTATAGACAAGGAAACTAAAAAAAAAAAAAAAAAAAAGTAGACCTAGGATTTAAATTAGAACTGCCTGACTCTAGTGCCTTGTTCTCTAATAAATTACTTTTTTTCCATATATACTCAACCATTTATACATTTTTGACACTTAAAAGCATTTCTAATTTCCGACCATTATAATACTGATGAATACTTTCCTCTGTGTATCTCTTCCTCCGTATGTAGAGTTGCTCCTTGGGAACACAGTCTCAGTAGTGAACTGTCAGAGTGTGAACATGGTTATGGTATTTCATGTGTATTGCAGATTGCTTGCCAAAGGGGTTGTACAAATTGTCAATCCCTCCAAACAGGCAAATCTCAAGAGTACTTAATTATTTCTAATTTAATAGGTTAAAAAATGACATTTAATATCATTTCTTAATATTCATTTATTGATTAATTGATATACCTTTCATACCATATGTTATTTATTTATCTATTAGAATCTTCATTTATAAACTTTGATATAATTTTTCACAATTGCAATAAATATTTTTTCTAGTATTATGTTTTATGCTCACATCCCCAGCTAAACAGTAAACCCCTTGAGGTCACATCTCATGCTTACAGTGTTCAATGTTGAATTCCAGTGCCTGGTATATGATCTGTGCCAAAGTTATTCATAAATAGAAAGACATATTTACTACCCTCATCTGTTGAAGAAAAAGTGCAGTCTTTTGTATTGTTCTTTTTTATGGTTTTGATTTTTTTGTTGTTTTCTGTTGTTAGAGTAGAACCAAAGTTAGACAGTGACCATCACCAAGTAATCCATTCTATGTAGAATTAGCACTGAAAGATCACAGAATAAAAAAGGCAATCTGAATTGGGATAGGGATGTTTTACAAAACCTTCTTGGAAGAGACGGCTCTCTTTACTGCCAAAACATTTTCAAATAGAGAGTTTTGCTATGACAGTTGTGTTGGGGGTTCTGCTGATAACCTTTTATAGGAGGTAATGGACCCAAGTGAAACAACCTGTACTTTTTAGGCTGTAATGTACTTCTAATTAGGCCAATTAACATGATGACTTTAATTTGCTGGACAGCTAATGGTTTAGAATCTGATTTCTTTGAGATCACTTATCTCCGGATATAAAACAATGAAGAGCAGCTAACTCACCCCTGGAGTAGCTAAGTCCTATGTTTACTCATTGTATTTCACACCCTTTCTTCCCCGGATTGTATTTTAAGTGTTTTCATTGTATACTATTATAGTTACCCCAATTTTCCACCTTTGCTCCTCTCCCCTCAGCCCTCCTCTTCCCACAGTCAATCCCCACTCCATCATTCATGTCTGTGTGTGATGCATGTACATTCTTTGTCTAATCCCTTCCCCTAATTTCAACCAGTCCCAACCTCCCTTCTCCCCTCTTGCAGCTGTTAGTCTATTCTTTGTTGTTATTTTTTTGCCTCTGATTCTATTTTTTCTATTTAGTTTATTTTGTCTCTTAGATTCCTGTTGTAAGTGAGATCATATGATATTTGTCTTTCATCTCCTATCTTATTTCACTTAGCATAATAGTCTCCAGTCCCATCCATGCTGTCACAGAGGTAAGAATTCCTTCTTTTTTAGTGTTATGTAGTATTCCTTTGTGTAAATGTATCACAGCTTTTTATCCACTCATCTACTGATGGGTATTTAGGCTGTTTCCAAATGTTGGCTACTGTAAATAATGCTGCTGTGAATATAGGGGTGCATATATTCTTTTGAATTGATGTTTCAGGATTCTTTGGATATATTTCTAGACATAGAATTGCTGGGTCAAAAGGCATTTCCATTTTTAATTTTTTTAGGAAACACCATAATGTTTTCCATAGTGGTTGTACCAGTCTGCATTCCCACCAACAGTTCACTAAGGTTCCCTTTTCTCCACATCCTTGACAGCACTTGTTGTTTTTTTATTTATTAGTGATAGCCATTTTGGAAGGTGCGAGATGATATCTCATTGTGGTTTTAATTTGCATCTCTCTGATGGCTAGTGATGTTGAGCATTTTTTTCATATGTCTATGGGTCCTCTGTATGTCCTTCTTGACATACAGATGCCTCACAATTAAAAAATGATATTTTCCCTTCACAGAACTCCCCGTGGCATACCACCTCTGTTAGGAAAATGACCAAGGAAATACTGAGGAAACATCTTACATAGCTAAAGTAACTCCTTGGTATTTTTCTAAGATCCATCCAATGCAGAATCCTCAACTCGTGTCCATGTGTGCCAAGGTCAATGTTCCAAAATATATAGTTTGCTCTTTTCTGTGAGCTTAAAGATTATTATTCTTATTTTAAAAATCTTAACTGTAATGCATACTTTTGAGGTAAACCATTCTTGTCATGCCCTGCTGATTCCCCTGAGTTGAGAAGCATCACAATGAATTGTCCATTGTCATTGCCTATGGAAAGTTTGATTCACTCTCCAGGAATCCGATCTATAGAAATAGCCCTTCCTCACTATCTCAGCACCCTCTCTTGGAAACAGCATGCTTGCTGCTCTGTTCAGATGCTACTGTGATTTTTTTCAGCCAACTCCCTTGGGATTCTGATTGTTTTTGAATAAGTAGAGTAACCAGAGATTTTTAAAAAGAACTGTTGAGCCTAATAGGAGCTTCCCGGTTTATGTAGCTATCACCTGAATTGAAAAGTCCCTTTTGGCTGTTGGGAATTTCCTTCCTTTCTCCCTTCTTTCTTCCCTTCCTTCCTTTGCCTATTGGCAAAGAACATATTTTGGACAAGTTCATGCAAATAAAATGGAATCACCACTAATAATTTAGTTGTTTGGCAAAGTATTTTCTATATTAGTGACTAATACTTTTATATTTGTGCCAGTGTTCAAAAGTTACATTTGACATCAGTGGTTATTCAGTGTTTCTAAAATAATTATTAAAATAAATTCTAATCTTTTGGAACTTAGCTATCCAATACAGTAGCAACTGGCCATGTGTGGCTATTTATGTGATTAATCCAAGCTGAGTTGGGGTGCAAATGTAAAATACACATTTTACATTTGGGTTGTGAAGACTTGTTATTAAAAGAATGTGAAATAGTTCATTAATATTTTTCTATTGATTGCATGTTGAAATGATAATAGTTTATATAGTTGAATAAAATATAACATAAAATAATTTTACTTATTTCATTATACTTTTTTTGGATATATGGCTACTAGAAAAATCAAAATTACTTATGTGAATTGCATCAGACTTATATGGACCAGCATTAGGATGAAAATATTTAGGCTTCCGCATTGCTGGAGCTCACCACTGAGAGGATAATCACAGCATAGTACTATCTGTTGCCTTCTCCCAGCTCTTCACAAACTCTCTAGACATGAGACCGTGTCCAGAGACCATGAAAGGTATTATACACATTAACATTTGCTAGTCAGTTCTAGAGCCTGGACCTCAAGGGAAGCAGCATACACACAGGAAGTAAGCCTCTCAATTGCCACTGCCTATATTACCCCAATCTAGGACATGTCATCTCTACCACAGAAAAGGTGGGATTCCAGTAGCAATTTGATAGGGTCATAGTGGGAGCCCCAGCTCTGTAATTTTTAATTGTACTCTTTGACCAACAACATTTTAGAACGGGCTTTAAGTAGGAACTTGATCAGTATTCTTAGCATTTTGAAAAGTAAAAATCTCCAATTGTTATTAATAACTTGTACACATGTGGTTAAATATGAATTTAGTATTCCTTGAAAACCTTTGCCATTGGGCAAACAAATCCTTAAGCTAGATTGTATCAAAGTGACCTTCTGTAATAATTGCTTAAAATGCACATTCCAGGGCCCCACCACCAATATTGCATTTACTAGGTCCAGACCAGGGAATAGAAATCTCAGTTTAAACATTTTGATAGTGATGACCATGCATTCTAAAATGCATGATGTGAATTATAATCAAAAGCTATCATTTTAATTTTTTTAAATTCTGTTTTCCGTACAATATATGTCAGATATATTGTAACATCATGACCTATCTATTTAGAGATGAGAAAATGGATATATATTACTCCAAAGCACTTGGTTTCTCTATTGCCTATTCATAAGAACCTGAACACAATTACTTCAGTCATAGTTTCTTAATAAATCTAAAAACTTACTGGTGATATTACTTGCAAGTCTAAAATTCTTTAATAAGGAGTACTTACTAAATATCTTATTCTATTATTTTTCTGAATATAAATCCTATAAAATTCCATAATATTTTATGCCACTATAAATTATTAAGATTAGAAAGATTGATTTTTTTGAGTCCCTAGACTTAGTCAGTCTCTGGAAATAATGCAGCAGAAAAATTTCTAAAATACAATAAAGATTTAAAACAATAAAAAAGGGATGGTAAAAAAAGAAATTTCTCAGAATTTCTTTAATTATACCATATGAACTCACACTCATTTTGTCTATAGGTATACTGAGGAGAGAGATATTTTTTTAAAAATTCAGTGGTTATTTGGAGTTAAAAGTGAGACACTTAGAATAGCCAACATGTGTCATAAATATCAAAATAAAGCATCATTTTAACTTGGAATCATGTCATATGACAGAAAAGAAGAACCAGTACATCAGTTACCAAAAATCTGGGTTTCAATTCAGGGTTATCCACTCACAGGGGTATGGGTCATAGTTGCCTCAACTGAAAATTAGAGCTGGTCAACAAGATGATACTGAGACATCCTTTCAGTTGTGACATTCTGCATTTTTATTGTGTACTTTCAGGGCTACGAACCTGTCAGCACAGAATGGTAGCCAGATTGGGCAAGATTTAGAGCATCTCAGAGACAAACTTGTGTGTAGTCACTTTATGGAATAACAAGCAATACTGTAGGGCATTTATTATACAGGCAGAAATGTGAGGCTTCTAGAATACTACCACTGCTGCAAAATAAGGTTGGACTGTAGAGCCTGGAAAGAGGTGACCAGGGAGCTAAGCGGTGACTGAGGATGAATGAGACAGTTTCTGAGTCAAGCTGCCTGAGCTTGGGAAGAGGGCTTGCGGGCAGCTTCTCTCCCTGAATGTCACAATGCACGTAGCACTGCAGGCCGCTCACCTCATGAGCACCCACCACTATTTAAACAGCAGAGACTGAAAATAAGGAAGATGTATGTATAAATGACATATCTTTACATCTCCGTGGGAGGGTAGCTTTCACATTTTTTATTATTTTCAAAAGAAAACATCAGGAAAGCTAGTCATACCAGCTGCCATTTAAGGAAACAAAGAACCAGAGTTCAGAAGCAGGATGGCAGTGAAGAATGAAAACTCAGAGGGTAAGATATTTTTCTCCTAACACAAATTGTGTGAAGTTTCTCATAATGTACATTATAAATAAATCACATTGTATTGAATACTAATCTTTTTTGTTTTGTTTTGTTTTGTTTTGTTTTGTTTTTTTCCTTCTCTGTTGGCTCACCATGAGCCTTCAATCTCACAGTTCCTCACCATTCCGCCATGCTGTTTCTCTCCTCTGGTTGTCTAGGTTCTGAATAAAAGATTTGGCCCATATGGTAGATTCTGCCAGAAGCAAAAGCAAGAACTGTTATGTTAGTGGAATATTTAATAAACCTCAGAGCACACTTGGCCAAGTTCCTGGAAGATCAGAGTTTTATTCCTAAAATTTCTTTTTTACCTTGATCCCAATTAACTACTCATTTCCCTTAAAGTGTATGGACCCACATCCTCTGATCTCTCCTCACCATATAAGAATATGTATACCTTGTCCTCAGGGAACTTATAAGTCAGATGCATTTCTGAGAAGTAGTCTCAGAAATGCTCTTTTCACTAATATTGAATTTCAATAACAGTATCAAATAGCTAAATTTTATATATTGCTTATGCATTGAAAACACTCCAGAAGTACTTGCATATATTTACTCATTAATCCTTATCATAACCTACACACTAGGTAATATTATTGTCACCATTTCACAAATAAGGAAATCAGTCAACAGAAGAGGCTAAGTTATTTGTCCAGATTCACACAAAGAATAATGAGCCATTCCATGAAATGCTACTTTTGAACAGGTGTAGGAGACCATTCTACATGGCATGGGCCCAGCTCCCAGTGGAAAGCAAGGCCCGAGGCAAAGGACCCACGCCCACGGATAGGTTCTCCCATGGGAAATCAGGCCTGCATTTGTACCTAGGCCACTTTTAGACTTGCTTTTGCTAAAACTCCCTCACCCTGAATTAAGGCAGCAAACGTTTATTGCAAAGTAATATCCTAAAATCCATGCTTCCAAGGATGAGTGTAACCTGTTCAACCACTTTTCCCTTTTCATTTGCAAATATCCTTCTTCTGTGTTGTGATTAGCAACATTGGCTCCTTTGTTTTCTGCAAAAGGTAACCACCTAAAGGGAACCTGTACATAGTAAATGAGGACCATCATGTAATGTGCCCAGAAAAGAAATAAAGGCCAGTCATGGCAAGAGCCACAGCTTTTTCTCCTCTTGAGAGAAAAGCCATGCTGTCCCTTTTCCTCCACAGGTCTCGGTGTGAATTTCTTGTGCCTCATCCACAATGTGGCGGACCCCATGAGCCGGGGTCCACATCAAACAGGAACATAAAGTTCTATGATGGTGCCATGTAATATGTACTTGATTTGGAGGAAAGACAGTGGACTTTTAAGAAGACAGGACTAGGTTCAAGTAAAAATACAGCCACATACTAGCTGCATAATTCTTGGACATGGCACTTAACTTTGAGGATGAAAGTGTTTTCATCTCTAAAAACAGAGTAATGCTTAAAGAGGTGATGTGAGGGTCAAACATAAGGTACAAGAGATACCTGGTACATAGTGGTTACTCAAAGATACTTGTTGATGTTATTATTAAAATTAGTTAACTTTAAAGCACTACCTAAAATTATTACTCCCTATTTTTCTTCCTACTGTGATAAGGCTTCAGCCATTTTCCTCTCTCATTTAATGCTGCTGATGCAGCACCCAGGCTGGGATGCAACAAGTATGAAGGGACCACACATGATGATAAAATATGTCTAAGATCCCCAAGATAGGTTTTGTTCACTGCATGGAGGAATGGCTTGGTGAGGTTAATCCCAAGCTTGCAATGTCTGTAATGATACATCTCAGGCCATTGAATGGATGGCTTTTTTTTTCAATTGTATTTCAGCAGGAGCCATGAAAGCAGAGAATCACGCACACACACATACACACACACACCACATATACACAAACATATGGAATATGAAATGAAACCTCACCCTCTCACCCTTCTAATTCACTCAGATACCCATTTATTTGCTGCCTTGTTTTTTGAAGCAGAATCCAATAAAGTGACAGATTTGGGAAATCTTTTAGAGTTATCATTTTCTACATAATTATATAAATTTTTTTTGTGTGTAGAATAGTGATCTTGCTAGTGAGAACCCAGAGCCCTTGTCTGGACTAGAGTGCCGGAAACAAGAATCAGCAGTGTTCCTTGAGGTGATTCACTGTGGCATAATGGCTGCTGTGAATTTTCTAGAATTATAAAATACATATTAGAAAAAGAAGGGATGGCCATGCCATTGTGGCTCAGTTGGTTGGAGTTCAATTCCCGGTCGGGGCACATACCTGGGTTTTGGGTTGGATCCCTGGAGGGGACCCTATGAGAGGCAACCAATCGATGTTTCTCATATTGATGTTTCTCTTTCTCCCTCTCTCTCTCTCCCCCCTCCTGCCCCCTTCACCTCTCTCTATAAAAATATTATGAAAAAATGTCCTTGGGTAAGGATTACCAATAAATAAATAAATACATAAACAAATGAATAAATATAGAGATGGTTTTAGTGTTCTCTTATCAACAGACTGCAGGATTAAATGCATCAAGCCTATGAGATGTGAGAATTATCAACATTTTGTTAAAAGGAGCAAAGGAAACTCAAGACTACTTCAGCCACAAAAGCATTCACTTTCCTTCTTCCTTTTCCTGTGTAATGTAAAATTTAAGTACATTTGAAAGGAAAGAATACCATAAAATACTAGAGCTTCAAGTAAATTCATCCTTGAGCTCCCCACAATAGCAGTAAATGCTTGGTTTTAAGTTTTTTTAACTATATTTTATTGATGATGCTATTATAGTTGTCTTGATCTTTTTCATCTTTGCCACCCTCCCCACAGCTCCCTCCACTCCCTTATGCAATCCTCCCACCATTGTTCATGTCCACGGGTCATGGTAATATGGCCTAACATAGTAGGTATCCTATAGGGTCCAGTGGCACAGCCTCTTGTATCACCCAAGCTTGGTATTTGAGGTGCACCCTTTGTGTGGGTTGAGTACACTCTCTTCTTGTACTTGAACCTTGATTGCTGTTGGGAAATCAATGAGAAGGTTGTACCTAGGTCAATCAAATGTAAGGACTGGCTGTGACCACTTTCTGCCAACCTTCACCCTCCAAGGAGTATCAGCTGTGCAGGGGTAGAGTGGTTATTTTCCAATGTGATCTGTGTCTGTCTACTGAGTGCACCACTCCTTGGGTTTCCCAGGTGATGCAGGCCAAGATCAGTCTCCATCTGTGTTTTGTCCAGGGCTACCCTGCCTGAGTTATAAAGCAAACTGAGATGGCTGCGACTTGTCCTGGGCTTGGAGATTCTCAGGTGAAGGCAAGCTATGAATCTAGGCTGGCTGCTACTAGTGTCAGGCCCAGGGCTCACCGAGGCCAGCTGTTGCTTGTTTGAGAGGATTTAGGAAGTCACGAAGCATGAGCCAAGACCAGGCATTCATATAGAAAAGGAGCTTGGGTGGGCCGGTAAGTTGTGTGGGGAAGAGTCTCTGGGGATCTCCAAGACCAGTCAAACAGTGTTAGCCGGGTTGAAGGAGTCAATCAGCTTGACTGGCTCTGTGTGGGGAGGATTTAGAAAAGGGATAATGGCCTCTGCTCACCTTGATGTCAGATATTTCAGTCCCTCCCTTTATGCCACTGGTGCCCTTCAAGCTGCTACTCTGGTGCTGGTGCTCGGAGGAAATGAGTCTGACCAAATGATTCCAGGTGCGTGTTCTTTAAGAGGAACTGCTTGGGGCTCCAGAATTTTCTTCTACCAACTCAATCTCTACTGGTTTTTGCAGCCAGAACTTGTGGGCACTTATATTCCTGGCACTGGAACCCTGGGCTGGAGGATCTGGTGTGGGGCTGGGACTTCTTGCTTCCAATATATCCCTCACAAATTTTTATCCACCATACATGGGTGAGGGCCCAGTCTGTTCTGTGTCTGTGCCCCTCCTACCAGTCTGGATGGATGTAGTTTCTTTAAATCCATAGTTGTCAGACTTCCATTTGACTCGATTTCTGATGATTCTGAGTAATGGTTGTTCTACGTTTTGGTTGTAATTTAATGATGGCTGTGCAAAGAGGTGAGCCATATCTGCCTATGCCATCTTGACTGGAGTCGGTTTTGAGATCTAAGACTAAGTATTTAAAAGTAGGGCTTTTCGTGACTTGCAAAAAAAAAAAGGTCCTTAAGAGTAGGTAGGATCTAAGATGCATGACATATCAAACCTGCACTTTGTAGAGTTTGTAAAGCCTGGGCAAAATCTGATCTTAGAATGCTTTCTCATTGATAATTAACCCCTACATAACTTCAAAGGAATTTTGACTACATAAAGTAGATAGAATGTGTATTTTTAAGTGCTTTATAGGAGTCAGGAGAATTGGCTTCTGTTTCTCCATTTGCATGTAACATTCTAAAAGTTCTTAAGCTGGAAATGAATGGTCTAAGAAGTCTCTCTGGACTCTATTTCTCAATTTCTAAATAAACTTATCAGCCAATTCTGTTTTATCCTTCAGGTAAATATAAAATATATACATATATGTTTTAAAAGCTGTATTTTTCCAAACTTCGTTTCATGATCCAATATGCTTATTTCCCAAAGAAAAACAATGTTTGTTTCCAGGATTTTGGCAGAAACAAATGTTTTCTTTGGGGCTGTTCATATAAATGTTTTTAAGTTTTCTTGTTTCTTTCTATTGGGGGGAGCACCCCCTGGTGGAAAATTGTGAAAATGTTTGCCACGTGTTTTAACTGTCATGTAGAATAGCCAGATGTGTTTTGAAAATATTAGTTTTGCAGGAAGCATACCCAGAGCCATATTTCCAATGTTAATGTCTTCAAAAATCCCTTTCCTTCTTTTGAATCATCACCACAATATTTAGAATCTGCTGCCTTGTTTTAGATGCAGTCAGAAATGCTACTGCAATCTCTGTGGATCAGAACTAAGGGAGGACGGCAAGTTGACATTACGTTTTAACATGTGGGAAGACAGGGGGAACTCGTCTTCCTCCCCTCGGTACTTCTTCACCTCCTTCTATTTCTGCCCTCCCTTGGGTTTCTTTCTCTCTCTCCATCTGTCTTCCTCCCCCTCCTCGCTCCCCCCTCCCTACTGGTTCTGCTAGTACAAACAAAGCTCTACTTTTTAGAGGGCATGACTGTGTGAGACAACAGTCCGCTGTTGGAGTACGCACTTGTAGGGACAGATTATGATGCATCCCTGTTTAGAAAAAGGTCCCTGCTATAGCATTCTGGGGAAGATTTATAAGAAAGTGATTTGTTGGGAGATCTTGTTGGTCCCCGACTCCCCCCAAATATAAACTTAATTAATGAAAAACACACCAAATTAATCAATGGGTCTACAATTACTGCTGTTTGTAGAGAAAAGAAAATAGTATCATCTTCAGAGTAACTAGAAGGTGCACGAATGCTTATCTTTGCTGTAATAGGTTAAATTGTGCCTCTTTCCCAATTCATGTGTTAAAGTCTTAACTCCTATTAACTCAGAGTGTGGTCTTATTTGCAAATAGGGTTATTGCAATTGTACGTATTTAGTTAAGATAGGGTGATACTGGAGTAGAATGGGCTTCTAATCCAGTGTGACTGGTATTCTTATTTTTTAAAAAGGACAGAAATTTGGACACAGACACACACAGGGTGAATATCATGTGAATATGAAGGCAGACACCAGGAAACATATCAACAAGCTAAGGAACACCAACAATTGAGGGCAAATCACCAGAAGTTAGGAGAGAAGCACAGGACAGATTTTCCCTCACAGTCCTAAGAAGAAACCAATGCCTTGATTTTGGAATTTTATCCTCCAGAACAGTGAGGCAATAAATTTCTGTTGCTTAAGCCATCTGCTTTGTAGCAATTTATTAAGGCAACCCTGACAAACTAATCTTTTTTTGAATCCAAACGATGGTTTCCTATCCCTCTACAACCTTTCTGAGTACAGATCAATTTAAATGGTCTTCCTCCCCATGGCTCCCTGGCTGTCTATCCTCAACTAAAGGCAGAGATCGAAGGCAAATGATAAGTTGAGTGATGGGCAGTATGGCCAATCTCTAAGTTCCAAATGGTTCTTCCTAAAACCATGGCCTAGCAATAATTACTTCTCTTGCCACTACATAGAACCAAAATTCAATAGCAAAACAACAAGGGAGCCCAGAGCCTCTCTCTCTGTACCAAGCTGTGCTCCTAATAACACAAGTATAGTTATTCCAGTGGGCAAACAAATAAAAAACAAAAACAAACGTGATAGCTAGGTCACTTGGAGTACCTCAGCTGGTTGGAGTTTTCTTGAAATTTTTCATTTATCCTCAGTAGAGCTGGCCAGTAATCTCGTGTACTAAACAAGGTCATGATCTTCCTCTCTAAGGGACTGTTCTCCACATTGTGCCTCAAACACACCATGGTCTTTTCTTCTGTTGATTTACTCATTGTACTGTACAATCTCTTTCCCTATCCTTTTATTTGAAACCTTTCCCAATCAAACCAATGCTCATTAATCTCTGAATTCCCGCAGGCCTTGTTGACTCTACTGTATCACCCAGTCTTTGCGGACGTTCCTTCCAAATCTAATAGTAAAATCTAACAAAGACAACTCTATTTTTTCTGTTTCATTGTTATACTTCATAGCATGTGCTATGCTCCTAAGCATACAGTAGGTGAGTAATGTAGGCCTTCTTTCTAAAATAACAGGAATAGTTCTGATTATTTTGATATGTTACTCTGGCCCCAAGTCATATACAAACATGTGAATAATAATTTCAGAGTTGAACAATATTTTCATTTGTATTTTATCATGTATCCTACAACAACCCTGAGAGACAGAGATTTTTACAATAGCACTGATCGTTTGGGATTAGTCAGAGGATAGCCTCTGAAAAAAGCTTTGGTGTTTATTTCACAACTATGATTCTACTCAGAGAGGAACTTCTCTCCTTTCAATCTCAACCCCTTTATTGTTTTCCTCATTTCCTTTTATGTTTAACAAAACTCCAACTTCACCATCATTATCCACCCAACTATGCAGATGCACTTACATTTTTCATCACAGTTTTAAATAACACCCCAAAAGAAAGAAAAATAACTATGCCATCCCCCCTTTTTTGATGCTGAAACAAATAACAAGGAGAAAGAACCATCTAACAAAACTTCTATTTCCATTCTAGCAAAATGCTGAGCTGCATGCTGCAACCAGCCAGCTTGATTAAGGTGTCATACCTCCTCTTCGTTTGTATTTATTATTTTTGGAGAAATTTCCCCCCTGTTAATGTTTGTGTACCTTTTCCCATTTTTTAAAAAGTCATGAATCATAGTTTGATTTACAACCTCTCTCAGGGGAGATAGGCAACCCTAATGAGGGAGTAGCCGGCCAGTGTAATTAATACCCGCCAGACATTTTACCATATTAGCGTCCTGGAACCTGGGCTAGAGAACAATGAAGGTGGGGTTGCAGGCACAGGGCCCAGCAGCCACTAACCAGGGGCATCAGCAGTAGTTAGTGACAAGAAGTGGGGGCAGTGCAGAGAACCTCCTCCCCACTGGTCAACTGGTCAAGTTTGGAAGACCAGGAAAAGGGTGAAGTGAGAGGAGCAGAGTGGCAGAGATGGGTGAGGAAGACAGGCAACCACATAAATGAGAAATACAGAGACAGAGATGCTGTGCGTGGCTGATGGATCACTCCCATTTAAAACACAAAAATAAGGCAGCTTGCCAGAGCAGTTTGGGCCAGTTTCATTAAAACTCTTCATTCATCATAGTGAAATGAGGATGTATTTGTTATTGCACTGGTGCCACCCTAGTACCAAAGCTATTCCAGTAGTGGGTGCTCATTCAGGGATGGCAGAGCAGCAGGTGGGAAGGAGACTGAAAAATGACTGTGTGCAGCACTCATTGCATTTGTTCTGTGTCTACCTCAGTCCTATACTGACAGCCCACAGGCATGTGGAAAAGGTCTAGTACCTCCACATGATGAAAAACCAGGTACCACTATCCCACACTCAGGCTAGCCTCCAGGACAAAATAATCAATTATCAGCCTGGCTTCTCCTTGGGGGTGTTATAAAGAGTAGCCACAATTCCATATGTTATTTTCATATGCTCTTGGAATATCGAGATTCCAAAAACATGCAGAATTGAATATACATTGAAGTGTGTGTGTGTGCATGCATGTGTGCGAGGATTCACCTCCCTCGCACAGAGTAAAGTGTGAGATACCACTATGAAGATCGTTATGATGATAGCATCCTCAAATGTTTCCAGTTAATTTCTATCATCTTCAAAATTCTCTTTGTTTTTAAATACCTTAATAAGGCAGAGGGAGCCAGAATCAGATCAGATTGTAAAGGGTCTGAGAATTGGGTCTGACTGGCCCAAATATTTCTCTGGACTTGATTATACAGAGGAAGAGAAAAAAACAAAACAAAACAAAACAAACAACAACAAAAAAAAAACACATAAAACCTGTACAAGAAAGGCCTGACTGTTGTTTCTCATGCATCACTTGCTGTGTCCCTGGCCATGCTATGCCAATCTTTCCTAGGTACAATACTCACCCTGAGATATTTCTGACAGTCAGATTATGAAAGCTTATGTAGTAATGTTGTAGGTGCTATGAAATGAACAAAATCCCCGCAGCTGTGAGGCCATGACTGGCAGTGATGTAAGATGAGGAATGAGCTGCATATATCAAACTTGTCTCCAGTCTTTTGATGGATTCTTTGTCTGTTTCCTGATAATGCCAACACAGCTACAGCAGAAGGCAAAGCCCAGGCAGCACTAACTGAGAGCATGCATTCTGAAATTCCACAGAGCAATTCTCTGAAAGGTAGCTACCTTAATGGTTTGCTTCTCAGGATTAATGTTGGCAATACCACAGATTCAACTTTTCAGCTTAGAATAGAGACCAGAAATACAGCATTGCATATGTGATATGAAGAATTGCTTACATTGTGCTCTAATTTCATTCCTTAAACATTCATTCATCATTCATTCATTTACTCATTTAGCAGCAACACTGCTTCTAAAGACGGTAGGACAAATTCTAGGAAGTGGAAATGCACAGATGAATAAGATACAATTGTACTGCCAAAGGTATACACATGAGATGTATTTAGAAATAATATATCTGTGATAAGTGACATTAGAATGATGCAGCTTCCGTGTTATAATGATTCAATGAAGGAGACAAAGTGCTGACAAAATATATTCTCACTCACACGCACAGAAACACACAAATACACACAGTCTGTAAAGTTTTTTTTGTTTTGGGTTTTTTTGTTTGTTTGTTTTGCTGTTTTCATAACTATGAATTTGGCTTTAAATACTGAGAGCAAGAAGGCTCCATATTATTTTTCAAAACTACAATGGAAAAGTAACCACCACTGAAAATGCAATTTCGGTTTACATCTGCATTTGATTTTTTTTCACTATTTGACCTTTGGAAACCCTGAAATCTAACCATCTCATATGAAGCTCTCCTAAGCAACTCATCTATACTCCATTCCTGGGGGCAGAGCTGTTAACAGCCAATAGAGGGCAAGCAAGGGGAAACTTTGGTTCCAGAGAGCCTGGGAAGTTATGGGAACAAATAATTGGCTTTTGAAAATAGGAAAGTTGATTGTATAAATTACTAGTTAACAAAACACATAGGACTATAATAAAAAATTTTAACATTCAAAATAGGTAATTTGATGATATGAAAATACGACCTAAAAGACAAATATTAAAAACAAAGGTTGTCATTCATCCAATGTCAACTGATTAATTATAATCTCCCTGTTAGCCTAGAATAGTTTACTAACAGGAAAGCAATGGTTTCATCAGTTTTCCCTCCTGTTGTCAAAAAGTGACAACATAACCATAAGTTCATGGAGTTTCCATGCAAAATCTTCCTGGCTCATCATCTAGCTGCCCAACAAAATATATCTACTTAACATAACCTAAACCATTTCTCATTTATCATGGTTGGGAAGGGTAGAGATGGTATAAATAAATCTATAGAAGCCTAAGCCTTATATTAGCTAATGGCTGCAAACTTCTTAGTGTTTTCCCTATGGTCTTTGATGATGTCTATTTTCTACAAATCAGAAAAAGATAATCAATTCCACTGCTGGGATTATACCCTAAGAACCCTGAAACACCAATTCAAAAGAACCTATGCACCCCAATGTTCATAGCAGCACAATTTACAATAGCCAAGTGTTGAAAGCAACCTAAGCGCCCATCAGTAAATGAGTGGATCAAAAACCATGATACAATTAAACAATAGAATACTATGCAGCAGAAAGAAAGAAGGAGCTCCTACCCTTTGCAACAGCATGGATGGATCTGGAGAGCATTATGCCAAGTGAAATAAGCCAGGCAGTGAAAGACAAATACCATATCATCTTACCTATAAGTAAAACCTAATCAACAAAACAAACAAACAAGCAAAATATAACTAGAAACATTGAAATTAGGAAAAAATTAACACTAACCAGAGGGGAGTTGGGAGGAGATAATGTTGGGGGGGGAAGAGGGAAAGGTTGTCAAGGAACATGTTTGAAGGACATATGGACAAAGCCAATGGGGGATAGGAGGTGGGGATGGCTGGGGTGGGTGGGCATAGTGGGGGGGCAAATGGAGACAACTATACTTGAACAACAATAAAAAATTTTGAAAAAAAGAAAAAGGTAATCAAAGAAAAATAAGCTAAATACTATTTCTCTCTTCTCTTTCATAAGTAGCCTTAAAAAGAAAACAGCAATAACAACAACTAATAATCATTAAAATCGACCAGAGACATAATAAGAGGGTATAGTATGGCTTAGAAAAATATGTGGGGTAAGTATATTTCAGACTGTTAAATTAGAATTGCTTTTGGAGGCATCTGCTACCTTCTATGAATCAAAGATTGGAGCAGTTATGGGACCAAAAGATAAAGGAGGATGAATACATGGTGTATTCAGCCCTTGTGATATGTGCCAGGAGCTATGGATAGGTTACCCCACTGTTTACTGTATGACATTTTCTTTAAAAGGTAAGTATCATAATCCATTAAACAGGCAAAAAATCTAAGACTTAGGGAGTTTTAAATAATTTAACCAAATCATCACAGCTAGCAAATGATGAAGTTGAAATGAAACCTCAGTCTTAACAGAGTCCACTATACAATGCTTCCTTTTTTAACTGTTTTGCTATTTTGGAGGCAGCAGGGAACAGTGAACAGCCTTGAAAAGCCCTGAAGAAGACTTTATACATTGGGAATCCTTAAGTGGGCAGGTTTGATATACAATCTATCAGGATACAAGCTGCATATTCAGAAAAAAAACACAGAGAAGTGATTTATTCTCAACACAGATGTGTCAAACTTGCTTTAAAAAAATCCTCTTTAAGTGGAATTTTCATTGTATTTTGAACTACTTTCATTTTGACTGAAAACCTTATCTCAGCATTTTGGTGTTATTTCTCAGTTTAAAATACTTCACACCATTGGGCAGCCATTATGAAGACCAAGCTTTTAAATGAGAGTCAGTATCTCATATTACCTCAGATTCAGTTCTCAGCACTACCACTTCCTAGCTCTATGACCTTGGACAAGTTACTGAAACACTCTGTGCCTCAGTTTCCCCATCTATGAAATGAAAATATAATATAAGCATGCATGCCTCAGATGATGTTGTTACAATACATGCACTGTTACATGTAAAGCACCTGGTACCCAATCCATGCTGTATAACATCTTGCTATTACTACGGTGATAATGTAGATAAAGAATGTAGTCCAGGGCCTAATGCTCTGCAGGGGTCCAATAATTCTAGTTTTCTTTCCTTATATAAAATCATATAGTTGCTTTCCTTCAGAAAATGCAGCTGAATTAAACTCATTCAGTGTTCAATGTCCTTTTGTTTCTCCCCTTCCTCTAATTCTCCTATATCCTTAGTTTAGATTTTTTGCTACCTGTGGGAAAAATACATAGTGCTATTCACACCTGCCACTATATATCTCAAAATTCTAATTACTATTATTCATAGGTTCATCCTTAAATTCTGATGAATTGTTTTGTGGTAAAAAAAAAAAAAGAAAATATCTCAATATGAACTCCTGCTAAAACTTCATTGAGTTTGCATTATAGGGAGATATACACACATGAAAATGTAAAAGCAGATCCCTTGAATTGAGAATTACTTTAAATCCTACCCCTCCCTTCACAATCTGATGTTTGGCAGTACAAAAAAAAAAAAATATTGGAGCTCTGTTGGAATATTTCCATTCTAAGCATTTTTAAAATGATAACAACTATTTAAACACATTTTCTTGGGCTAAAATCTTTTTCTCTTCCACTTATGGGTCCTAGATTTCCCCTATAGAAAGGTGGTAAACATCATTTGTCTTACGGTTTTGTAGTGGATGCTCAGTGGCATTGTGGATCCTCCATCCTCAGGTCCAAACCATCCATTCCCTTGCTACTGAAACATCAATTGAGTGTCTCTCCAAATACATAACCTTCCTTTGGGGACAGTCTTTGTTCAGTGACTAGTCTGTGCAGTGGCATGAAGTCCTGTCTCGTAGCCCTAAATTGAGTCAGCCTAGGCTTTTATTAGGATTAACTTGTGGTTCCACTCCTCCCTCTGCCCATGCATGCCTCCTTTGCTCCCAAAGGTGTTGATCTCATAAATTTAACGTATAAAGTAACATACTGAGTTCCACAGGGACATAAAATGTATAGACACAATCCTTTCCTGGCCTTCACTGACATATATTATTAAAGAGTACGTAGGATTGAACAAGTACACCAGTACAGCATAACAATAATATAAGAGAGAAAGTAGGAGGGAGGGAGGAAGGGATTCAAAGAAGGAGAAAAAGAGAAATTGAGAGATCAATAGATAAAAAATTACTCATTTACAGTTGAACCCACTGAACATCATTGTAGAGGTATGTGAGTATGGCTGTGTGATAAATTCTTAAAGAGGTAATTCCCTATACTTTTATACTAACTCATATATTTGGAGTAGTCTATTTGTTCACCCAAGCCATTACGTTTCTTCCTACTTACAACTTTTCATGGATTATATCTTGCATGTATGAAAGTTTATAGCCTTATCTAGCTTCCTATCCTCTTAGAAGTTTCAAATGTTTCAAATCTGATTTTATGCCTGAAGGATCTTGTCACCTTTCTTTTCTTAAGATCCCTACCAATCCATTTTCTCCCTACACCCTTTTTATTCTCTATCATGTGAAGTTTGAAGAAAAAATAATATATCCAATAAAGATGTCATGAGGGAGAGAATGGTTGGAAGTCAGGTCTTCAATTTCTGCTCAACTCTCCTAGAAAATTATGGCAAAGTATTACAATTTTTTGTTGGGATAAGAGTGAAAAATTATGATCCAACACTTATTTAGAATTTTTTAATTTTAGTAAAATGAACTAACATGGAAAACACATAAACCAAGTTATCACTATAGGGAGTATAACTTGTATTAATACAAGGAGTTAGAAGTATAATTTAAAAACAAGTGAGTAAATGAATAAATAAAATGAAACATCTGAAACCAAGCAGAAATTTAGGTATGATTACCAGAAGTTAAAATTTAATGCATTTAAGCTTTAGAGATGTGAAATACTAAGTGTAAACCATAATTGTCAATCGGTCAAAAGTCATCTGTTTCCACTGAGTTCAAGATCTCAGATTTGCCCTCGTTGACAAGAGAATCTAAGAAACCAAAGTGTCCAAAGGCGTGTTTACTGACAATAATTTCCCAAATCTGAAAGGAACTTACAATACTACTAAATTAGTCAATGATGAATCACAAGTGCCTGGAACAGTACCAGGTAGCAAGTGGGGACTTGCAAATAAATGTAGAATGATTGAATTCCTTCTTGACTTTTATAAATACGTCATCTCAAATACACTACTTTAAACACTCAAAGCTCAAATCCATTAAACTATTCTCTTGCTGCTTCTACATTTTTTTTCTTTTCTGACATTCTCCATGGTGATACTTCACTGGGATATTTCCCATGCACTCCAATTAGATGTCCAGTTGGGTGTCTGGAAACAATTTGGAGTAGACGACATGATATTTTAAATTACATTTATTTTAAATGAGACAATATTTTAACATTCCATAATTATACTATCATCTTGATTACTGAAGTGGCTATTGTGATAGAGTTGTTTCATATTTTATTTAACCAAATGCAAATTAATGAATCATTAAGACATACCATAATGAGACATGCTTTAAGGGATGGAACAGAGAAGAGTGGAAGAAGAGAAATAAATATAATAAAATCCATATTTTAAAATTACTTGAATACTTTGATACCTATAATGTCACATTAATGGATGGAATTAACAAGGTAATTACAAAAATCCCATTGTAAAATAATATTGCACTAGGGCACACCTCGATAAATATGTTAAATGTTGAATACATGACAAAGGATCATGCACTTATAATATTAAGCATGAGTGAGCTAGTATGAAAGTAAAAAAAACATATTTTGGTCAATAGCATTCAAATTATAGCATTAAAATAAATATTACACGTTGTGTGTTCCATAAACTCTAGCAGTACTAAGCTACTAAGCAGTACTAAGTACTAAGCAGTACTAGAGCAGTACTTCTTCCACTAATATGCAAACTATTTTTCCATGTGTTTGTGTATGCAATTTCTCTGCATGTAATGCCTTTCCCACCCCACCTGCAGAGTTTGGCTGAAATTCTTACTACTTTTTCAGACCTCAAGTTAGAAATTACACCTTGAAAAACCTTAATAGACACTCCCACCCTTTTAGCAGGTCTTCTGATATGGTTCCACAGCAACTTACGCATATCCCTACGGGAAGAGTTAGATAACAAAACAAAAGAAAGATATTTTCTCTTTTTCCCTTAAAATTGTGAGGTCCTTGAAAGAAGAAACTGTGTCTCATTCACCAGTTTTCCTCCCACATAGCACATAGCCTTGCACCAGGTAGTCAGGTCCTTGATAAATACTTCTTGATCAATTGACTGAATAAATTACAGTATTTGTCCGTGAAATGGATGCTAGTTTCCTTTCATTTTGCTACAATCTGAGTATTGCATATTGCATTTCTGAAGCTGACCTATGGAAGCAAAAAATCAACATTATGTGGCAGGTAATTTTTCCCTTAATAACCAATGTTTAGGTACTAACTTTTTGTTAAAAGCTCCCTGTTTGTTTCTGTTAAGTTTATACTTGACATCATGGAAAATTTCTCCAGAGCATATTCCACAAAGATATTCATGTGGCACTGTTTATGATAGGGAATTTAATAGGGATTGTTTAGATAGAGAAAAATTACATCATATCCAAATTATGAAATACTATGCAACAGTTAGGAAGAACAGGTAGATCTAAGTCTAATAAAATAAATCAATATCTTCATTGAAGGAAAAGAAAAAGAAAAACAAGTACCAGGATACTTTCAGTACAATACTGTATACTTAAGAAAACTGCAAATTGATAACAAACCACTAGCTTAAAAAACAAATCCTACTTGTTACTTATCAGAAAAAAATATAGAATTCTCTAAATACTTCCAATTAGAGATCACTTCATGTTTCAGTTATTTTGACGTGGGTGGGCTTTTCAGCATAATTTGCAGAAATATCAGCCAGTATTCCCTCTTATCCAAGCATAGCATCTTAACAGAAGAAGTAAGTTGATTTAGCAATCAGCTCCATAGTATTGCAATTTAATATGAAGACATCCTCTTGGTCCATGTCTTAGCCCACATTATATTCACCATGTGTACACAAATAATTTAAACCCTTTGTTAAAAGATAGTATTACTAGTCCTTGTCCTATAAGGCACCGATAAGTTTAATATTATTTTGGTGTTATGAACCATGTCTTCATGCACATAACTATAAAGTGCTAAATTATTAAGGTACAGTTTGATATATTTTTCATATTTTTATGCTGTTAATAAGGCAAGTAATGCATGTATATGGTTCCTGCCTTAGGGTATTATATGTCTGTTTGCTGAGATTACCCAAACCTTGACTAAGTAAATAGTGGTTCTCTACCTGGACTACATCTCAGAATCACTTGAGATACTGAAACATCTGACACCTGCGTCTCATGCCTAGAGTTTATGATTTAATTCATCTTGGAAGTGACTTGGTATAAGAATTTTTCCAAGTACCCCAAACGATTCCAATGTATAACCAGGGATGAGAACCACAAAAATGATTAGATGCAGTTCCTACTCCACAAACATGTAGTAATTCTCAGACATCTCGTATCCAGGCAAATGGGAATTTGGACTAATGTAGGTAGATAAGGGACAGCGAACCTGCTGTGAGGGGCTTCTTTCACAGACTTAAGAAGATAAATGATGTTTGATCTTAAGAGAGAAATGTACAGCTTTCTCCACACTCCTTACTTTTTCCCTTCTGCACACTCTCAACAAGCATTCTCTGCTCATCAGATGAAAGTTGTGTATAAACAATAAGGGAAATTTAAGCTAAAATACAGAAAATAAGAGACCACAGAGAGGAGAGAGGCAGAGTGTGAGAGAGTTTCTTTGTTGACCTACTAAAACAAAACAAACCAAAAACTACTTTTAGCCTCAAGCCCTGGTGTCTAATTTCTTGAAACACTAGAGTCCTTGAAGCATGAATTTCTTTTCTCAAGGGTCAGACCCTTTCACATCCAGAAATAGCAAGAAGTTCTGGTGGGTGGCAAAGAAAGTAGTAAGAGGGAAGAATGGAAAATGCATTACTTTGGGCAAAGAGGGGCTTGTTGTTTCTCCTCTTGTATTCCCCCATGCCTGGAGGGCTCAAGGGAAGACTTTTACATCTATCCAATGATATCCTCCAATATGTCAACTCCCAGCTCCAGTTTTCTTTCTTCACAGGTTCTGTGCTGTCATTTCATTTTAAAGGATGATTTCCACCTCAAGTCCTTTATTCCTGGTACTAGGGTTGGGACTGAAATGTCTCACAGTCTTAAAAGAATAAATAAACCCCATTTAATATGTAGAAAAACATCTGCTTTGATTAAGAATATCTTATATCATAATCAAATACAGTTACAGCTGAAGGGCAATTTGTTTTCTGGGGAATTACTTCTTTGAATTCAAGAAAATACTTGTTTGTTTTAACCCACCTTCACATTTACTTTGATTTGCAAATTCAGTGTACTCTGTGTAAACAAACTGACATGAATGAATCATATCATGTGACCCTTCCTTTTACCGTATAAATATAGATTGTCATTCTCAGTGCATATCTGTGTCTCCTTCACACATTTTACTTTAGATAGTAATAGGTTACCTTGAGCCTTAATGACTTTTCCCTTATGTCAAACTCGCTTATTTTCCTTTGATATTCTCTTCAATTATACACAATCTCCTTTATTAAATGAGAAAAGTAGAGGGTGCCCAGTGAAGTGGTATTCTATCTAAATAATACTACATTTCTCCTTTCCACTTCCTACTGGTAATAATTTCCTGGAGACTTCGAGGCAAAAAGCAAGGCATGATAATTTGCTGCTAGTATTACTGAACCTTACCTCTGGCATTTATTCTAAGGGATGTTGTTGTTCTATTTCAATCAACTTCCTCATTCCTCATTATCACCAAACAATATTCCTTGTAAATAGATTTTTATTTATTTTATTTATTATTCACTCAACAATTCTTAAATGAAAACTACCATATGCTAAGTATAATCCTACATGTCAGGGATAGTCTAGACTCCTGGTCTCAACATTAAAAGAACTCCAAACCCATTTGGGAAGAAGAAATAATAAAACCAATGATTACAAACAATGAGATAGACAAGCAAACATATTTGACAGAGCCATAGACTTTCCTCCATAAGACTGTAGAGAGAGGGTAGGCAGCTAACACATTTTAGCTGGCAGGAGAAAAGGAAGAAAGAGGGAGACTTTCCAAAGACAAGTGGCATTAGAATGGAAGTTATTTTAGGAATAGAAGTGAAATATGCATGAGTGGTATGGAGTTCCCAGCAGAGGAAGTACAATAGAGTCAAATCTTAGATTCTGTTAGGGTCAAAGTATATAAGGAGAATTTTCTGGCAGTAAAAATCACCCATGGAAATCTGAAAGATTTTCCATGAGATGTAGCATACATTTTTTCATTTTAATCACATTAAAATGTGTGAATCATTTTATAATCATTTTAGCACACATATATTTGAGAACCACTAAATCAGAGTAAAGGAAGTAACAACAGAGAAATTTACAAGATACCTTGAAATCAAACCACTCTGTGTTTTAGGTAAGTGTTAAATGAAATCCCCACTTATGATTGGAGGATAGAAGGGCAATATCTGAATTATATCTGATTAACTGAAGGATTTTCCATTCCATTTTGATATGAAGACTCTCTTACCTTGCTCTATGTTAAAATGTTGTTTTGTGGACTACATACTACACATAACTCAATCACTTAGCACTGATTGAGCTAATAGTAATATTTTAATAAATATTTTCTATATTTGAATCTAAGTCTTGATTGGCCAGACTCATATACTTAGCCACCAATGTCTTATTCCAGGTCGATATTTCTAAGAGTGGCCTCATTAAGTAGCTATTCCTGTCACAATCTGGGGAACTAATCATGAGTAATTATGAGCAAAGTTCTAAAGGCAGTGTGTGAGAAAATTGTTAGCATAATGCCCTTCTGATGAGGGACTTGTAAAAGAACAGAGGCAGCCATCACACAGAGAACCTCAAGCATGTCTATAAAGATGGGTGCATAGTGCCTTTGGAGGGGTGGCAGGAGGTGCAACAGTGGAGGTCTTGTGTATCATGTTAAAGAACGAGAATTTAGCCTGATCCTTTGGAGGTAAAGGAGTGACATGAACATGTTTTGTTTAAAAAGGTTACTTTTGTGGCTATGTAGAGGACAGATTAGAGGTGGACACTGCTCACACCAGGGAGGAAATAGAGTAGGCTATTAGGATAATTCTGGTGAGAAATCAGAAGGAAGTAAAATAAGTCCAAATTAGGAGGAATGAAGCAAGGAGACTAGAACAAGAGATATTTAGGACATAGAGAGATAGAAGTCTTGATTTTTTACTGAAAGTGAATAGTTTGTAAATGAAGCGGAAATTCCGTTTTGGTCAGTCTGGGTTTGAGTTCACTGCGAGCCTTTCACATGGAATGTTCTGGTAGCAACTGGATGTAAAGATCTGAAGTTTAGCAAAGATTTCTTGGATGAAGATAGAAAATCCAGGTATATAAACATATAACCAAAGAAGATAGAAAAGGATCAAACATTGATCCCAGGATAACTTCAGCATTTCAGGGATAAAATAGGACAAAAAGATAAGGAGTGAATGGGATGGTGTATATTTCATTAGTATATTTTGAGAAAAAAAAAATAAAAACAAGGAACCACTTTAAAAAATACATGTAAAAATGAGGCAACATTTATGAACCAAAATCTCAGAAGACATAAGGACATATGGGGACACATGCTCTTCAGGGTCACCCCAATGACAGATACCCAATCTTGGGTTTAGTTGAAACCCTTCTATTACCAATGTTTGTTTATAAGTGGAAACCCATAACTAGTAACAGCCTTTGAAAGGAATGGATGATGTATAATGGTGACAGGGAATAGGAGGAATGTATGAATAAAGGAGGGCTTGTCTTAAGACATTGGCTATAAATGTCTTAATCAATCAATTCAACCAAAGTGTAATGAGCACTTCCTTGGAGGCCATAGATGGGGCCTCTGCCTTTTTAGAGTGCAGCTGACCGACAGCCCTGGCTGCTGATCCTTTAAATCAACCACCTCACTCTTGGTGAGGCCACTGTCCACCAGGCTGTTAATCACTCTATGTAGGAGCAGAACAGAGGTACTGATTCTGGATCTCTATTGTTGGATTTCTCTAAGAAGCAACTTGTTTTTCCATCAAACCTACCCAAGATTTTTCTCAGAATTGTTCAGGGCTTTTACTACAAAATGTTTCTTCCCTGTCTCCTTTTAGCCTTGCAGTCTGAAGGCTGTCCCCTTTTTCCCATTTATGCACACAGGCATTTCTCAACTAAATTTCTTGTACTTTCACTCCTATCTTGGTGCCTTGGTGTCTGCTTCTAGAATGAATTGAACTGAAGCAAGGCATTACCCTGATGACTGTGGATTTAAAGTTGTCAAAAGAGACAAAGCTTCTATCTCTCAAGATATTAGAAGTTGCTGTTTTTTGATAGAATACCAGTGCATACATCTTCAGTTTAGTTTTAATTCCCTGTAGATGCAGTGATATACATCTCCTTCCTTCTTCATTATTTTTAACTCATTGTGTAGACACTGGGATACCCCTAGGAATCCTAGGATGGCTTTGCTCATCTCTCGATTTAAGATTCTACTGTTTCCCTTATGCCTCTGCCAATTTCAGAGTGCCATTTGCTTCACCTTTATGAGCAATTCCATTATTTATAATTTGTTTCTCAAAGCTGCCCCTTGGCACAGTGGCAGAAAGCAAGCCATGATGCACCCATAAAATCTGAGATGATTCTAAGATAATTCAGTAAAGATTAGCTGTCTCACACATTTCTCCTTCACTGTTTTTCATTCTGGCTTTCTGCCCCTGGCTGATAAAATGTGCATGTAACTTTCTGTCCTCATTCTCAATTGCATTCTGAGACTGGAATGCCTCTAAACCCACATACCTCTCATCACAATCCTAACATTGACTTAAAATGCATGAGTCATTATATTCAGATATTGCATTCTTTTTGGGAAAATGCTATACCTAGAAAACAGAAAGTCTTGTTCTCTCTCCCTTGTTCATCTGGCACAGTCTCCCAGAGCCTATACAGCAATTATGGTCCACCCATTGTACAGCAAAGGCCCACACACTTGGCAGGGGTTTGCAGGATTACTACTTGATCTGGTGTACATAGGCAATGACTCTCTTTCAAGTAGTTAAGGTCTACCTCCTTTGTGAAGGGAAAAATTAATCCTTTGGTGTATGTGTGTGAACAGGAGTGGGAAGAGAAGAGGAATTAAGGTTGGACAGGGAGGAGCATTAGGGCATTTCCCTGTGGGTATATAATGATCCACTGCCTCTCACAGATGACACATTCTATTTCATTTTCTCCTATTTCCTGTAAAGCATTATGAACTACCCAAGACAATCTATTTTGCAATAAAGTGCTGTTAAATACCAATATTATTGTCTGTAGTTCAATTTAAACTCAACCCCACATCAAAAGGGAGTCAAGCAAGTCAGGTACTGTACCCCAGTGGATGTTCTTAGGTTGTCTTCAGGGCTTGAAAAATATCCATGGAAACCACATTTTAAAACAAAGAGTGTATATAACTATAGACATGCTTCACTAGACGGTAATGTTGCCCCAGGCCTCTAGAACACAACCACTAAAGTGCTATAGGCTTATGCACAGAAGAATCTAGTCTTTTCATCCACCTTAAAATAATAAATCATCACATTCAGGTACACATACAAATATTGAGTGGTGGGAAGATGTTAGAAACAAGGGCTCAGGATGATGCACCTCAGCAGACTTAAGGCATAATCAGAAAAGAGGAGTGTGGGTGAGCTCTGCCAGCCCCTCAGATCCACCAGAGAAGTGATGGTGGTGCAGGGGATAAAATGCTATGGGGTGCGTTGCCTAGCTGCACAGTATTTCGCTCCCTCATTTCTGGACGATGATTGGGTTCTGAACCCACTATGTCTCTCACAGTGTCCTAAAATGATGATTAAAGTTAATCTATTTTTTAAAACATTCCAGGCTAACACTGTTAGTCAGTGTGTTTGTTTGAGTGTGTTATATGCATAAGAAACATGTGCATAGAGACACTGATATCAAGGTGGACATATAGTTTCTTCTGTGTGTGTCGCATTAGTTCTATCTCCCTGGTGTGAATAATAGGTTCTGTTTTGTATGTTGGTCCTGCCTTTCATATTGAGCTGCTAAAACTCTTCTACGGCAAGGATCATGGCTATACAATACATTGTCTCTAGATACTCACCCGAGAAAGGCAGATTATCCTCATGGACAAACAGTGAACCTTAGGGTGAGGAATTCTTGGATATACTCTGATATGAAGTTAGTCAGATAATCTACGAGCTTCAGACTCTCAAAGCAATAAACCAGAATCAAAAGCAGTTTTTTATGGAAGTCTGAAGGTAGAGGAAATTTTATAAGAAAAATGTAGTGTGAAAATGTACAATTATAATTTTGGCCCCTTTCTTCAAGTTTGTGCAGGAATTCAATCCTAATCCATTGGGTGTTGCACTGCAGACATTTTATTTTCAGCTTAAAAATCTAACTGTCCCATTGTGCTGGATGAAGTAATGATTTAACTTCCTTTTAGCATTTTAATTTTTATATCTATTTGGAAAATCTTGCCCAGTCACTTATTTCAATGAGTCAATTTATATAAATATATTCCTTAAATAGGTTCCCTGGAGTCACCTTTTTAAATTTTTTTCTGGGATTTCTTTTTTGTATGTGTGTGATCAATTCATCTGCAACATTTTATGTTTAAAATGTAGGTCTTCACAGGCCCCTATGGTGATATTCATGTGAGGCCTTTTCATACCAAGTACTGTCATAATTGGTTTTATTGTTCAATCTTTACTATTTCATGGGGAATAACTAAGATTTAAAGGTCAAAAGAACAACATGTGGCAGCAAGAGCTGAGTACAGTTTTGACACTTTGAGAACTGTAACAAAGGGATCCATCATTACAGAAAGTACACTCAGGAAATTCACATCTATTGCCTCCAGTTGTCTGACTGAAGATATATTTTCATTATTCTGATTAATAACTGATATGGGTGCTTTCTAACAATGGAGGTATAACTGAGCAAATAAAAATCATTCTATTAGATACTATGAGAAATAATTGGTCCTCTATGACTAAAGCCTAAATACATATTTAAATAACAATAAAAAACAGGTTAGAGATTACAAAATGGCAGCAGAGTAGGTGAGAGCTACACTTACATCCTCTCAGGAACAGCCTGGAATTAAAAATAAATTAAAGAGTGATCATCTTGAATGACCACCTGAAGGCAAGCGAAAGAGAAGTCTCATTAGCAAGAATTTACAGAAGAAGCCACATTGAGACTGCTTCTAACGGGTTGTCCAGGGACAGTCACAGGCAGCATCAAACATCCATGCTCTGGCAGACCACAGCCCCTCTCGAGAGGCCCAGAACCTTTAACAAGACTCACTAAGAAAAAAAGGGACCCAAATATATAAAATCAGAAATGAAAGAGGAGAAGCAACAGCTGACACCAAAGATATAAAGAATTGTACAATAATATTACAAACAACTATATGTCAATAAATTGGACAATCTGAAGGAAATGGGTAAATGCCTATAAACGTACAATCTCTCAAAATGAAATCAGGAAAAATCAGAGAATCTGGACAGACAAATCACAATGAACGAAACTGAAGCAGTAATCAAAAAACTCCCAATAAACAAAAGGATAGATTCACAGGCAGTTTTACCAAACAATTAAAGAAGAACTAACACCTATCATTCTCAAATGATTCCAAAAAATTCTGGAGAAGGGAAGCCTTACAAGCTCATTTTAATGGGGCAGCATTATCCTAATTCCAAAACCAGACAAAGACACTACAAAAAAAATTGTAGGCCAATATCCCTGATGAACATAGATGCTAAAATCCTCAACAAAACATCAGCAAACCAGATCCAGAAATACATTTTAAAAAAATCATACACCATGATCACATGGTGTTTATTCCAGGGATGCAGGGTTCATACAAAATTGGCTAATCAATAAATGTGATACACCACAAAATGAAGGATAAAAACTACATGATCATATCAATAAATGCAAAAAAAGCATTTAAAAAATCTGGCACTCATTTATGATAAAAAATAATCTTAGCAAAGACAGAATAGAAAGAACATACATACTTCAATGGGATATCTGCTTTCTGCACTTTTACAACATAGTGCTGGAAGTCTTAGCCACAGGAATCAGACCAAAGAAAAGAAAAGAAAGATAGAAATCCAAATTAGGAAGGAAGAAGGAAAACAGTCATTATTTGCAGATGACATGTTTTTAGAGAAACCTAAAGATTCCACAAAAAAATACTAGGACTAATAAATGAATTCATTAAAGTAGCAAAATACAAAATAAATATCCAGAAATTGGTTGCACTTTTATACACCAATAATAAAACATCAGAAAGGAAAACTAAGAAAACAATCCTATTCACAACTACATCAAAAAATATAATACCTAGAATTAAATTTAACCAAGGGTATAAAAGACCCTTGCCTAAAAAATTGTAAGATGCTCAAGAAAGAAACTGAAGAAGATGCAAATAAATGAAAGTATATACCATGTTCAAGGATAGGAAGAATTAACCTTACTGAAATGTCCATGCCACCAATAGCAATCTATACATTCAATACATTTCCTAGCAAGATACCAATAGGGTATTTCACAGAACTAGAATAATATTCAAAATGACCCTGAATGACAATTCAGGGAACAATGGCAAAGGAAATAAACAACAAATGAAAACACAACCCACTTAATGTGAGAACAGAATTTCCTGAAAGCATCTTGAGAAAGACAAAGTTGGAGGAATCATGATATGTGATACAAAAACATACTACAAGTCCATAGTCATCAAAACAGCATGGTACTGACATAAAAACAGACCTATAAATCAATGGGACAGAGTCAAGAGCCTAGAAATAAATCTGCATCTACGTAATCAATTAATACTTGCCAAAAGAGGCAAAAACATAAAATAAGGTCAAGATAGTCTATTCAACAAATGGTGTTGGGAAAATTAGACAGATACATGCAAAATGTATATCTTCTGATATGTCTCCTAGGGCAAGGGAAACAAAAGAGAAATAAAAAGTGAGATTACATCAAATTAAAATGTTCTTGCACAGCCAAGGAAATAATCAACAAATGAAAAGACAACCCACTTAATGTGAGAACACAATTGCCACCGATATATCTGATAAGGGGTTATATCCAAAATTTTTTAAGAACTTATACAACTTAACACCATAAAAACAAACAATTCAATTTGAAAATGAGCAAAGACCTGAACTGACACTTCTCCAAAGAGGACATACCCATGGCCAAGAGGAACAAGAAAAGATGCTCAAGACCATTAATCATGAGAGAGATGCAAATTAAAACCACAATGATATATCACCTCCCACCTGCCAGTATGGCCATCATCAATAAATCAACAAAGGACAAGTGTTGGTAGGATGTAGAGGAAAGGGAACCATTTTTCACTGTTGACTGGAATGCATATTGATGCAGTGACTATAGAAAGCACTACTCAGTTACATCAAATAATTAAAAATGGAACTGCCTTATGACCCAGCAAATCTATTTCTGGAGCTATATCTGGAAAAAACCTAAAACACCAATTCAAAAGAATATATGCACCCTATGTTTATTGCAGCATTTTTACAGTTACCAAGATTTGGTAGCAGCCCAAGTGTCCATCAGTAGATGAGTGGATAAAAAAGCTTTGGTATAATTTCACAATGGAATACTACTCAGTCGTAAAAAGAAGGAAATCTTACACTTTGCCACAACATGAATGGACCTCTAGAGCATATGCTAAGTGAAATAAGCCAGCCAGAGAAAGACAAGTACCAAAATAGAAGCAGACTCATAGAGAACATACTGACAGTTGTCAGAGGGGAGGGGACTTGTGTGGCTGGGTGAAAAACGTAAAGGGTTTGAGGAAGAAAAAAAACCTCATAGACGGGTAACAGCATGGTGATTACCAGAGAGAAAGCGGAGGTTGGGGGAGGTAAAGAAGGTATGGGGATGAGTGATGATGGATGGAGATGACTTGGGGTAGTGAGCACACATTACAATATGATCATGCATTATTGAATGGCACACCTGAAATCTGTATAATTTTATTAACCAATGTCATCTAATAAAATTAATAAAAAAATGGAAAGATTACGTATTAGCAATATGACTTGCAAATATGGGATGGGGAGAGAGATTACATAAGTTCTAAGGCTGTAAATGTTCAGGTGATCTAAAAATAAGTAGGTGATGAAACTTAAAGCCTTAAAACACAAGATCTGGTAATAATGAAAAGTAAGCGTAGTAGGTCACAGAATCGATGACAGAGCTGAAGAACAAGGTTTGAGATCACCTAGAGAAAATGCCTCAAATTTCACCTTAAAATTGGGTCTGAAATGGAAAGAAGGCTACTTCCAAAAGAGAAATTGTACCACTTCCATCTCAGAAATGTCTAATCCAAAAGCATCGTCAGTGACTACCGGACATTTGATCACCAAAATGTAATTCCTAGGCTTATATGCCTCAGCTGTACAGAGAAAGCCAATTTATACTATATTTTTCTCCAGTAGTAGGGGATGTCTGCTCCTTACTAAGATACAGAGATATGGTTAGGAAGGAGGTAGAAATCTGCGTACATACACATGATGGGCAGATACTAGGCAGTCACGGGGAATGATAAAACACTATCAGCATCTTCTTTGCAGTCAGCATCAGCTTCATTAAGACTTTAAAAAAGATTTATCAAGGAGAGTGTATTCTTGTTCTTAAACTTGTAGCATTTTAGAGCTCAGAGGACCTTGAAACTCCTTCAGTCCAATCTCTTTGATGAAGAAACCAAGTCTCAAAGAGGTGAAAATGTAACATCCAGGGTCACACAGCTGATTACTAGTGTGGATAAGAGTAATACCTTCATCTTCTAATCCCTATCCAGAGGGGCATTTGAGCCTCTGTGCAACATGCCATGATAAAAAAAAAAAAAAAATGCTGCTTTCTGGAAGAATGAAAGCAGCATACATCTTGGGTTTGAGGAACTTGTGACAGGACTGTTCTAAGGCCTTGTAACAAACCCCTACATGATTATTCTCTTTAGCCAGCCCCAGGCTATGCTCCTATGACCCTCTGACTACCCACTGTTTTATACAGTGTTTGACTACAACATACCCTGTTCTCTTTGAAAAATCCAAGAACTCTATTGGGACATGACTTGGTGGAAAGGAGTTTTGACAGAAAAGCTCTGTGCTGCACTGACATGCAAAGTTGTTCCCTTCATGTCTCCTTTCTGGGACTCACTGCCCTGACTTTTAATATCAGGGTACGTACCTGTCAGGTTTTCAGGATTGTTTAGTTTAATTTTGTTTATTTGTTTCTTTTAAAATTAAATGAAAGAATAACATGCAGACTAGGTATATAATAAATACCCATTAAATGAATGAATGAACAGAGAATGTTTTCATTATTTTATGTATACACAAGAAAACCAAGCTCATCCTGAATCATATCTTTCTCACTCTCTCTCTCTCTGTCTCTCTCCCCCCTCCAACTTCTCTAAAGCAAACATGAACATATAGAATATACAGACACATGCCACACAGAGGTAAATGTACAGGGTATGGCAAAAGTAGGTTTATAGTTGTGAGTATGTGAAACACAGAGTTTATTCTTGTATTATTATTTATTCTATTATTTTCCATACAAACAACTAGTAAACCTACTTTTGCCCCACCCTGTGTGCAGAAGGAAGTACCCATCAAGGGTGTAAATCTTTCATTAGGGAAATGGAAACCTTTGCGTCTTTACCATCAAGATACAACTATTTGGTCCCTAAATCCTCAACCCTGGTCCCTGTTTTCATTTTCAGATTTGATGTCAGAAAATCTATTGATTAAATCTGCCATGTGTTTGAAACACCACCTCGTCCACTGTCCTCCAAATAAATGTTCCATCAGTGTATTTGTTGTTTTTCCAGATTTATAATAAGATTTTAATCTTTCCCTACCATTTGCCACTGAAATTACTCCTTAAGTAAATATATTACGTAGAATAATTCCAGACTGCCGTTAAGTAGTCATACATTTTACTCTATAGTAGTGTTTTGTTATTAGATTGTAATTTCTGATGTTCTAAACTTTTTACCTATAAAAATTACACTTGTACAGAGTTAAATCCAATAAATATATTGAGGAAAGAACACAAGGCTTGAAGTGAGAAGCCATGAGCTAATTTCTGTCACTGAGTGATTGTAGGCATTTTCTTTATCTCTCAAGGCATCAATTCCCATGACTTCAAAATGAAGCTTTAAATCTGGTGACTTCTCACTTTTTCTCCAGGCTTTTTAAAGACCATACCTACCTGTCATGAAGCTTATTTAAACCTATCATGAAAAAACCTTTAAAAATATTGTTTAAATTGTTTAGAAGAAAAACATATAAGAGATTTTGGAAACCAGTTCTAGAAAATTTTATATCAGAAGATATTTGTATAAGTGTGGAGATAGACTCTATCTACATATGTTTTATAAAAGATAAAAAAGTCATCATGTTTTAACATATAGTAACAACTACCTATCAGTTTCTGGGAATATATGCATATTTACGATATGATGTCCAAATGTGTAGCATAGGCCAAAGTGAATCAATCACCTCTAATAGGTTTGCCACGGGAAGCTTGCTTCTACCAACCACCCATCACTCAGGATTGTAGCCTTGGAGTCATCCTTGACTTCTGCTCTTTGCTTCCTCTATTTAATCGGTTGCCATGTTTCTACCTTCAGCAGTCCCTCAGTAATCCACCACTCCCAACTCAGTCACCCAAATTCAGCCTCAGCAACTATCACCTAGAATAGTTTTATCATTCAATAATTATTTTTCCTGCTCCCAAGATTACCCCGTTTTTTAATTTGACCATACATCAGCTTTTCAGATAAAGTTCTTTAACTATAGCTCTGATCATATTAAACATCCATTGGCTTCTTAATGTTTACCAAAAAAGTTTCAAATTCCCCTGTTCTGTTAAAAAAGTATTCTGAGATCCAATTCCAGCCATCTCTCTTGATTCATCTGTCTTCTATCTCCTGGTTCAAATTATATTCTTCCAAGGCCTAGTTCAAAGTCAACATTTTCTTAAAACACCCCATAAGTGTTAGAAGAATCTTCTGAACCCTAAAGTGACTCTGCCATAGCACTCATGACTTTCTAGCATAAATTATATTTTCTTGTGTAGTCACTACAGTATTTTTTTTCATTAAATGTAGGAACTACTTAATCTTTTAACATTACAGCCTCCTCTATCACTTATAGAGTGATACTTATATGAATTTAGAATGAATAAATGGCTTGTCTTTTTCTTAAGGTAAAGTAGAAATTTATTTCCACTGAATTGAAAATAGTGATGAAATAATTTTTACTTATATCTAACTGAATATAATTTAATTATCATTTATATTTTATATTATATTTTATATTTTAAATTATATTATTTTATATTTTAACTAAAAAATAAAAATTATGTTACATTTATATACCATCTTTTAATACCCCATCTAAATTTCACCAGCTATTTCTTTAGAGAGAAAGACGATTTACTTATTTAATAAAGGCATTTCAGTTTCCAAAAATGTGTTCTGCTTACTTGTTGATGTTTCAGTATTCACATGTGTTTCACTACTTTGCTAAGTAGCGATATTCTACAAGTTCAATTACAATAATAATTTTAGGTTTTATATACCAAGATTGCCTCTCTTTTTGAAGCATACACAAGAGAATACCTATCCTGTCCAATCCAGAAAAAGTCACAAGCATGTTTTCTTAGTTTTCAAATAAGTATAGCCTCCCATCCATCAGGTAGAAGAACAGGATTAAACAGATATCAGAAATCACTCCATTAGTCACAAGAATAGACTCATCAATCAGCTTTTGGGGTCAAATGTTTGACAGGTGCCAAAGAGCTCTTTCCCAATATCACCTTTTAGAAGTAAGGACACCAAAGATGTTAACCAAGGTGTAATCGAGGGGGTGACCAAACTATCTGGGTCAAAAGACCTCAAGTGGTTCTGCTCAATGTTGCAGGATGAAGTCAGAATCAGAAGTACTTTGTGATATTGTTAGTTGACTTAAAGGGGGTAAACCTGGTGAGCTGAAGATAAATATTAAACATTTTCACAAAAAGTGATACTGAAAGAGCAGTCAAAACATTAGAGCATAGAAAAGTATGTATATTTACCATTCCTATAAATTGAGTCAGGGTTTTCATTGCCTTTTTAAAAGAGAACTAAACCATAGCAGCATAAAGTTAGGCCATACTCTTTTTTGGCATGTATGTGGAGTTTTTAAAGTCTCCTTTCTAGAAACTCTTTTGGGTCCAAATTGAATTGCAGCTGACTATTGCCAAGAACATTCTTTCTGGATAATCCATAGTCTAATGAGCAAAAGAGAATATGATATTTTATTTGCTTTATTTGAATTTGTACATTTAGTGATCACAGGGACAAATGAGCTATAGTATCTCGGACAAGCCCGGAAGTCTCTCCCTCTGCCCTCTGCCCTCTGCCCTCTGCCTCAGAAAGGCCTCACTATACGCTGCTGTTGCCAACAAACTTCATTCATTTCACTGTGGGAGCCCAGTGAAGGAAGGCAAAGACACTGATTTGCATTTCCCTTCTGTTCTTTGGCTACGGATTCTATGCTTACCAGGCAGCTGGAGGACAAAACCCTAGAAAGAAAACCTTTGAACAAATGGAAAAGCCATTTAAAGTTCATACCCAAGACAAGTCTTTCAAAAAAAAAAAAAAAAAAAAACTGCAAGGTTACAAAAATTACAGTTTTTCATTTCCTATAATTATTATCTCCTTGGGGATATATCGCTCCCCAAATCCCTGCCCCCATTAGACAGACTCAGCAGTTAGCACTCAACTTATGTACAAGTAGTAGAAATAGCATACAATTGATTCCATATTTATTTCTCCCAGGTTTATTTTGCTTTCCATAGAAAAAGGTTGACTCTCAACCCTAATAATAAATAATACTGCCTAATAATAAAGAAGAGGCTATCTCTCCTCTAGGATCCTTCCCCCAGTCTGCAAACCTAAAGGTCTTGTACCTTCTTCTTCAGGTGAAGGTCTTGTTTTCTACTTCAAAGGAGCATTCCACTGACCAGAATTTCAGACTCGGGTCCTAATTTTAGGTAATTGAGCATTTATATCACTGCCAGTGTCACCATTAGAGGACCCACCCATACTCCCGATAAGTAATGCATTGCTGTCTGCCTAAAAGAGATAGAGCATGGGGATTAAAGAGCAAGCATCAGTGAATGAACTTGCTAGCCACAAAGAAATTACCAGAGACATGTGCCTTCCTGAGAGGCTGAGAGTTATGGAGGTGATATTGCATGATGGGATATGTAAGTACAGCCTTGGAGGTTCATGTGTGATGAAAACCCATTAAGTAAAGCACTTAGGAAAATTGCTTTCTTCTGTCTGGATGAGAATTTATCATGAGGCATGGTTTTTAAGTGAAAAACCTTATATGTAAACCTGGACTAAGTGTTTTGTCCAAGGTGACACAATAAGGGAAGCAATGGAGATAAAAATAGATTGCTTAAAACCAGCCTCCTGATCTAATCACCAGACACTTTGCAAGTTTATCTGAAGAGGTCCTAATGCAAAGTAGGACCTTAAGAGTGAGAGGTCAGCCTAAGAATTGTGGCAGAGAACTGGGCAGCAATAGAAATGGAATTGATTGCTTCTGTAAAGAGTGATAAAATGTTATCAATAATGACACAGCAAAAGAAAAAAAACTGCATGAAGGAAAAAGCACTTTCTCTGTTAGATTGCCTTTTGCTAATCACTATTAGTCACTAAAGGTCACATGACCCTGACCTGCTTCAATCCTGGCTTTCTGGCTTATGAATAAGCAGGCAATTTCATTGTCTTTGTCTATTTTTTAAAAACCACTTATGTTCTTTCACTCAAAGTTTGATAGAGCATCGGGTACATATCAAGTTCTGTGAAGGGGGCATAAAAATGGAATAGACTTATTTTTACCTCTTAAGGTATTGAAATTGTGTTGCTCATGGATGTCTAAATAATCATTCTGGATACAGACGGTAAATGCTCTAAAATAGATACCAACAGAGTTCAAGGGTACACAGTATGGGGAGGATGCATGAGAAGAAAAACCCAGCCAGAGGAGCTGGTAACTTTGCGAATGGATATAGGAGAATAACATGGGAGACAAGAGAATTCTAGGTAAAGGGAAAATTTGATATGCACTCCTATGTTCATTACAACATTATTCATGGTGGCCAAAATATGGAGACAACAAAAGTATCCTTCGGTGGAAGATTATATAAAGATGTGGTATACATATATAATGGAACATTACTCAGCTGTAAGACAAGATGAAATACTGCCATTTGTGACAACATGGATGGACCTTGAGAATATTATGCTAAATGTAATAAGTCAGAAAAAGCTAAGAACCATATGATTTGACTCATGTCAAATATCATGTTAGATATCATGTGAGATATAAAACTGAAACTTGGGGAGACAGATAACAATGTGGTAGTTTCCAGAGGGAAGGGGGTAAAATTGATAGGATCCTATTAACCAATGTCACCACAATAAATATAATAAAACTAACCAACAAGAGAAAAAAAGCTCTTCTATTTAATTACTTTTAATTCCTTTGTCACACATTCACTTCCATTTTCAGACATTTATTTTTCACATCTATCCAGGCTTTATTCCTCATCAGTTATTTAAAGTTCCTTAATCTTGAAGATGCTTAATTTCCTGTATGATGGTGATACTAAGGATACCTTTGTAATATGATGGTTGTGAGGATTAAATGAGAAATTCCATGTAAGGACTTTAGTAAAAACTTAGCAAACTGAAAATTCTGCATTTAATCATTACAATTATTTACTCAATGAATATGGAGTATGAGCTCTCCCGTTCTCCATACTGGGTCTAAGTTAGATGGGGCCATTAACAGTCCTACTCACGGTGGAGAACCCAGTGTCATGCCTGATCAACAGTATTACCCTAAGTTTCTCACATACTTCCAATTCCACAAATATTAGGTGGATTAGCTCACTGCTCTTTGTGAAGGAAGCTTGGAATAAGCCAGACATTTCAAAAGAAGAAATTAGTAAATCAGCAGCAACTAGCAAGAGCTGCAGACTGTAAGGCCCTGAGGAGATGGGAAGCAAGGAAGTATATTTTGATAGGGCCCATAGAAACATGAAAAAATGCTCAACATCACTAGCCATCAGAGAGATATAAATTAAAACCACAATGAGCTACCACTTCACACCAGTCAGAATGGCCATCATAAACAAATCAACAAACAAGTGTTGTCATGGTTGTGGAGAAAAATGCAGACTGGTGCAGCCAACTGTGGAAAACAGTATGGAATTTCCTCAAAAAAAACTAAAGATGGAAGTGCCTTTAAATCCAGCAGTCCCACTACTAGGATTATACCCTAAGAATCCTGAAATAAAGAACAAACAGACAGCAACCAGCAGGGAGTGGGGAGGGGGGTAATGGGGGAAAGAAAGGAAAGGGTCCTTGAGGAACATGTATAAAGGACCCACAGACAAAGCCAAAGAGGGGGAAGGGTAGAGGGTGGGAGGTG
Source organism: Anoura caudifer (assembly GCA_004027475.1). NCBI lineage: Eukaryota > Metazoa > Chordata > Mammalia > Chiroptera > Phyllostomidae > Anoura > Anoura caudifer. The sequence goes on from PVKU01001726.1 coordinate 76,399, forward strand.
GGGGTGGGTGGAGTGGGGGAAGTGGTGGTGGGAAAATGGAGACAACTGTACTGGATAGTACTGGATAGTACAGTACTCCAATTAACTAAATAGCCTGTTGAAAAATCATACACATGCTTGTGCTCTCTTGGAAAGTAAGAGGAAATAAAAATTCATTTATTATTGCATCGCTGCTTTATGAAGAGGATACTAAAGAAAATATGGGAACAGTATTTTTACCTCCACCCCCAACCCAACCCTTTGTTTATTTTATTCAACTAAGAAAGAGTAAATTTAAATTCAAGAAATGATATAATTTCTACATGGTCTTATTATATCTAAGTTATTCTGAAAGTTTCAGAGCTCTGTAGGTACAGGGGAGTTTTGTATTTTGCTGTGGTCAGTAGCATGAAATTAGAGTTCATATCTGCAGCAAGCAGAATTGATAAACTACCTCCCACATGTATACTTTACCTTATTTTTAACACAAACACACACATACACCCAAACAACCATTTAAATACATTATCTAAATTAATAACACAATGAAAATGATTACTATCAAAAGTTTAAATGATTAAGACTAAATAATTAGACTGACACATGGCTTATAGCATCAAAATTTCTTGGGAATTTTTCATGAAGAGAAACTAGAACAGAGCAATTAAGAGTATGGGCTCTGATACCATGTAGGTGTGGGCTGGAGTCTATACTCTCATCCTTATAAGCTGTGTGACCTTGGCATATTGCTTAATGTAAGACTGTTTCCTCATCTGTAGAATCAGGAAAACAGTACAGAGTTCAGAGAGTTGATAAAAAGAAATAATTCAAGAAAGGTACTTGGGATATTATAAATATCCAGCAAATGCTTTTTCTCATTATCATCACCATTTATACTAAGCAGCATTTCCAAGGAAAACAAGAACTTGGCAGGGCTCATATAAAACTGAGACATTCTACCTCCATGTCCACAACTCTTAACATTGTCTACACCAGTACTAATATTTCTAGAAAACAGTGTAATGTGAATGGATACTTTCTTTTGTTTACCGTGTTGTTAAATTATTAAATTAATAGTAATGGAGGTCTCAAATCCTATGAACCTAAGCCCTAGAAACACAGTCAGGTTGCAAAATCTGAGACTTGGCATCTTTACCCCTTTTATGTTTCATATGCTGGGCCTCCTAATACCTGTTTAAACCAAGCGTACCTAAAATTCTACAACCAGCTGTCACCCAGTACAAAAGATATTGTTTTTTAGATCCATATTCTACAGTTCAACAATAGATCATACTTATCAGAATTCATTCAACAACTACTCGATATTTATTGAATGCATTCTATTTGTTCCACATTTAGACCTATGTAAACAAAACAAATACAAATAAGCAAAAATGTCTGTCACCTTTAACCTTAAAATCCACTGAGTGGAAACAGATAATACTTAAGTAATTTGGAGTATTATAAAAGGCAATCAGCATGAAGAAGAAAGGGAAATTGGGAATGCATTTCTCCTCAAAAAGTTGATTTGCAACTTTAAATACGGTGTGATTAGAAGAGAACTTTCTGAGAAAAGATCTAAAGAAAGTAAGAAACAAACCATGTGGATATCTGAGGGAAGGGTGCTTGAAGTACAGCACGCTAAACATACAAAGCCTAAGACAAAAGCATGGCTGGTGAGTTTAAGACCAGGAAAACAGTCTGACTTTCAAGTGAGAAAAGAGTAGTAGATGATGTCAGACAGTGACAGGGACAGATCAGACAGGGCTTTATAGACCATCATAAATACTCTGTTCTTAAATGGGATAGGAGGCCATGGGGACGTTTTGAGCAGGATCATAATATGAACTTATTCTTTTACAAGCACTGTGGCCTGCTGCCGGTTTTCTAACTTTTAAGTGGTTGACAAAAAATGTTTTCTAACTTTTAAGTAGTTGACAAAAAATCAAATGAAGAATCATATTTCATGACATGATAAAACTCAATTTCTGGATCTCAATAACAGTTTTTAGAAAACAATCAAACTTATTTATTTGCCTATCATCTATTGCTGTTGTCACACTGAAATAACAATGCAGTTGTTGTTGCAAAGATTGCGTGGCCCCCAAAGCCCTCTACAGATAGGTTTGCCAACCCCTGGACTAAACTATAGGAAGCAATTGTGAAAGCAGAGACCAATTAGGAGGCAACGAAACAATCAAACCAAAACATGATGGTGGCTTGGACCAGGTGGTCAGTGGCAGAGGTTGGGAAAAACAGCCAGATCCAGGATGTAATTGGAAGGTAAATCCAAGGCCCTTTGCTAATTAAGATTGCAAGCAGGGCACCGGAGACATAGGGGTCAGAATGACTCTAAGTTTCAGTTCCTTAGTCCTCACACCAGGTCTCCAAACCTCAGCACCACCCTTAGGGATGCTCCATGGTTGTTTATATTCCGTGGTCTGAGCTAAATTTGTCAACTCTCTTCCAACTCACTTTGTCTAGGAGAGGACTCTTGTACTTACTCGCTTGCCAATCTTCCTCCCAAATCAAGGTTATGTCTTTATATCCTCATTGTTTTTCTGCCTTTGTTTATATACTAGAAGCAGGCAGAAGAGAAATTAAAGCCAGGTAAAAGATATATAAAGAGAGTTCTCAAATTGCACCTTATCTGCCTGGAAAATGCTTATTAAGAAGCAGTGGTTCCTTAGGAACTCTCTGGCAATAGGCAACATTAATTTGGCCTCAGTATGAGATCAAAGAAACAGAATCTAAAATGGTAAGATACTCTTTCAGCACAAAGCATCTAAAATGACATTTATAAACAGGTAACAGTATTTTTAAACAATAGCTTTATTATAATAATAAAAATTGATTTCTCATCGATTTTTTCCAAGTAGCACACATATGAAATCTTACTGAAATTGCTATGAGAATGTACTAGAACTACTTTTTAGTGCTAAATTTATATGATTTCATTTAGAATATTTCACTTGTGAATAAAAAAGCATAAATACATGGTTAACATTAAGATTCTGACCATTTTTTTCTTTCTTTTTGTCACAGTTTTGCTAGGCATCACTTTCTTCATTAAAAATGACATTGGTGGATTAAACTCTCTAATATCCTTTTTATTTTTAGCATTTTGTGTTTGCGAATACCTTTGGGGTTCTTCTAATATTCAAGAAGTTTAGGGAAGAGGATCTGACTTGCAACACTAAATCCTTTGAGTCAAAATTTAACTCCTTGCATTTTAGTCTGCAGATATTCCTTCTAACTGTGTCTCCTGTTGCTGTCTCTACAACACAGACTCTTGCATAGAAAGTCTCTTTGCCTGATCTTTTGTTTTTCTGTGGAATCAGAGGTCAGGCTCCTCAGAACATAAAAAAAAAAATCCCAGCTATCCCAACTGGCTAAAGGCTGTAACAAATGCCAATGTCTACACCTGCAGTTAGAAGCCAATTATTTTTCCTTAAAATAACATGTGTGCTACAGTCAAAATGAAGAGTACAGCTAAGTAATGGGAGCCAGTCGAAGAATGAGCAAGGGTGAAAGACAAGGGCAGTGAGGCGAGAGAAAGGTCAGGATAAAGTATTCATTGAGAGGAATGGTCACAGAACTACAGAACGTTAGAGCTAAACAAGATCTTAGAAATCATGGTGTCAGAAATAATATATCCTTGGCCCAGTCCTGGGCTTTGGAAACAGGATGAACCTCTGAGCTGACCACGTAGAAATTCAGATGTTTCAAATAATATTATTTCAATTTAACATAAATTCTGTGAGGAAGCATGTAATAAAAAAAGTAGCAATTAAATCACAGTGGGAAAAACAAATCCAGAGATGAATTCCATCCAGCTCTACTATTTCTTATATCTGGATCCTTTGGCAATTTATCCAGTTTCTCTGGATACCATATTTTCTATAGAAAAATGGGGATGACTATGCCTGCTTGGAGAGAATCGTGAGGTTTATTTATGATCTAGGTAAATCATCTGTTACTGAGTAGATATTTAACCAAAAATAGAGCTCTATCGTGTGTGTGTATCTATGCTGTGTGTAGTTATGTGTAAAGAATTCCTCCAATCATTCTCCACGTCTAATATTTTCTACAGCTCTGTTCTCCAACCACCTCTATCTTTCTTGCATAGTTAATGGATCTTCCTCAATCTGAGTGGAACCCCCCAAAATTTGGATATTCTTTGTCTTCCAGTACTTCAGACTGGAGGACAAAGGCACCCCTTTGCCACTGCCACCATTGTTCTCTGTTGCCATTTCTTGGAACATACTTGATGTGAGGTGGACTCCTTCCAGGCAAATAGAGCTTATACCTCATTGTAGAGTAAGGTACACATTTGCAGTAATGTGGCTGCTATGACAGGCACATGCATGTACTCTGCAGATGCACCATATGCTTATAAATCTGAGAAAGGAAAGGAGCCCTTGAATTGGAGCCCTAGGTTCCCTGGTAAGGGTTTCTAGGAAAGCAAAGTCCATATGCAGTGAGGTATACAGTATAAGAATCTATACACCAAACTTCAGTAGAAAGAGACTGGGGAGCTTTGCTCTTAGTATATGGAATTAATGAGTTTTCCTTCTGTTTCCCCCTTTCTATTCTGGACAAGTAAAGGTGAAGAGACTATGAGCAAGGGAACACCTAGTTAAGTTTGACTTCATTTTTCTCAGTATAAGCACTCAAATTCCTGGGATATAAACTTTCTGGTAGAACACCCACGGTTGGCAATTCTATAAATAAATTGGGGCCTAGAATCATCTAGGCACGTGGAGCAAGTCTCTCCAGCACCACAAAACAACTTAAGAATACTCCCAAGAAGCCATAAGAGGTGGAGTTCACTGTCCCTAGTTGCTACCTTTACAAATCAGTGATTAATCTAAGGGGAAAGGCCATTTTGTTATTTTATTTTTTCCTGCATTTATGCAAATGCTATGAAAGTCCATGTGTCACATTTGCATCTGTCATAAGCATTAATAGCATATTTTAAAGTCATGATGCCACTGACATTAATCAGGCCCTGTGGTGCCAGGCCTCAGTGCCACCTATTAATCACCAGTGTCTACAGACACATGTATTTGGAAAGGCTGAATTTAGATCCATAAAGCATGATTTACTTTTTAATAGTGTGATTGAAGATGTGTTGCCATCTTGTTCTGCTTTGGAAACTCTCACCATTTTGTCCTTAGGAAAGATCTGGCATTTTGATGCTAGTATTAACACAGCTATTCTGAAAATAATGCTGTTTTAGAGATCTTATATAAGCCACTGATAAATATATTGCTTCTCCTTTAAAAGAGTTTAACATGGATATGCAGGTAGCTCAGTCATATTCTTTCTGAGTCACAACTTCAGGAAATGAGGACACTTCAGGAGGAATTGAAGAAGCTGCACTGCCAAAGGATAGTAACGTGGAAGAAGGGCACCGGGCAAGCACCAACAGATTGCTCTCCATTGGGTCCTGCTTTGTATCTGACTTCTGAAAAAAAGAAGTGGCTGGGAATTTACTTGCTGGTGGATTTGTGATGTGATCCTAAGAGTGGCTATATTACACAAGAGACACAGAGAAGACTTAGTTCAGTGGCTGAGAAAGAGAAATAAAGAAATTTAATGGAAGGGTGATGACAAACAAGTATAAAGAAACAAGGAACCAAAACTTGAGGTGATGGAGAGAAATAATGAGAAAATTATCAGAAACTGATAAAATGATATAGACTGGAGAAGGAAAAAGCAATGGTAGTGGAAATGGCAATGGTGGAAAGTCTAAAGAAAACTAGACGGAACCATGGGAAGCATAGATAGCACCTGTCCTATCCAGTGGGGAGTACCCTGCTTACTTCTTTGTTCTGAGTGTTCCTCTCTAAGATTGATATGATCTGTTCAGATGTGGCCTGCATTTAACACTGGACTATACGCTTTGTTCAGACTTTTATATATACTAGCAGAAATAAATGTTATCACTTTCTATTTAATCAGCCTGCTTAGATGCTGGAAATGCTTCATGTGGATTATTTCCCTGACACATTTTCTCCATTGTTTCTACATGATTAGAAAGGCCTCAGCATTTTAATTACTCCTGTCAAAACAAAACTTGTAGAGAAATGGAAAATGTTCATAACAATCCTCTAGCTTTCAAGCTTGGAATAGCAACCCCTAAGACTGTCATGAAGGCACAACAGGGATTGGGCCATTATGCTTAATTCCAAAGAAGGAAATAAAGTTGCCACCTTAATCAACAGAAATTATTTCACATGCATTTATCATTTTAAGATGACATCATCTTTTCTCTCTACATCCCCTCCTGCTAAACTCTGAGCACATGGTCTTTCACATACACACATCCCTTTTTTCATAAATCTCAAGAATGCCATGCATGGCTTCTCAGTGGTGATTACTAAATTGGAAGCCACTGGAAGAACAAAGTGGTGTGTCTCATGTTAAGGGTGTACATAGAAGTCCTTCAAAGTTAACAGAGGGGCACATGAGAAGACATTACTTCTATTATTTAAATGAAGTGGAACTAAAGGGAAGATTTTGGAGGGAGGAAAAATTCTGCATAGAGAACTTGTATTTGAGACTGCAGAAGACCAGGATTTCAACATGTGGATTTTGTTGGAACTCTACAACTCAGTCTATAAGACTTACTTTCCCAGAAGAAGCCATTCTCCCAGAGGCCTTTTCTCTCCTTTTGGCAGAGACAAAAGGAGTGGAAACTGGTCCATTTCCACCACCAACTAGGAAAATTCAGTCTCTAAAATGGCTCTAGCACTTTGCATTTGTTAAAATTACCTCCTTTCCTTGAATTTCTACCTTCCTTTTTAATCTGTTTATTTTATGGGAAGACAATTAACACAGAAACATGTCTCGCCTTCTTTTCGTGGCCTCATCCAGCTTCTCCAGCTATCTCTGGTTTTTCTTATTCCAAGAGCAACATTTTTGTTACTGCATTCATTCCACTAGACCAGAAACTATTAAAACAGAGAAACTGTTTAATTTATAATGTTGGATGGATGAATTAAAAAATCCTAAAAATAATTTAACATAGAACCTGGCGAAAAGCCTATCAACTCAGTGGCTTTTGTGATAGAAGGATACTTCGCTTGGGGGGGTGGATGCACACTATATTGCACAGATGTTGTGTTATGGAATTGTACACCTGAAACCTGTATAATTTTATTAACCAATGTCACCCCAATAAATTCAATAAGAAAAAATATTTAAATTAGATATACACAAAGTCATTATCTGATTTAAAACTACTAAAGCACAGACTAAGAAAATGAGTTGGACTGGACTTATTCATGGGAAATTGCAGACAAAAGAAACAGCAGAAGCTATTCTCAATGCCTTTCATAACAACACACAATATCACATTACATCAGTGGAATTAGGTGCCATAATCAGGCCTCAAAGAGAAGGCAGCAGCATTAAACCTTTATGACTGACCAGGAAAGCATTCTATCACCTCCTTTAAAAGAGAGAGAGAAAAAAAAAAAAGACAGTATTAGGAAGTGAAGAGATGAAACAGTTTTATAATAGCATTTGGGAATGACTTTACGAACAGTTCAATGTTGTATTTCAGCTGTAGATAGAGACAGGGTAAAACTAAATAAAATGAACCTTCCATTTATGACTGCTGACAGAGAATTAGACCAGGGGCATAAAAGAAAAGAAAAAAGCAACTAGTAAATGGTGGAATTGGAAAGGTCTTAGTGTAGAGTCAATCCCAAATTATTAGAAAAAAGATATCAGATATAAACACACTATCTCTTAGTGTTCCATTCCAAGAAATTCAAGACAACTTCAGCCTCCAGGGTTGGTTATGAAAATAGAGCAATAACTCTGACCAGACCAAAAAAAAAAAAAACAGTTTCATTTCTTAACACATTTTAAAGGTGTGTATAAAGCAAACATTTTAAATATTAATCCCACTTCCCCATTCATTTCTATTGAAATGAAGCATATGAATAACCTCATAAAAATATTTGAGGTTCATCTTAAGAGAAAACAATAAATTTTCAAATTATGATAGTTACTTCAATATTCAACCTTTGTTTATACATCTGTCTAAACAGCCTTGAGCTTTTTTCGGTGTCCTCTGCCAGAAGCTAATGAAACCTCCAACTAATCGACATCATTGGATTGAGACTTTTGCATCCAGCTATGAAAAAGTAGCTTGTAACTACTCTCACACTGTGAGCAACTATAAAAGTTGGATAAGATACAAAAAGTATATGAGTAGATCAGAGAGCACTCAAGGCAGCCATAATTTAATAATCTAAGATCTTGAGAGAAAAGAAAAACATTGAGATGAGTCCAACTTTCTCCATTGCTTTTCCCCTCAAGGCATTTGTCAATTTGTAAACCATGCAGGATGAAGAGTGAAAACAAGGTAGGAGCTTACAACTTCGGACAGGCTAATGAGGCTTGGGAGATGGAAAATGAAATTCAGGATTAGCAAGGTAGTCAGGGCATCAAGGGGCTGAGAATGAAGGGAAAAAAAAGGACTACAGAGAAGTGAATCCTTCTTTATATGCCATTTTTCCCCTTGACACATTTGAAGTTTCCTAAATTATACTAGGCAACAGACCTAGAAGGAAAAAAAAGCAACAAATAGAAGAGGAGGCTACAAAGCTAAGCAGAGCTTTCAATAGTCTCAAAATAACAGGAAGACAAAAATTGGAGTTCAGAGTCAGCCAAATGCTTTTTGTTAGGAAATATGGAAGTGTACAGCCTAGGAATAAGGACAACCATCCCTAAAGACTGGCTCTCATAAAGATTGAAAATTAGCCTCAAATCATCTCAATGCCTTACTGGATCCAAAAGATCACTCCCTAATTCACGTATTCTCAAAAGGGGTATTACAGATTGGTCCTTGGGTAGGGGGGAAAAACTTACATGTTATTTCTTTTTCCTCAATAATGCAACTCCTCCTCCAAAAATCTCATCCCTTAAGATTTATTTTCTCTCATTGGGTTTTCTTGGGTATCACATAAGCAACACTGTCACTGAGTTCACAGAAGATACACAAATTGTATGCAAGATCAGTGCTGCAAACTATGGTAAATAGATGGCTGTCACTGAAGGACTATCTCTTGATTGTTTGGTCTCAGTGCCATTTTAAGAGAGAGCCTGCATGTGTCTAAACATGAGTGCCCCACAGATGTTGTTTCTGTTCGTTCCTCGGTGCTGCTGATTATGATGTGAGCTTTGAAAATTAAATAAAAATTGTTTAAATTCCATTCCACAAATGTTAGTCAACCATCATTAATTAGATGAAATGCTTAAAAGAACAAATGTGAAAACAATATCTGGATGGACATCTGGAAGACTTAGTTATTTTTTCATATTGTACGAAAGTTTAAATTAAATTAATTAAACTAATTTTAAAAAAATGTTTTGATATTTTTTATTTTAATGCAGAAGTATTAGTCTTAACTAATTTTGAAATATGATTCAATACTGTTATTATGTATTTATATAAACTGCTAATTTGCATTATAATTTAATATATTAGAGTCATAAAGGTAATATATAGTAAAATGTTAATAGCTTTTTAAATTTTAATTCTTAACTTAAAATATTTATCTAGTCATTCTTAGTCTTGTATTAAATAAAAATGTATAAATATTTACTTATTAATTTTGTGTAAGGAAAGACAGATATACAGGCATTCATAAACTAATCTATAGTATATCGGTGTCATTACAATTTCATTGGTGAACGATTAAAAAAAGTCTCATTATTAAGGAAGTAATTTTAAAGGTTAAGAAATTGACATACCTGTTTTCCAAAGAAAAATTAAATTTTATCTAAAGAATAATATTTTTCCTTGTATCATCCAGGGCCTGCAAAATTTGCCATTCACAACATCTGGCACTTAATAAAAAATGAGCATTTATGTCAGAAAATGGGTAGAAATGATTAAGACAAAGAAGAAAAAAATAGACACTAGAAAGAGACACACAGATGAAAAACAAATATTGGAGCATGAATTTAAAACAACTATGACTAACATAATCAGAAGATAAATGACAAGATGGGAATTTAAAACTATGAACTAATTAAAAAACAATAGAATAGAAATTCTAGATGAAAATTTGCAATAATGCAGATTATTAACTCAGCATGTGGTTTAGTGAAAATTAGATAAAATAGACTGGAGCTCTACTACATGCATAACACAGAGATCATGGAAACAGAAGCAATACCTGAAGAGACTGTCCAAAGGTATCAAGCCACCAATTCAAGAAGCTATGCAAACTCCAAGTAAGTCAATACAAATGAATAAATGAATAAAGCTCCTGGGTAAAGTATAGCAAGCTTACTGAAAACAAAAGACAAACAGAATAAAGAAGTAAGAGAGACAAAGACACATTGAGTTCCAATAAATAACTCTAAGAATGTCAGCTGGAATTTTAACAGTAATGACAGAAGATAGTGTATGAATAATATCATTAAGTACTAAAGAAAAAGCAATCTTTTCTTCTAGAACTTCATGTTTCTAAGTTAAAATTGTTAATCTTATACTGGAACACTTGTAAACTGATACCATCAAAATATTAAGGCTTATTGTAGAACAGCTATTACACAGAAGATAACTGTCAACTGAAACTTTCTAATGGGTACAGTTCCTGAAAAGGAAGAAAAGAAGTCTCTATTCCATTCTCATTCAATTCTTTGCATATAGATCCAAGCCTCTCAGTGCAGGTTGTAAGACTATAACTTAATCTTGGCCTGACTTTCATATATACATATATAAATTATCCATTGATATATATATTACATAAATATATACACACATATATATATATCAATGGGTAATCCCTAAATACCTTAGTTATTTTAAGAACCCAGCATTGCCCTGGCCATGTAGCTCTTGATATGTCAAAGTTGTGGGTTCCATCCCCCATCAGGGCATATACAAGAATCCAAGAGTCAAACAATGAATGCATAAATAAGCGGAGCAATAAATCAATCTCTGTCTCTCTGTCTCTGTCTCTCTCTCTCTCTTCCTCTTCCCCTTCCCCTCTCTAAAATCAATAAATAATTTTTTTAAAAAGAACCCAGCATGTAAGTGTTATTTAACTTATCTAAATGTATTTTCAATACTTTATTTTTTATCTCACAATATGCCTCATAAGTAGTAATAGCAGAGTAATTGCATTATTGGTGGCACAAATACTTCTCCCTCTCCACCTTAAAAAAAACAACAACTCTAATTTGGGTCCTTATAGCTCAGACCAAGATTATTGCATTAGACTACTATTCTGTATTGTCTTGTTTTCTTAAATTATCTACTGTTCAGAGTCTCCTGAATGAACACGAGTATTTGACACACATCCTTTATGCATAAATCACTGTCCTGGGATAAATTCCAAGTTCATTAATATAGCATAAAATACCTTTTGTAGTCAAAGTCTTGATTAACTCACTATTTCCTTTCTTACGATCTTTGGAGAGGCTCTAATTACCCTATCTCCCCCCCACCCCCCACACACACATCTCCATGCCCTGTCCATACTGTTCTACCTCCCTAAAATAGCTTTCTCATCTTCCTCCCAAGGCAAAGCCACATTCATTTTTAAAAAAAATCAGTTTAGGTATGGTGCTCAAGCAGCCTGCTCTGGAGCTTTAAACTAGGCTTTAGTACTTTTCCTCCAAATTCTCTTTATACACTATATTGAATTTCTGATTACCTATCTGTTCTCATGCTACTGGAACATAATCTTTAGTTCATAGCTACAGGAGCCAGGAGCTATCTCAGTGCTCAATGGATAGCAGACCCTCAATAAATGTTAAAATGAGAGCAATATAGCTCCCAAGAAGATAAAAATCTGAAATATAAACTCTTTGGCCATTACAAATTTAAAATAGTCAGTGATATATTGAAATTACCAAAATTTGCTCTGGACCTAAACATCACATGATTCATTCATTACTTCACCTATATTCCTCTCTGGATGGATTCTACAAGACAAAGGATGTCAAGTTTCTGGGAATAGCAAGCATCATCTGTTTCTAAACACCACTGGATTCAGTCATAACTATGGGCTTCATTCTACAGAAGAAGGCAGGTAATGTCTCTCATTTATTTGATGGCAAGATCTTTGTAGTTAAAAACTTAAGCCCTGTCTGGTGTAGCTCAGTGGATTGAGCGCAGGCCCTCAAACCAAAGGATCACGGTTCGATTCCCAGTCAGGGCACATGTCTGGGTTGCAGGCCAGTTCCCAGCAGGGGATGCATGAGAGGCAACCACAAATTGATATTTCTCTCCCTCTTTCCTTCCCTTCCCCTCTAAAGATAAAATAAACAAAATCTTAAAAAAAACTTTAAAAAATCTGACCTGCTTACCTATTTCTTACCTGCTTACCTATTTCTTACCTGATAATCAGATTCCCAGAGGGCATTTGCATGTAATTCTGATTTTATGCTGATTCTCTGGATTTGATTTCAGCCTTTTTAATTTTTAAAACCCCAATTGCCACAACACTTACAATGTGTCATCCATAGTCCTGTCCTATACCACAAGGAACATGTTTTGATTTGCCCATTGGCACAGCAGTATCAAATTTCATTTCCTAAGCATCAGTACTGGATCCTGACTTAAAGGTCAATGGATAGTTTATAAAAAGTAGGAAAGGGGTCTAATTTCTAAATAAATGTGTATTCTCTCTTGACTAAAATTGATCTGCTCAGAAATATTTGTAGACATTGCATTAAAGGACCAAAATAATAAAAATACTTTCTCAATAGTAAAATCTGTTTTTTCTGTTTCAGTGGGAAAACAAAGAAGATGGAGGTAAGGATCTAGACATAGAAATCTGAAGCACTTTCTTATAAACATGGGGCATTATTAAGCCTCCAAAGGAACTATGTTCCTTTCCAGAACTCACCTTTCCCAACCCTGGGTACCCACTGTAAATGAACTCCTATTGTTCAAGCAACAAATATTGAGTGACTTCTGAATATCTGGCACTGAAATTAGCCTAGAATTAGAAAATAAATTAAAATAAATTAACCTATTAAAGATGAGAGAATATAAATGAAATTACTTCACGAGCAGTTTTAAGATGAATTCTTACACATACTAATTTTCCAAATTTGAAATGTGGCATTTATTAATTCAATAAATATTTATTAAACATATATTTCATACAGAAATTGTGCAAGCTACTGTGAGCATAAAAATGAACAAGTTATGTGCTCCTCCCTCACAGACATACAGACACAGGTAACTAAATAAGCAATAATGAAAAATTATATTAGTGATAAGAAATAGGAAAATAGTATTCTGGGTACAAAAGGCAATAGTACATAACCTGGTCTAAGAGTTATGGAAGTATTTCCTGAGAAATACCTAAAGATAAAAAGGAGAATGTCTAATAGAAGGGATAAGGAGAGACCACCAAAGTTACATCTAAAATGATAGCTTAAATGGTGTGATCAAGTAAACACAGTGATAATAATTAATTCATAGAAAACTTCTGAAAGTGAAACCTCTCTGACAGGTGTTGGATTAGGAAATCACTTCTCATCTATGCTCAGAGAACCTTGGGTTTTTGCCCCAAGAGGAAAAACTGAGGTTTTACAATATGAAAATTATAATTCTGAGCATTGCTAAAGATAGAAGATTGTGTGAGGGGAAATTCCATTATCTCAGCCAACACAAATGTTCAAGAATTCTAGCTATAAAAGAACGCTAATCATTCTAATTATCCAGATGTTGTTACTTTGAATTTGGAAAGAAAAAAAAAAAAAAAAGAACCAGAAGGAGGGGGGGGGGGGGGGGGGGGGGGGGTGGCTAGGCGACCTAATACCACTGACAGCACAGTCTCTATGATGGAAAATAACTAGTCTAGGGAAGAATAAAATGGACTGCCTTACTGCCCACACTTTGTCCACTGAATGAAATGTTAGCCAATAGAAGCTGCTGTCATCTGCTGTACAGGGTGGAGAGCGAGTGGAATGAGGCATATGTACCGGTGAATCGGTACCATTAAGACATGTCTGTCCTAGCTTTCAGCCCTCTGTGAGCCTAGAATGGAAGTTGATGTGTATAAATCTTCCCTAATGGATAGGATCATCCACAGTTTGTAGTGCTATTTTCCTGACAAGAGATTCCACATCCTGTCTGACATGAAACACGAAATCAGAATTCTCTGTTTATTCAACTTGACTCTCTGTTTCCTGATCATTTTTGCTTCCTCTGTTCCATTTCTCACCCACAGACCCAATTATGATCAAATTTACCTTTTCAGTGTGAAAGAGAAGATAAAAAATTCATGCATCCCTTTCTTGATTACCCAGAAATTTGTCTAAATGAGGCTTGATGAAGGATGGCCTGCAACAGTAGTTTAATTTTTTTTAAAGCCACAAGACAGTTCCTTCACACAAAAGCTTATGAGGAAATTAATATATAAAATAGATTATGTGAGGCTGCACTGGCTCAGCCCTTTCCCTTTTGTAAGGACTCTGAGATCTAAGCAGTCCAATGATAATTAAGCCTCAGAGAACTGCAGTCCTGTGAATAGTACTCATCTCAGAGAGAGAAGGACAGTCTCACCAATGACTGTCATCCTTGCTTGCCTAAGTCACCACCCAGATCTCTCTGGCCATTGTTTTAACCGGGACTCATCTTCATAATTTTATGCTAATCCCCCATTCAGACTCTCTCTATCCCTTCCCTTCCCCAAGCTCCTTCCACTTTTAATTTCTCAGAACATTTATTTTCCCTCCTTATCTTGGCTGAAACCTAATTCACCTCTGACAACAAAATTTCTTCTACAACCTTCGCAAGTAATGACTGTTTCTTCTTCTTATATACACTATTAGCTCAGAATCAGAAAGTGAGGTTAGCGTCCTCCTTGCTTCCCCTTGTGGCTTCTAGACTATTATCACCCTGCCCCTTATGAAAACCACTACACCTTTAAAATGTACACCATCTTAATAAATCACAATCTAACCCACTTGCTACAGTTACCCCCTTATCTCCTTATCACTTCATTTCATCAAAAATTTTACCACATAGCTCCTTTCACCACAATGGTCTCCATTTTCACAGTGAATTTAGTGTTTACATTAATGAGTCATTCAGTGTGTCTCTCCTTTCCTTCAAGTCTTCATCTTCATCCACTACCTTCCATCAATTCAAGGGCACCCTGAGAACCTTGTGCTCAACAGAAACTCAATTTTAAACATTCTGATATTTGACAACTATTTTTAAACCTTCCCCCCAATTCACTTGGTACTCCTGCTGGCAAAATTCTTTGATTTCCCAAATATCCCATTTGCCCTCCTGTGTCTCCACTTTCTTGCTTTTCTGTTATAATTAACATTTCCTTGCAAATGTTCTCAGCTTCCTCCATTACAGCCACCTGGCAAAACTCCAATTCTGAAAGAATTATACCATTAACCTTTGCTGTACTTGTGTCTAAACAGCTAAACATTTCTGTAAGAACTGCTTCACTAAGCAAACTGCTTTCATTTTAGTTGCATGAATGTGAACTTCAAGTAGGAATGCGATACTGTCTGGCAGTCCCACCATAGTGTACTAGACAATTCATTCTTTTATTTACCAACAAAATTTTCATACATTCTCTTTTCTCAAAACCTTTATACCCTCATCTTCATTTTCAATTAATTGAAGACTTTCCCTTGGACTTCTCTAGAAAAGACAAGGGCAAATGACCAACACTTGACTTTCTTCATTTTCTTTTCACTTCATTTGTTTTTAAAACCACCTGCATTTATGCTCTCTTTTCCCTTCTGGTACAACACAGGGGGGTGGCCCTCATTCCATTAAAGCCCACTTTCATAGTTTCAGTGGACCATACTCACTGTCACCAACTCAAAACCACAGATTCTTCAATTGCTCCTTCTCTCTCCAATTTGGTTCCCAGCTTCAGTCACAGATAAATCCTTAAAAGACCTGTATGTACATTTCCTCCAGTTCCTTCCTTCACTTCTCAAGATATTCTAGACAAAGTATATTATAAGTCAAAGTACATATTATGACACCTTGTTTTTGAAAAATACATACTCAGGCATACACACATTGGAAAACTAGACATCAGAAGAAGAGTAGTTCTCTCCAAGTGATGGAATTAGACCTATTTGTTTTCTTCTTTACGCATAAAGACATTGCCTATATTTGTGCATGCACACTAATGGTACTTAAATTTGTAATAGTAAACACACTGTCTTAAATGGGAGTCTGATTTGTGAAATAATTTCCTGCACATTTCATGAATCATGACATATCACTGAGAACCAAGTTTCTCTTTTTGCCTTAGTTGGTTAGACAAACCATCCAAAGATTCAGGACTGCCCACTCCCATAATTCTGGCAGAACTCATTGCTGACACTTTATCTAGTTATTCCACATTGTATTTCAGTCATCTGCAATTCCATATGCTTGCTGCCACTATCATCATACTTCTTAGGCAGTAATCTCTTAGAAAGCTCCTGCCCTCAGGCTAGATTTGTCATGCCCAGACAGGCAGCTTTAAAGATTGTGTGTATGAATAATACTCTGAGAATAGTTAATAAATAGCTCAGGAGAAGGGATCCAAATGTACCATTAAAATATTAAATTGACAGTAGCCAGGGGGGAAGTGGGAGGGGGCAATGGGGGGAAAGGGGAGAGGGTTTTCAGGAACAACTATAAAGGACACAAGTAAAATACCAAGCAGGAGTGAGATCGGGAGGAATGTGGGGATGGCTGGGGTAGGGGGTAGAGGTAGGGAGAAAATGCAGACAACTGTACTTGAACAACAATAAAAGAGAGTAGTTTTGTGATGACAAGAATAAAATACAGGTATGAAAGAGAGAAAAGATCCCATGAAGGAAGTATATAATGAGCAAAATAAATATGAAGTTTTCTTTTAATTTCATTGGTCATTGGTGGGAGAGGAGTGGGGACATGTTATCGCACTAAATTTGTGGCTGAAGCTGTTTGCAGTTCATAGATGATGACGCTTTCAAATGCTTCTTTGGCCAGTTCTCATCCTATAATACTTTTTATTTTTCTGCAAAGGAATGGCAAGCTGCTGTCATTCTTTAATTCAGTGCCTCTTTGGAATGCCTCAGCCTCCTTCCCCACTCTGATTTTAATGCTTCCATGATTGGCCATTTCAGGCAGACAGCATGTTGCAAGACTTTTCACATCATAGCTCTATTAAACCAATTCTATTTGAACTCTTCCTTCTCATCACTTCACTGAAAATAACCTCCAGAGGATTTAAGAGTTTGAAAAGGGGAAAAAGCTTTTTGCTTTGAAGAAAAGTTTGTGTAACAGAAAATATCAGATGGTCAACCTCTATTCACATACCTTATTTACATGTCCACTTAGGACTGTTTTCAGAGGTCATCTGGCATAATGACCTAACAGGTCACTGATATAATAGAGACTAAATGGAAATAAACTTTGTAAAGAATAGAAGATGAAGGCAAAACAAATGGTTAAAGATAAAAGCAATTAAAATACAAAAATGTAAGTGAAAACCACTAAATCATTAGGATTCAAAAAAGCAAACTCCCACACACGTCATCAAACAATAATGATAATCCATACAACTGAATGGATGTTTAGTTTACAAAGCCCTGTGCATGCATGCATAATCTATTTTTAATAATGCCAAGAATAAAATTAATATCACTCTCCAATCTCCCCATCAAAATCTGCTACTGCAATATGTAAAAAAGTTCTGGTACACTTTTCACAGCCATACACCGTGGGCTAAAACTCCAACTTAAAAACAACAACAACAATAAGACTTCCACATCAGCATTGCACCTATGAGCCTGACTCATCCGAAACCCCTGGTCTTCTCCATCACTTATTTCTTTAGTTCATATTGTTCTATCCCTCCACCCTCCTTTTCCTTTTGCATTCAATGCCCTGTTACAATAGAGTTCCTAAAGCAATTATTTGTTTCACAGTTAATTTATTTTACAATGTACATGAATATGCTATCTCATTATCCTCACAGCTCCTTCAGGTATACAGTCTGGGAATGATACTAGTTTTTCACACTAGAAATACAAAGCCCTGAGAGAAGAATAGCCCAAGGATGCAGATACAATGTGTATCTGCACACCAGTATTGGGAGGCACATACTTCCCTGTGTGTGCTTTTCCTGACTGAGTCATCAGGCCCACATAACACACTGCCCCACTCCAGTTTCTATGCCTATGGTAGTAAGATCTCTGAGTGCGGGCCGATGATCTAGTCATTAGAACAGACAGGACATCAAATATTATCTAGGAAGACATTAAGTGCAGAAAAAACAACATTTTAAGAAGGGCAATAGATAGCCTTGAAGTTTATGAGCATGACCACTGAAAAACAAACTTAGATGTGCAAAATGTAGTACTTTAGAAGAGTGACAGTGCAGACTAAGGTATTGATTTTTCTCCAAATTGTACCTTAAATATTGCTATTAGGTCTGATTCTATAAATCAAAAATAACTAGTTTTTAGCTTTGTAAGTTGAAATGCTACATTAAATAAGTTTAATTTAAAAAACCTGGAACATTCATATTAATCTCCAAGTCCAGAAGACGTGTGTATATGGCTAAGAATTTAGGTTCCCTCTTAGAAACTTTACATGAGACTTTGTATATACCACAGAGCACAGTACTGCAATGCTTGTCTCAGAAACAGGACCCCATTATAGCAGCAAACATTCTGGGAAAAATATGAGGGGCGAGTGAGCAGAGAACTCTGGAAATTCAGCAGATGTCCACAGCTGTGTCACTGTGATAGTGACCACCCACCAATTTCTAATCAGCCTTTCAGTTTTGATCAGATTCCTTTGGGAGTAAGGACATCCTGGAAAAGCATAACATTCAGGGTATTTTCAGATCATTTGGAGAGGAAAAGTATGAGTTAACAGGGAAAAAAATTAGATTGGATGTCAGAAGACCCTCTGTGCTAGTCCTGGCTCTAATTCTAAACTACTCCTCATCTGTGAAATGAAAAGAACTTTAAGTCCTTTTGAACTCTGGTACTTTTTGTGGTGCAAGTGATTCACTTGTAGTTCTCTGGGAAGGTCTCCCTGCAGACAGCAGGAGCTGTGGTGGGTGCAGATGCAAGGTGGGAGAAACCCATGGGAGGACATGCATTCATTAAAGAATCAAGAAGAGAAAGAAATAAAACAAAATTGAACCTCTCTCAAATGCCAAGTACAAAAGATTTTCTACTCTCAAGTATTGTTTATTGCTTATAGTTTTCAGCTCCACAATCAGTCCGGCAGAGACTAGTAGAGAAAAATCTTTCTACTTCCAATTCTGGCTTTACTGAGTTATTTTTCACTATGGTAACTGCCTAAAACCAGCAATCCTATAAAATACAGACTACATTTAGTGTAACAGTAGAAAGTTTTGAAATGTTATTGTATTTTTCAAGTGAAATAACATTTTAAATCAATTTAATTAAAATTAATTTATTAATTTACACAACTACCTAACAATGTTCCTTTTTAATTATTTAAAATATGTCCATGAGGGAAATAAAGCAAAGCAAGAATAAAAATATTGCTGTGTGACATAGAACTATCAAGAGATATGAGAAATGAGACTCAAATATCTTTGTCAAAACTCTGTAAACTCATTTGCCTCTTGAAAATGTCTACTTTGAAAAACCCTGTAAACACCCTCAGATGACAACCACTAAGAACAACTGCTTACAATCTTGAATTATTTTTCTCTTGCATGTGATAAAGTGAGTGAAGGCAGTGCTTAATGTTTATTTTTAAGTTCTAGTTCCAAACATGATTGTTTTCATTAAATACGAGCAAATTGACTGTTTGTGAGAACAGAGCTGTGGTAATAGTTATTCCCAAGACAATGGCAAATTGGGTGAATATTTTGGTCCCTGTGTTATAGGAAATCAGATTCATTCCTGGGTCCAGTTGGCTGGGTTGCTCACAAGGGAGACACAGGGCAGCAGTGTCCCAAAGTAATGTGATGTCATTTATGTATGCAACTTCCCATTTTCTATTAGCCCCATTTTAAAGAGCAAAATAAATGAGATTAATTTCATTTAATATAACATATCCAAAATATTACCATTGTAACATAGAGCAATACAAAACCTATTGGTAAAATAGTTTGCATTTTTTCATAATAAGTCTATGAAATGTGGTATATGTTTTATTCTTAGAGCAACATCAAATTAGATACTAAATTTCCTTGGAAATTTTGATATATATTTATATTTCATAAAATTAGTTAATTCACATACTTAAATTGTTCCAAGCATACCTAGAAGTTTTCCAATAACTAAATCCACTACCAATTTTAAAAATTTAAGTTAATTAAAATTGAAGAATATTAAAAATTCAATTCCTTGGTCTCAGTAGCTGCATTTCAATTATTCAATAGCCACATGTGGCTGGTGGCTACAGTATTAAACAATGCAGCTGCAGGGGTAAGAGAAGGGTGGCAGTGCCCACTAGGGGTGCTAATGATAATACTAAAGAATTCTGATAATGTGATAAGTCTATGAAGCAAAATATGTATGAAATATTATATCCTGTGTTCCCCCAACCCCTCACCATGTACTAATTTCCTGAGTCTACTGTAACAAATTACCACAGACTTGGTGGCTTCAAACAACAGAAATTTATTCTCTCACATTTTCGGAGGCTAGAAAAGTTCAAAGCCAGCAGGGCCACCCTCTGAAGGGACTCTAGGAAAGAAATCCTTCCTTGTCTCTTTCAGCTTCTGGTGGCTGCCTTAGTATTCCTGGGCTTGTTCCAGAATCACTGCAATCTCTGCCTCTCATCACATTGCCTTCTCCTCCTATGTCTGCTATGGCTCTTTGCTCCTCTCTAATAACACTTGCAAATAGCTTCAAGGGTCCACGGGAATAATCCACAGTAAGCCCTCGTTTCAAGACCCTTAAGTGAATTACATCTGCAAAGACCCCTTTTCCAAATAAAATAATGCTTACAAATTCCAGGGATTAGGACTTGATATTTTGGGTGGTCATTGTCCAACCAATTACAATTTGCAAAACCCTATTTTTTCTGCATCTGTAACAGGAAGGTTGATGCCTCTGTAGATGGGTCTCCTTCTACCTAAACAACAAATGCAAAGAAATCCAGGCCCACCAGCATCTCTGA
The DNA here is from genome assembly GCA_004027475.1 of Anoura caudifer. Classification (NCBI taxonomy): domain Eukaryota; kingdom Metazoa; phylum Chordata; class Mammalia; order Chiroptera; family Phyllostomidae; genus Anoura; species Anoura caudifer. Next base: position 97,499 of record PVKU01001726.1, read on the forward strand.
ACCTACTCTAAAGGGCAGTAACCTGGCAGCCAGAGGGATCCTGAGCCAGCAAAGAGCTACTAAAGCTGTGAAAGGCCTAATGGGAATGACCAGAGACATACAGGATGGGGCAAAAGTAGGTTTACAGTTGTTCATATGAAAATAACACAATACTTAATAAATAATAGCACAATAATAAACTCTGTGCACTCACAACTGTAAATCAATATCCTGATTAACATGTAAACACCTCCATTAAAACACACACACACACACACACACACACACACACACACACCTATATGTTCCTTCCAAGATTATCTGTTGGCAGACCCAAGATTTTTTCAGTATAATTCAATCTGAGTAGATACAGCTGCCATTGCCCAGTGTAGAATGGTCTAGGGTACAAAATGCTCCAAAATGAAAATTATAAACTACAGAAATGAGCATTCATGGAGAAACACAGATGCTCTTAAAAGGAAAAGACGAGCAAATGGTTTAAGCACATAATTGCACAATTTCCAGTGCTCCAGAAATATATCTAGAATTGTATGCATATATGTTAATACTGTAATTTAAAAGATACTGACTATAAGAAAGATGAAAATATAGAAAAATTTTTTGAAAGGTGAAGTATGAACATAAACAAGTGTGGCGGAAGAAAAAAAATGGAAAGATCCTTCCATGTGGTTCCTTTATCACTGCAACGATTGATGGATGAGAACAAAGATTCAGAAGAATTCTGAGTGAAGTTGAGTACTCATCTCCTGTGTTCATGAATTATAGCTCTTGATTAGTTATCAGACACCTAGAGGTAAGTAAGAAGATCAGAGACTCCAAATAACAGCATACTAATACCTTTACTGAAGAAAAGAAGAAAAGGAAAAGCATCACTTACTACTTTATTATGGAAATTAAGCATTTAGTAGACATCTATATAATCCTTCTTACGACCTGACAAGGGAAAATGTGCTCGGAGGAAAAACAAATTTTGGTTTCTTTTTTCTTTCCCTGAAGGATGGAAATTTTAACACTAGTCTCTAACAGTTTGGCAAGGGCTGCCTCACTATCTAGTTTATTCTGATTCAAAGCAAGAAAATCCAATTCAAAGAATTAAAATAGGTGACAAATAAGTACATTCATTTTCAGATTTTCTTTAGAGTTTTCTAGAAATCTTGGTATTATCTAACTCAGGAAGAAAAAATGTAGGATCTTAACAACAATTTTTTAAAAACCCACTAACTTTTCCTCAAGCATATGTGTGTGTGTGTGTGTGTGTGTGTGTGTGTGTGTAAACATATAATGAACACAGGCTTGGTGGAAAATTTCATACCTATGGAAAAGCCATTTCCCCAATGGTAAAGGTTAATGAAACACTTAAATGCCTCTTGGTAGTCACCTAATCCGCTGGAGTTTTGAGTCATTGATGAAAGCAATTTTATTCTCAGAACAGTTTTCTTCCTCCCCCATTGTCTCCCTAACATCTCCAGCCCTACTACAGCATGTCCTCTTTCCTGACTTCAGAGAAAGGCCACTAAAAAGACAGCAAACAAGTGTTGGTAATTGGACTATTACAGGCTTCCTTGGATAATCTGGATAATTCTCAGCATTGTCACCTAATGTCTCTGCAGTCTGTAAGAAAGCTGAACGTAAGGAAAGCTCTTAGGAGGATTTTAAGATGGTTTCTATTTTAAAAGGCAGCCAACCACCACCACAATTGGCTCTAATTGCTTCTCTTGCTGGTAGTCTCAGGAGAGAGGACAAGGGTTGAATGAGTCAGGGAGACTTAAACTCCTTCTCATTAATAGCTTTAGCCTCTATGGGTCAGAACTGAAGCGCCCATGGGAACGGTGCTGCGGAAGCACCCATGCAAGCACTGCTTGTCTTACATGTAAACCAGAGGGGCCAGCCTAGGACTTTCCATTTTGCATCCTCACTGAAATAACCTGAATTGATTAAATGAGAAAAATAACAAAGAGGACAAAATGAAAGGCAGTGGAAATGAGGGGGAGTTATCTTTGGTTAGGAAATTGGAGAGAAATAACTCAGGAGTTCTGAGAGTTTTTCTCTAACATGAAATGTGGATCTGAGGTCTCATCACCTCTGAGCTGTTGTGGGGTCATGATGAATATTTCCTTCCTTTCCGTATTTTTTTTTCCATTGTGAGGAAGAGATGTTCGAGACCATTGGTTTTCAGAAGGATCTGCTCAGGCCAGTTCATAGATACTTTTCAGGTGGTAGCCGTTTTTCTCACATAGATTCTATAGTCTCCAACATATATAATAATTTTTTAATTAGCCTTATGTTTTTTTGATGAAATGAAACAAAGTGAAAAGGAATCCACACAAGCATATTTTGAGTCATTTATAAGACCATTTTATACCTCAACTTTGCTAACCCAATTTCATGCCCATATTTTTATCTTTTATAAGTCATAAAGATCAAAAGACATGATAGGGCACTGATGCAAACAGAGATTCCCCAATAGAACAGACAGAGAAATATAACTCATTTTTAGAATAACCCAAAGTTGTATTCCATAGTTGTGTGTGGAGATATTTTCCATTTCTTTTTTCACATAAGAGGGCTTTATATACACACATGTGAACAGCTCTGTGATAGAGCACAGGCACCTGCTGGATGCCTCCAAAAAAGATGCAATGGGAAGGAATCCCTTACTTGCTGGGAGGTTGAATCCAAAGATAGAAGGACTCTTTACAGAGATACAATTCACAGCTAGCCCGAGCTTTTTTTCTTTCCCAAATTAGATTCATACACATTTATATTCTTTATGTGCCTCAAATACTTACCTTGGAATATATGCTACCCTTGAGATTAGAGAGTTCCAAAAGTAAGTGTCGCTGCCAACTTTCCTTTCCCCCTCCACCTGTATGTGTGTGTATGTGCATGCAAGCTCTCGTAGGTGCACCAAAGTTAAATCTGTGCTGTAGATGTTAGAAAATAAGCAACATATAGTTCAATATATATGCATATATGTGTGTGTGTGTGTGCATATTCTTTGTGGAATTGTCAGTATGTTCTCTAAAATATAAGAAGTTATTTTCATACCTTAGTACATTTCATCTTCTCAGAAACATTATAAGGTATTTATTATTATTATTTTACAGATTAAAAAAATGGCCCCTGGAAGAAATTAAATGACTTGCCAAACACACACAAAATTACTAGTGGAGTGAAATTCAGAGCTCATTCTTTCAAATGCCATTGTCTTATATCTTCGTACATCTAGCTCAATATGGTGGCGAAAATTTCCACTATTAAGTTTACCACTCTGTGTAGTTTATAGAGATGTTGGAAAGCTTTTAAAATTTTTGTTTTACCATTTACAACATCTCTATAAACTACACAGAGCAGAAAAGCCTCTTTGTCAGGTGTATATAAAAAATTACCCACATGCAGCTTTTCTTGGATTTAGTACAGTTCCCAGTATGCAGGGCTAACCCTGGGCAAAAGGATGGAGGCTGTGCAGGTTGACTTCAGCACTCTGGCCCTTTTCCTTAATATCCCAAAACACCTTGGCTGCTTTGGCTTACGAATTTTTATTTTCTGTACTCCGTTTCAGCCAAATGTCTCTGCTCTCTGCACTGCTAGAAATACCAGAATGGAAAGGGTAAGCTATGGGCCATAGTATGATCTTGGCATGGGATAAAGGAGATTTCACTTGAACTGATAAAGTGGAATAATTGTCAGCAAAAAACGTGTGAGTAAATGTCAGGTTGCATGTTATTTCCAAAGCTCCAGTACTGCATTTGCACAAAACTGACAGTCGCAGCAGACTGAGGGGCAGTCATTAGACTAAGTTTGTTGTAATTACAATGAGAGTTTTCCTAGCTTGTGTTGGAATTGAATACAGGTCTACAGAGCCATCAAGTGGGGGGTCAACTCTGCAAGCATTAAAACACCTTGGCGAAGTTGAAAAATTTTTAAGCAATAAAATAATTCCTTTCCCTAAAGCTCAGAGAAGACTAAAGAAAGGAAATTTCGTGAACAATTTGTAATATTAAAATGTTGTCCGCAAACCAATATAAGGCACTTAGTGTTGTATGCTCATCCGTGACTGGTGGGCAAAAAGTCCCACTGGGCAAAAATATACAAAACAATTTAAACCTGTGACTTCTTTCTGTGCAGGGGTGATGTGGTCCTTTTAATGTTTTTGGAGTGTGATAGCATCTCTTCAGATGGGAGATAGGATGAAAACACAGGAGAGGCTGTTCCTTGTGACTCCAAGGTTAATAAGAGGGAAGCTTGGCAATGACAGGGCCAGCGGGCAGGGAGAAAAACCTCCTTTGAAGCTATAGATCGAAGGGTTGGAGCGATATCTATGTGACATTTCATCACCGATGTACCTGATTAATTATCAACAATTCAAAAGAATATCAGTGTAAAGAATGGGGACTCTTGACAGTTAAAAGGGACATAACCTCATTAAATCTTTGGGATACAACTTCTCTAAAGTCATTTCAGAGATAGGAAAAATGATCTCAAGTGTGTAAATCAGAAAGAAGTTACATTAAATTCTTAGCATGGATGTGATTTCAAAAGCATTTATTATAATAGTAGCACTTTCCATCTGAGTTGTAACACATGTTCTGAAAACACGTATTATAAATTGATCAAATATTTATTCCAGGGTTGTTTGTAATCATGTAAAATTAGAAAAAAGCCAATATGCCATTCAGTAGTGAAATCAATAAATAAAATATGGTATATTCATATGTTATAATTTACTGCAGTAAAACATTTTCTATTTGTAACACTTCTAAAATATGTAAGACACTGTTCTAAGTGGTTTACATGCATTAATTCATTTAATTATCACAGCAAACCTGTGACACAAATCCAATTATATTCTAATTTTACTGATGAAAAACTGGGAAACAGAAATATTAACAAATTGTCCAAGGTCACACATCCACAAAGTTGAGCTCCACAATCCAGGCTTTTAGTGAGAAGCTTTTGCTGTCTCTGCTCTAACTCAAACTATATATATAATTTCAAAAAATCATTTTCTATAGAACAGACAAATTCAGTAATACTAAAAAGCCACATTAGAAAAAAGATTTTATCACAACACCATTCTTTTTTTTAAGATTTGATTTTATTTATTTTTAGAGAGAGGGGAAGGGAAAGAGAGGGAGAGAAACATCAATGTGTGGTTGCCTCTCACACAGCCCCACTGGGGACCTGGTCTGCAACCCAGGCATATGCCCTGACTGGGAATCGAACCAGCAACCTTTTGGTTCGCAGCCTATGCTCAATCCACTGAGCTACACCAGCCAGGGTGCAACACTATTCTACACCATACTCTGTTACAGATGTTTACCGTAGATTTTAAAGCATCTGCCTTACTTGCACCTATCTCTTAAAGGAACCCTGTCTTCCTTTCCCCTTCCACTCCTTGGTTTTCTTCTCTCTGCTCATTTCCCTAGGTCTTTACAGCAACTTGTTGGAGAGTCTGAGGTTTTCTCACTAGCTGTTTCAGTGCACACCAGTTTAATAGGTGTTCACTCACAGATTCAGATTCCCAGTGATTTTTTTTCCTCTTCATTCCAACTCCAGAGAAGTATCAATAAATTAATCTTAAAAGGCACAGACATTTTAGGGAACCTAAAACCCTAAATGTCAACAAAAGATCTGAAAACACCGTGAAGTCTGTAAGTGGAACCTGATAGTTCTGAAACATCTGCTTCTGCTTTCACTATTCTACCTGTAACTGAAAATAGGGAAGAGCTAGAACAGAGAGAAAAAGATGGCATGTCTACATTCACAGCTATGCATTTCGGAGACAAACACTTGAATATATGAACACTGTGGATATGCTTAAATCCATAACATAATTAGCCTATGATTAGGTGTTTGATGATCCACAGGAGCTGGTTGGAGATTGGGATGGAAATACCTAGGCTAACATTTAACACCAATATGCATTCATCCTCCATATACTACTCTATAAGATAGATTCCAGCTCAAGGAGGGTAGGAATGTTGTCTAAGTCACACCCTGAAAAGCAGCCATGAAAATTTAAATCTGGGTTTGCACAATCCCATAGTCCATGCTATTTCCCCATCACAGTGCTGCCTTCCAGGGAAGCAGGGTCAGCTGCTGGACCAGTATTCCTAAATCCCATGAATACCAAAGCCAGTTGGAGACTCTTTTTAAAAAATAAATTTGTAGTCTTATTTCCATATATTTTTTTTATTTTTGGTGTCTCAAATGGGGCTATGGAATCTATATATGGTTTAAAAGTGCCCCCAGGTGAGTTTGAGGATCAATCAGGTTTGAAGACCACTGTTTTAAGATATCCAGAACAACAATTAAAGAAGCACTCACAAACATCACATGGCTTGTTTTTATAACTCATTATGGATTTTTCAACTACCATTTTATAAAAACATTTAAATTTGCTTAGTTTATACAATACCTATGTGTGGGGAGTTGCATTATTGTATCCTTGCTATGCAAAGAATTACTAACTTCTACTCATCTGTTCCCTATTCTCCAGTTCCTGTAGCTTTCCCATGGTTATGGTCCTGTAGGGTCTGACCATCTAGTCCTAGTTTACCTTATCTGTGCCCTTCATACTTTCATAAAGGTCAGCTTTAAGGAAAGTAATAATTTTAATGTGCTCTCACACAATACCCTTTTGTATCCCTCTGATCACTTTATCTGCCCTTCTCTAGGCCTTTTCTAGCTCCATTTCCTCTCTTTTAAGGTTCATCAACCAGAACCACATATAGTGCAGATGAATAAGGTTTTGTAACAAGGGCATTGTCCTGGGTGTTCCTGAGGGAAGCAATGGACTTACCCTAAAAAAGGCAAATCCCCAGGTTTTACACCTTGAAATAGTACAGAAAATACAAAGGGAAAGGACATAGGCACTTGAATGAAAACTTTCTCTTTTCAGTCTTAGCCTATTCTTTTCCCTCCTTACATCTTAACAGCTTAAGACAAAAGATAGCAAGGATTTGATGAGGGGACATTAGAGGAGTCTCAGTGACTTGCGGAAGCAGAGATGTTCATTCATTCCCTCTGGTCCATGCAGAGTTGCATGGGTTCTAGGAAAAATTGTCTTTGTTATGATCTTTCTAAATCTCCTACTTCTGGGTTCCCATCATTCTCTTTATTTTCTTTGTCATTTCTTTGAGGACACTGCCCAAAGTGTACCCCAAATCACCATCTGCTGCCAACCCTTGTTTTCCTTACTCTCCTCCCATTCTCAAAAGAAAAGTGCAGACTTCCAGCCAAGATGGAGGCATTGGTAGACACACTGCTCCTCCTCCTACAACCAAAAGGACAATAACAATTTAAAAACAAAAAACAACCAGAACTGACAGAAAATGGAACTGTATGGAAGTCTGACAACCAAGGAGTCAAAGAAGAAACAACCACCCAGACAGGTAGGAGGAATGGATACAGGCAGCTGGACAGAGAAGACTTGCTGCAAGGCGGTGGCAGGTGGACCCAGTGAGGCAGCGATTGTGGAGTGGGGATGCCATCAAGGCAGCAGGGCAGCAGCAAGGCAGCAGCAGGCAGACCCAGCTAGGTAGTGGATTTCAGACTGAGCGGTCTCACATTCACATGCAGATAAACTGGGAGAGACAACTGGGGAGTGGGACAGATGGAGCAACCCAAGGCCCCAGCTCAGGAAAATAAAGCCTCAAACCACCAATTGAAAACACCTGTGGGGGTTGAAGCAGCAGGAGAAACTCCCAGCCTCATAGGAGAGTTTGCTGGACAGACCCACAGGGTCCTAGAATGTACACAAGTTGTCCCACATGGGAATCAGCACCAGATGGGCCCAATTTGCTTGTGGGAAAGAGGGAAAGTGACTGAAAGGAGCCAAGAGCCAAGCAAGTGCCATTGTTCCCTCTTGGACCCCTTCCCCACATACAGCATCACAACCCTGCTATGTGGGTTATCCCACCCTGGTGAATACCTAAGGCTCTGCCCCTTGTATGTAACAGGCACATCAAGACAAAAAAAAAATGGCCCAAATGAAAGAACAGATCAAAGCTCCAGAAAAAATACAACTAGGCAACGAAGAGATAGCCAACCTATCAGATGCACAGTTCAAAACTCTGGTAATCAGGATACTCACAGAAATGGTTGGATTTGGTTGCAAATTAAATGAAAAAACAAAGGCTACACTAAGTGAAATAAAGGCAAATGTACAAGGAATCAAAAGTGATGGGAAGGAAACTGGGACTCAAATCAATGGAATGGACCAGAAGGAAGAAAGAACATTCAACCAGAAAAGAATGAAGAAACAATAATTCAAAAAATGAGGAGAGGCTTAGGAACCTCCAGGACATCTTTTAACATCCCAACATCTGAATTATAGGGGTACCAGAAGGAGAAGAAGAAAAGCAACAAGTGGAAAAGTTATTTGATCAAATAATTAAGTAGAACTTCCCTCATCTGGCAAAGGAAATAGACTTCCAGGAAGTCCAGGAAGCTCAAAGAGTCCCAAAGAAGTTGGACCCAAGGAGGAACACACCAAACCCCATCATAATTGCATTACCAAAGATTAAAGAGAAGGAGAGAATCTTAGAAGCAGCAAGAGGTAAGGAGGCAGTTACCTACAAAGGAGTACCCATAAGACTATCAGCAGATTTCTCAAAAGAGACCTTACAGGCAAGAAGGGGCTGGAAAAAAGTATTCCAAGTCATGAAAGGCGAAGATCTACATCCAAGATTGCTCTATCCAGCAAAGCTTTCATTTACAATGGAAGGGAAGATAAAATGTTTCTCAGATAAGGTCAAGTTAAAGGAGTTCATCATCACCAAGCCCTTATTAAATGAAATGTTAAAGGGATTTATTTAAGAAAAAGAAGATAAGAAATATGAATAGTAAAATGTCAGCAAACTCACAATCATTAACAACTACACCTAAAACAAAAACAAAAGCAACCTAAGCAAACATCTAGAACAGTAACAGTAACACAGAAATGGAGATCACATGGAGGGTTATCAACAGGGGAGTGGGAGGAGGAGAGAAGGGGAAAAGGTACAGAGAATAAGTAGCATAGATGGCAGGTAGAAAATAGACAGGGAGAGGGTAAGAATAGTATAGGAAAGGTAGAAGCCAAAGAACTTATATGTGTGACCCATGGACATGAACTAAAGGGGGGGATGTGGATGGGAGGGGGTGTGCAGGTTGGAGGGGAGTGAAGGGGGAGAAATGGGATAACTGTAATAGCATAATCAATAAAATATATTTTTTAAAAAGTGCAAATGTGCAGGAGAAATTTTGCTGAGCTGGCAGCCAGCCTTAAGGTCCTGGTGATCTGATTATAAAATTAAGGCAATTTACTCTGAGTTCAATGAATCTTAGCCCTTCCAAGGATCACATAAATTTTGAAAGGCACTTGTCAAACCTAAACAATAAATATATGACCAATGATTGATCACATTTTTGAAGCACTGACATATGCATAAGTGTAGGGTTGGAGGGCTTTGTGTTTTGAAGAAATTATCTGCTTCTCTCACTTTTTTGTATGCTACTAGGCAGGGGTAGGGTGTAATGGCATGTGTGTGCGCACGTGTGCGTGTGTGTGTGTTATAAGGAGAGAAAAACTTATCCTGCATTGCAACTACACACTTAATTCAGTAAAGGCTTGGAGGAGAGATACATGTTAACTGACAGGATTTCAATTTTTTCAAAATTCAAAATCTCACAACCATGTAGGGGTTTCTGTGTTTTAAATTACTTCTCCCTTTAACACCTTTGCCTGCCCACAGCATTAGTTTCCCACTTCTCTTGTAGACTGGTAATGTCTTCCTGGAGTTCATCAAAAAGTCCTTCTGTATTCCCTTTTATGTTTCTTTCTCTGCAAATGTATCTTAGTGCCAACCACAAATTAAATCATAGTCTCCTAGAATGTTGGCACTGGAAAGAACTGAAGAAATCATCCAGTGACATTTGTCATCCTAGTTTTAATAGGCATCTGTCATTATTGCACTCTGCTGTCATCCATTTTCCTAATAAAAGATTAGCCTGAATTACCTTTCAGAAAATGCTCCATATCCTCAGCCCAGGTGGTTTGCCTGAGTTTGAGCCCATCCTCTACTGGGGAGATGGTGGGCCCTGATTAACTTATATAATAAAACAACTATTTTGTACAACCCCACTCCAGCCACAGTAATTAGTTCAGGGGTGGAAATGGGCCAATTTTGGCCAAAGGGAATCAGATATGGATTTTTCATTCTACCACTGATGGTAAAGCTCTTTCCTGTGAATGCAAAATAGAAGATGGAAGTTCTGAAGTGCCATGGTCATCTTGCCATCATATAATGGAAATCCTTTTGGAATGGAACCACAAGAAAGGAGGGGAAGAGGTCCTGTGAGCACTGTCAGCGTCGTGTGTCGCACCTCTGTGTGACTAAGCGGGCTACTTCTCTGCCAATCAGTTTGTATCAGAGAAAATCCAAAAGGAGAGGGCCATGATGGAAATGAGTTTACTTCTACTGTAGGCTGTTTAGTTTTCTAAAGAGTAGGCAATCCTTTTAAATATCTTCTTCTCCGAATCATCTGTCCCTTTGTTCAGGTCTTTTATTTAATCTTTGCAGAGATTATCAAAATTTCTTTCACTCTGTTATCCTTCTAATATTTAAGTGTAGTTAACCTGGTTTATCTTCCTCAGATCCCAAATTTCACAACTGTGTGGGTTAAATATCTGAGTTACAAAAGTTTTCTTTGTATGACAAGTTCCCGACTACTGAATTATACATATTGTTATATTGTTATAGTTCTTATTGAAATGTGACTCCTGTAATGGAATACCATATAGTCATTGGGTTTACAACTCTGACTTCCCTCTCCCACCAACTCCCATTAAAACTTTATTGTTATTTATGCAGCCTAATAATACTTTTTTTTTTTATTAGCTGCAGTATCACATTGGTGGAAACTGTCCTCCAAATAACCCAGGAAAAGTTTAACTTCAAATGGCAATCACTTTGCTTTTATAATTTCAGGATAACATTTTCATCGCACAATCAATACACACATGTTATAAAAAATTAGAAGACACAAATAAAGAAAAAAATCTCATTCCTAAAATTATATCAGCCACAAAAAATAATGACCTATTCCTGGATATCCCTACACATTTTTTATTTTCATATACTTGCATATATATATATATATATATAAAATAAAAATTAAGTGGTTAAGAGAAATCAGATCTGGACTTTTTATAAAAAATAAAGAGTATAATATTCTTCCATAGTGTTTTTATGTACTTTACACTAATATATTTGAATGTCAAGAAATAAATGTTTATTGCATAATTTTTAATGACTGCTTGGTATTTTATTATGATATTGCTATAATTTGCTTGACCAACTGACTATTCATATTTTTGTTGTTTTTGCTTGTTTGTCAATTAATATTTTCCTGCTTATTTCCTTAGACTAAGTTTCTCAGGTTGAATACCCAACCAGCTTAAAGTTTTTAAACAATGTAGAGCTTTGGTTGTGTATTTTCACATTTGCCTCCAGGGGGATCAAACTAATTTATAATTCCATCAGCAACATCCCAAATATCACTAGGTATTATGTGTTGTTTCTTTTTTTTGTTAAACCTATATTCAGGACATCTTTATTATGTTCATTTTGGCCTGAGAGTTTAGCCTGTCAGGATTGTTTTAGGTCTTAAATCTTTCATTAATGCATTATTTATATTCACCTCCTGTCACATTAACATCTACAACTGGTAAGTTACTTCTATGACATAGTCAATAACATTGATGAAAACCTTGACTAGGGCCATGCCTTGTTAAGACTGGGCCCTCTGAGAGGTCTTTCCAGGTTGATGGCAATTTATAAGTTAATGCTCTAAATTCAACACACGGTCTTTGTGCCTCCCTTTCTCTCACCCAACCTATTCCTTCATCTTGTCCACCAGATTTGCTGTCTTGACCAAAAAATTAAGATATGCGTCTCTGTGAATTTTCCCATCAGATCTCCAACAGCTCTCCCTTGAGATTAGAATTAAGCCTAAAGTAGCATTTCCCCACTGTAGCATCTTATATTATACTTTAAGAAAAATGAAACTGTCAGCAAAGCAAGTCAGGTCAATAATTTATCAGAGTCTGCTTTTAGTAGATATTTCAGTGCAAATACCATCATGTACACTGTTTATAAAAGTATCAAAATTGGCCCCAAGGGTAATTCCTATAAGTTTCAAGCATTTCACTACATATAGAAGTGTATATTTGTTATCTCCACTTATTTCTTTTCTCCTTTCTTCCAATTCAATCCCCTATTATAAATTATTTCTTCTAACTCTACAGTAATTCATTTTAATAGTTTTTATTTTGTAAAGATATTAATGACCTCTGATATTCTAAAAATTAATTTAAACTTCTCAAAATATTAGCATCCCAGAACATACATGCTACATAGAAATGTGAGGGCATATTCAAGTTAGAATGGTAAAGAGACAGAGCTTAGGCAAGTTATCTTAGTGAAGTGCAAGAGTCTTAGTTTGTTCCCTTATCTATCACTTAGATTAACACATACCATGTACATCTTACAGTGATCCCAAGAATAAATAATAAAAGTGTGCATTTGTATGTGTGTATTACCATAAAAGACCAAAAAATAAGATATGATCATTAGCATATTTAATAGAAGTAAAAACATATATATATATATATATATATAGTATCTAATTTAATCCTCAGTGAAGTCAGGGGTATCTCAATTATGATAAATACAACAATGAGGCCCCTAGAGTTTGTTTCCCCCCAGAGTAAGGGCCAGGACTGAGTTATCAGCCCCAGCACATAAGATTCCAAATAAATGGCAATTTGACTTTACAACTTGTGAGGTACATGGTTGCAAATAAATTACTACTTATCATCAAATACCACTGTCTGAATTTAAAAAATTATAACAAATTCATCTTAGAATGGTTCAAAATTTTATCTTTGGTTATGCCATTTAGACTCATTAGAATTTCATGTTCTTCCCTGAGTGATATAAGACAGGGGGGGAGGTATGGTACAGCTAGTTTGAAATTAATTATTTACCCTTAACACCCAGACTTTCTGAAGGGCCTGCAGGGACCAACAGATTCTGACACCACTTTAATAATTGTGTTGACTATAAATTATTGTTTTGACTTCAGTATACATGTTGTGGTGTTTTATCAAAATCTGGATAAGCCCCTGGGGGTGTGTTGAGCATATGAATATCATCTGTTATATGTGTCAGAGCAGAGACAATGCCCAGAAATACTGGACAACACTAGGCTCTAACTCTGAAAGAGCTATATCATAATTGACATGCCTCTTCTTAAAAGATCTCCCCATAGACATATGAAAGGATGCTCAGCATCACTACCCATCAGAGAGATGCAAATTAAAACCACAATGAGATACACTTCACACCAGTTAGAATAGCCATCATAAACAAATCTACAAACAACAAGCGATAGCCACGTTGTGGAGAAAAGGGAACCCTAGTGCACTGCTGGTGGGAATGCAGACTGGAGCATCCACTGTGGAAAACAGTGTGGAATTTCCGCAGAAAACTAAAAATAGAACTTTATTTTGACCTGGCAATTCCTCTGCTAGGACTATACCCTAAGAACCCTGAAATACCCATTCAAAAGAACCTATGCACCCCAATGTTCATAGCAGCACAATTTACAATAGCCAATTGCTGGAAGCAACCTAAGTGCCCATCAGTAAATAAGTAGATTTAAAAAAAACCCAAAAAACTATGGTACATTTACACAATGGAATACTAGGCAGCAGAAAGAAAAAAGGAGCTCCTACCCTTTGTGACAGCATGGATGGATCTGGAGAGCATTGTGCTCAGGGAAGTAAGCCAGGCAGTAAAAGATAAATAACATATGATCTCACCAATATGTGGACTCTAATCAATAAAACAAACAAGCAAACAATATATAACCAGACATGGAAATAAAGAACAAAATGACAGTAACGAGATGCAAGGGGAGAGAGGGATAATGGGGGCAAATAGGGGAAGAGACATCAAGGAACATGTAAAAAGGGCACATGGACAAAGCCAAAGTAGGTAGGTTCAAGGGTGGGAGGAGAGGATGGATGGGGCGGGAGTGTGGTGGTGGGAAAGAGGAGACAACTATACTTGAACAACAATAAAAAAGTTATTTAAAAAAATCTCCTCATGGAGCTATCTGATCTGTGGAAGTATTTATCCCTTTAAGGACAGAAAATATCATTATTTTAAGATTTAAGACCAAATAATTAGATTTTGTTTCCATAAAGGGGTTGCTATTGTAATCTCTCAGCTACCTAGATCCCATTTAGTTGAGAAAATACTTTTTACAAAATGGATCATTGATAGCAGAAGAACAAGTACAGATGTTTGGAATGACTGAGACTTCACATTTACATTAAATGGTAGAAAATACAGCGGGGGAAATAAGACACATGGAGATCTGGAGATGGATAAGCTGATATCAATTCCAGATTTTGTGACCTCCTGAATTGAAAATATTTAAATAATTGAAATGCCATGTCTAGGGTTGTGAATTCCCTTAAACAATGACTAGTAAATCAGGAACAGGGTCTCTTGGGTGTACTTCTGGGTGGACAATTTTCGATGGTTTCTAAGGTAAATTTTTAACAATGGGTATAGTTTGATCTACTAATGGCTACTTTTGTCAAATTTCCACATAATTTATAAGATATTACTAATTGCAGGAAACTTACCTACTAGACATCACCAGAGAAGGAGGTATTGTATATGAATGATATTCTCTGCTTAATTAAAGCTCACCCAAAGTACAAGCCAGGTCTGCAGAGGTCTGTAAGGGCAGAGGACAGAGCACTAGCACTACTTTGAGTTACGACTATGATGATGAACTTTAAGCTCCTGTTTTAGCTATGACAGTAAGCAATCTGATGACGATGAGAAGCCATGGGCTGAAAACCCTAATAACCAAGTCTAAACAAATCATCTCATGTTTGAGTAATAAGCCCTGAAGGACAGTTTGAAGGGAAAATTACCTGAACTTTGATACATACGTAGCATACACAATAGTGAGTGTGAAAACAGACCCTCATATGTACAGATAAGAAGACAATTTCATGGTGCCCCTCAAATGTTACACCATATCTCTGCACATGAGAAACCCTGTACAGCCTACAGCCTGGACTTAACTGGGAACTGACTCTTCCTGTCACACATAGGCAGAGTGGCTACATCCCACAAGACTGATATTCTCTCTCTCTCTCTCTCTCTCTCTCTCTCTCTCTCTCTCTCTCTCTCTCTCTCTCTCTCGGGCCAGACATGGAGGAGGGTGTCAAAGGCAGATCAAAAAGCAAGCAATTCTGAATAAAGTACTCTGGTGAGCAGTTGCATACACACGACATCAGAAAATGTTCTCAAACACTCAGAGAATATATGCTTCACAAAAATAAATCATTTCTGATCTCTAAGCAGCAGAATGCATAATGTAACACTTCTTCATCTATAGATGGTAAGGACTCTTACTAAAAAGATCTAAACTCTTGAGTAATTGCTCAAGCCAAGGCTTAGGTTTGTCTGCCCTTAATAGCAAGGATCCTGACTGAAGCCTACCATTATCCTGGGCACCCTCTGGGAGGCAGAAAGAATTAAAAGAAACAACATGATAAAAAGACAAGGGAAACCAGGATATAGTGCACTGTGACCACGTCAGACTGAGTGAAAAGAAATCAGAACATCAGAAATCCATTTCATATACACACACACACGCACACACACACACTCCCATTGTATTCCATTATGCTTAAATTAATGGTAATAAGCTACATTGACATTTTAATATATACAATGCATTCAGTCTTTTTAAGTCCCTAAATTGAAGGTTCCCACCAAATATTATTATAATATTATTGTCAGCCTAAATGAAAATTGCAGTTAACACTCTGGCATACAAAGAGGGTAGGAGTGTAATCACTGATTACAGTACACACAAGCTAACATCGCATGCTCGTACCAGTCCACTAAGTAGTACAATTAATTGTTTTTCTTAGATTTTATTTTTGCTTCCTTGGGGGACAAGTGATGTTTTTAGATAAGAGCAATATTATTCTACATTTTAAAAATAAAAATTAAAAGAAAAAACTTTGCTCTGAATAGAAGCACTTCAGTTTTGAAATTTAGTTTGTAAATCAGTGTGGGCCAACCTGATATACAATAAATAATAAATGCCATAATATAATAAAGCAAAGTATCAGAACTTTGTTTCCTCAGTGCCTTTGTTTCATTAGTTTCTTGTTTCTTGCCTTATCTACATGTATCAATGGTTAAGCTGACTCATACTTTTAGAATGCTAAGCAAATTTAGGAGAAAATACATGAATGGTGTCTACAGATTTAATTTTTGAAGTTTAAATAATATTATCATTTAAATAATTATTTAATCAACTCCCTGAATAAAGAGTGTGGCTTCCAACAGTGCTACAAAGAATTTAGCACTTGTTCAACATTCAGTATATATTGAAACATTCAGAGCAATGAATTCCAAATTATGACTCTCTTCATTATCCTTCCATATGCACTTAAAACAGTTCACATCTTTATTTCCCATAGCATGCTACACTTATTTATCATGGCCTTATCCACAAAAGATACCTCATCTTACCTTTCCTAGGTTTCTATACAGCCTCGGCATCTTTGCCCTAGGGAATACTCAGACGGTGCTATATTAAATTACACTTTTTCTTTAAAGATCACTGGGGTGCAGGAGTTCAGGAAGACCAATTATGAGGTATGGGTGAATAGTTCTATGATATTCAGATATTGACAAAAGAGCAATAAAAAGTGATATTTCAATGAAATCAAAACATCACATGAAATTAACACCAGCATAATTATTTAACCATAAAATAACAGCACATGCTCCCTGGGAGCAAGGGCCCATGCAGCACATGGTCAAGTGTTTCCCCCCTTTTTTCTCCCTGCTCTTCTCCCCTTTTTCTCCTCTTTCTTCTCTCCCATTTTCCTTGAAATGTTTTTCCTCCTCCTCCTTCTCTTCCTGACTCCCTCCCCTCTCCTGGAGTTGCCAGCTCAGTAGCTCATTCTCTCCCTCCATCTCTCTTCCCATCCCTCTATTTTCCCTCCTTTCTCTTCTCTTCTTTCTCTCCTTTTCTCTCTTTCTTCCTCTCGCTCTCTCTCCATTTAGTCGACACCAGGGTCATAGAGTTTTTTTCCCTTTATATGCAGTTGAGAGTGACATTTGAAAACTTCAGTATAACTAAAGTAAGTTCAGAATACTGTCAACATAAAACAAATAGACATATACTAAAACACACACACCAAATTATTATTATTTATATACTTACTTAAATATTGTTGAAGTGTTATAAGAAAAACTTAGAATAAATTTTGAAATATTAATTAACACACAATCTAATAGGGCAAAAAGTATTATTGGACAATAGCAAAGATGACATGTTTATGAATATCAAGTCTTTGGGGATCAATTTAATCACTTTCTATGAATGACAACTTAATGTCACAGATTGCAGGGGAGTGACAGAGATGCTCCTGCTTGATACCATTAAGGTCTTGGTCTGCATGAAATTCTACAGAGGGAAATAAAATTTAAAATTCTCTTTATGCTTTCAACAGAGTCAACAAATTGTGAAGTTCTATAATTAAAAGCTGAGCCTCTTTATGAGGAAAATTGCAACAACCTGCAAATTGTGAAAACTACAAGCATCAGAAAAATGCACATCAATGTTAATTAAGCGCTCATTAGAAAAGACTAAGTGAGCCATGGGAAGTTAGAAAGTCAGAATAACCTGTCTTGATTATAAGTTAAGGGTCAGAGTTTGGGAAGGATTACTACAGTGGAGGGGGGAAGGAAGAACAGTGGAAGCGGGGATTTTTTTTTTCCCCTCTGGTGTATTATCTTTCATTTTAAACCTCAAAAGCAGTTGGGCAAAAAGACTGAATGGATATGTTAAAGGGTCAGTATTGTGAGAAAAGAACTAGAAAGGAATTTAAGATCTCCTCACAAAGACCGATTAAGAAGGCTATTGTAAGAGAGCTAATTAAGGCAATTAACCCAGCATCAGGCAGAGCAGCTGGTGGGGATTTTTCAAGCAAAATGTGAACTGGCTTAGATGTCCCACTGTCAGAGACACAGTTCAGGGGCTCCTGGCTTTTACAAAAAAAATGATAAAAATAAATCATAATTTAGGCCTTGGAAGAAATCCAAGGGTTTGATTAAGTAAAGTGATAATTGATAATTGCTGAGGACAAATTAAAATTGTCTAAGTGTACTTAAAAGTAATAAAGTGTACTGAGAGTTCCTCAAAATCTACAAGGGACAGACAGGCACATTTTGACTTTTTCATTCATCTCAGTTTGTCATTAAATCTACTGTATATTACTTAAAGTAAAACTTACCTTTCTTTTGCAAAATATCATGAGTGTTGGACCCTAAGAATCCTGTTAATCAATCCCACTGTCTAATGATAAGTTATTGCTTACCCATTGTCACAAACCTGATGGAGATCATTACAGTGAATTTTCTGGTCTGTGGCATTTATCTTTCAAGTCTGAATGAATTCTCTGTTCGTAAGCAATCTAGGAAATAGCCAGTAAGAATGCATGGTTGAACTTCCGAAAGGAGAGACAGAAATTACTAAAGGTAAATGAACAAGTAGGGACCTAGAGTTCATTAGTAGGGATTTCTCACTGAAGGGGGGAAAAACCCCCGAGCAAAGGAAATACTGAAAGCAGAGCAAAGGCTCCAAAAAAGCCTGATGAAAATGAAAATTATAAATTGACGTAGTTTTGGCTGAGAAAATAGAAGTCTGTCAACTAAGTTGTAATAAAACAAGAAAAGAATCATGTACATTTTGAGACTGAGAAAAAAGGGGGGTTCAAATGTGAGTTTAATATGGTGAATGGAGTGAAAGTCTATGCTAACTATTTGATTCCAATGAACATGAACTTGCTGATATACTTAGTGAAAAAACTAATAGAAGTTTGCATTTTTTGGAAAAAAAAAAGAAAGAGTCAATATAATTTTATTTTTTCAGTTATAATAGTTTACAATTAATAACAACTTCCTAAGTGCTTCATTTGATATGGACTTTGCAGGTGCTATCTTTCATGAGCTTTTTACTGACCTTTTCAGGCAGGTACAATTTTGCCTCTATTTCCCACATGAGAAAAGAAGCCAAGTCACTTTCCCAGAATTATACAATAATACTAGTACTAAAAGTCTACTTATACGAATGATTTGTTTTGCAGAGAAAAAAGTGGTTGTTAAATACTGAATGATAAATAATCATTTTTAAAAACCTGATTATTATATTTAATTTAAAAAATAGTTTGTCAGAGTCCAAGAAATACTCTCCTGGGATATTGGATGAAGTTGTATTGAATTTAAAGTATAATTCAGGGATACTTTTACTACTTAAAATATTGAGATTTCTCAACTATATACATTGTATTGTACCACATGTCTTTCTTAAATGATTTAAAATTTTCTTCTTAAAAGTTGTGTTAATTCATATTTTAGCAGCCTTCTAGTTTTTGTTTATACTGTGAATTACATAATTTTAAAATATTACATTTTGACCTGGTTATTGTTAATGTAGAGAAACATAATTGATTTTTGCATGTAGATCTTGCTCAACTGGAACCATCTGGTCACTCTCCATGTCCACTTTCTTTTAGGCAAGCTCCAGAGTCCCCATCCATTAATAATGAAATATTCCTTGAACAAAGATTAAAATCCCATTAAGTATAATTATGCTCTGCAGCGTGATCAATAAAAAGTGTTGTGTGAAGGCCTTCTTCACTCATCCCAAGATAGTAGCACCACCATAGTGATTCAGAAGGGAAATGGGCAAGGCATCCTAAGGATCATGAACAAAACAGCATTTAAAGACACAACGCAGGAGGCACCTCTACCATCATTAAAGCTCTTCTTCATGGAACTCATATCTCTTCTTTTCTATTGGATTAATTATATATCAGCAAAAGTGAACAAATCAGAAGTGTACACAGCTTGGATTTTCAGAAGGTGGCCATTCCACGAAAACAGATGCAGATCAGTCAACAGAACATTTAGATTTCCTTGTAGATTCTTAAGTTCATTACACTCTATGCAGTCATCTAAGCCAGATTACCTGGAGTCTCTGCTAAATTCCACACCCCTATATCTGTAAACAACTAATATCAATACACACTCTGGGCATCCCTTGATCCCACATACCTGTAACCTCTTTCAAGCTTTACTGCCACAGCCTACCTTCAGGTTCATCACTCTTTTCTGAGAATGCTGTCATGATCTTTAACCTGGCCTTTCTCATCTATACCTTCTCTTAAATCCATCGTGTGCACTATACCTTGTGTGTCATCTCCAGCAAGCTATCCTTGAACCACCAGGTTGAACTCCACTGTTTCCTAATTGCCATATCCTTACCCCCAAAGTTCAATTGCACAGTCTTTGG
The DNA here is from genome assembly GCA_004027475.1 of Anoura caudifer. Lineage (NCBI taxonomy): Eukaryota > Metazoa > Chordata > Mammalia > Chiroptera > Phyllostomidae > Anoura > Anoura caudifer. The sequence continues at coordinate 117,956 of PVKU01001726.1, forward strand.
TAATTGTTGTCTATATTTCTCTTTCCCAAAATAAATTTTATTCACAGTTGTACCCACAAAGTATAGTATTAATAGAATAGCTGACATCACTAGATAGTCATTATGTGTCTATTAAACTAAATGTGAAGGGTTATAAATGCCTGTCCTCCTGTTAACAGAGGATCCTCAAACTGTTGGTGTCTTTTTTTTTTTCAAGACCAATTATATAGACAGTGTTCTTTGGAATTATTTTTCCGCTCAAAGGCCACTCTTTGATCTTTGTTACAATTTGAATTTATCTGGAAAATACTGTTCTGTGACAGGGGAACCATAGGGTTACATATTCTTTTCTTTTTAATGAAATAAGTCAAATATTGTATTCATCTTCTTTACAAGTTAGGGGATGACCAAGAATACATTACAAGAGGTTTAGAGAAGTCAAAAGAGCTGTTTACAGATCGTGACTATTAAAATGAATTTTCAAAAGGTTCTGATTTACAGTCCTAAAGGATAGGTGGGGACTAATCCTCTGTTGGATGAAAGCAGGTGCTCTAGTGTAGGTATACAAGAACAAAGGGTTTCCCACTACAATCAGAGAGAGGCCCACTGACATTCCTGTAATTAAAATTTTAAGAATGCATGCAAAATATCAAGTGTTGCAGAAATAATTTTAGTAGTGCTTTGCACAGAGTTACGATAGGTCCTTACTAAATTAAGATCTAGAAAAGTGGCCATGTCTGATACAGGGGACTTTTCTGCATGTAGTTCATGGCAATTCTAATACACATATTCAACTGTTTCTATTCATTACTATTGTACAGTTTTGCATCGTTCTGTGGGTTTTGTTGCTCTTCCTTTTTAATATCCACAATGAGAGAAGGAAACACTTCAGAACTAAAAGATTAGTTTCCTAAATCATAAAGATGAGCTTTGTAATCATTTTCCTTTAAGTGAGGAATTAAAGGATAATAAAAGGCCTACTTAAGGACCTCGTTAGCTTAACTAGATTATCATATGCAAAACATTGTTATAAAGAACTGCTATAGAATGGAAATACCTCCTGTCCACAGCAAACTCAAAGAGAAGCATTGCTGCCAGGATTTTGCTTCCATCTTTCTGTCTATTCAGGGTTATTCTCTTTTTCCAGGACTGCCAATTCTCTTCATCCTATCCACAGTTCCTTCTCCTCTTCTTAGTTGCCCAATCTTTCTGTCTTCTTTCACTTTCTTCTTAAACTTGTTGTGAGCCATTCATTCATTCATCATTTAAACAACTAGCAATTATTGAACCTTTAATATCAGCCAGGCACAAAGCTAGGAGATTGGGAGGCACAGATTAACATAGCATGTTCTTTTCTTTCTTGTCCTCTTGTCCATTCATTCATTATTAGCCTTCCATTTAGTACTATTTTAGTCTATTTTTCTCTAAAGTCCAATGTGTCTATCAAAATGGGCTTACAACCTCGCATGTTCTTTTAGCTCCCTTCTCATATGTAATAAACCTGATATTATGAGTGACTTTCAATTTATTCAGTACCACAGTTTATATTATTACATTCTATTATTGTGTTATTCCATGCCCTTTGTAATTGGTGTGTATTAAAATAATAGCTAGAGATAAATTTTACATTCTTCTTCTGAAACCAAGCAGGGCTGAAACAAGTGCATACAAAGTGATTCTCTCCACTTGTCTGAGAAAATAGCAACAACACATATTGATCTCCAATAAATGGTATTTTTTGTGTTTACATTTAACCTAATATATTATAAGAATTGTTAGGAGGGGAGCTAATCAATCTCAAAATTTTTTTAATACTAATTATTTGGCTTTAATTTCAAACTCAAAATCTAAAAGGGGAAGTGGCTTTCTCAAAGTAAAATCCTGAGATTGTACCCTAGGCTAATTGAGTAACAATCACCTTCAGGTATGGTTGGGGACTTTGAACATTTTAAAAAATACCTTCAGAGACTCAGAGACTAAACTTTTGAGAACCACTGGAGTAAGGTTTAGAAGCTAGGAGATCTTGGTTAAAATCCTAGCTCTATACTTATTCTCTTCTATGAGTTTTATTTTCCTCATTTGTAAAATGTAGTTAATAAAATCTAGTTTATGAAGTTGTTAGAAATTAAATAAAACAATGTACTTAAAAATACCTAATTCTTAAAGAGCTCATCAACTAAAAGTATTTTCTATATGCATTAAGAATTAAATATGTCATATTTTAATATTTTTAAATTAAATAACAACTGGTTCTTATACTTTCTTATTCAGCTTTGTGAATCCAAACAATAGCACACAGCATTAAGGAACCAGAAGCCAAATAGAAAGTTTCTTTGAAAATAAGGAAAATGGACTAGAAAAATTATTTGATCAAATAAAGTGGAAAAGATGAACTACAAAAAATTGAAGAGATGGATTTTTGTTTGCTTTCACAGTTTCATTCTTATTGCTATTAATAACAGTTGGGTGCCTACAATGCAGTACACTCTGTAAAAAGAACAGAAATAGAGCATACTTGGGCCCTCAGGAGGGACCTTATTGATCCAGGAAAGGTCTCGCTGAAGATGGGAGCCCAACCAAGGAAAACAGAATGATCAAGCGGAGGCAGTTCTAGACCTCCTGGTTAGCAGGAAGTAGGAGACAATGCTGGGAGTAAGAAAAGGACAGAATACAGAAATCAAAAAGCAGGCAGATTCATTCTTACCAGCACTACCAGCAGGCCAGACAGAGGAGCTGAAGAAAGGGGGATAAAGAGTAGCAGATTCAAAAAGTGTCAAAACCAACAGCAGAAGTGGAAGTATGGCCTATTCTAATACTTTTTCCTCTAAGAAAATAAAATAAGGCTTAACTACCTGCATTGCATGTGGTAGGTGCTGAGTAAATGTTCACTGAATAAGCAATGATAAGCAAAGGAAGAGAGTGATTGTGTAAAAAAAAATAAGCACATTCACACATTCAAAAGATCATTCCGACATTCAATAAATATTTAGCACCTAACATATGTAATATGCAATGCTATACTGTGTGTGTGTGATTGGTGAGGCTGGTCTACAAACATAAATAAGAATTCAGCACTGGCTAGTGTGGCTCCGTGGATTGATCATGAACCTGTGAACCAAAGGGTTATTGGTTCAATTCCCAGTCAGGGCACATGACTATGCTGTGGGCCAGGTCCCCAATGGGGGTTGTGTCAGAGGCAAACACACAGTGATGTTTCTCTCCCTCTTTTTCTCCCTCCCTTCCCCTCTGACTAGAAATAAATAAATAAAATCCTCTAAAAAAGAAAGAATTCAGTCCCAGAGGCCAAGTGTTTAGAATATCAAGAATAATAATAACTCAGACACACAGTATATGAAAACACAGTATATTAAATATGAAACAAGTCATGACAATTAAATATTTACAATCTTATTAAGCCAAAGAACAACAGAATATATTGACTTTCCAAGTCATTCATTTAAGACTTTTATTTCTCAAAATGTTAACCCTAATCAATATTAGATTTTATATCTCTTTCATCTATTTGGATATTTACTAATATAAGACAGCTTGTGTAAAATAATTGTCTCAGAAAAATCTCTCGGGTTTTTTTTGCCTTCAAGGTCAATGGATCTTCCATGAATTGCCTGAGACAGCACTTTTGGGTCTGCTCTTTAACCAGCCTCTTGGTTTTCCAAAGGATTGCAGGGTCTAATTCTATGCCAACTGAATCAGCTGAGTTATTATTTTCTTTCCAGTTTTTAAACAAACTATGTCCAAAGAGAATGTAGCCACAAAATTCATGTTGTCTAAAACTGAATAGACACTAATTAGTGAATAATATTTATAACTACTGTTAAAATAATAAAACTAAATTTATTGCCAACTTGTTTTGTGAAAGGAACTATTTATTTCTACCAACAACCCAATGAGGTAGATACTAGTAATGTCTCCATTTTATAAATGAGAAAACTGAGGCTCAGAGAGATTAAGTAAATGGCCAGATTGCACAACTATATTGCTTCTTTTTTTTTAATTTATTTTAATTGTTGTTCTTGTAGTTTTCTGTCTTTTCTCCCATCCCAGCCTACCACCCCAGCCCTCCCCACCTCCGTCCCATTTCTAACCCCCTAGTTTTTATCCATGTGTCTTTTATACTTGTTCCTGTAAACCCTTCCCCTTTTCCCCTGAACTTCCCTCCCCTCTCCCTTCTGGTGACTGTCAGTCTGTTCTCAACTTCAGTGTCCTTGGTTATATTTTGCTTGTTTGTTTCTTTTGTTGGTTAGGTTCCTGTTAAAGGTGAGGTCATATGGTATTTGTCTTTCACTTTCTGGCTTATTTCACTTAGCTTGATGTTCTCCAGTTCCATCCATGCTGTTGCAAAGGGTAGAAGCTCCTTCTTTCTTTCTGCTGCATAGAATTCCATTGTGTAAATGTACCATAATTTTTTATCCATTCATTTACTGATGGACAACTGGGTTGCTTCCAATACTTGGCTATTATAAATTGTGCTGCTATGAACATAGGGGTGCATACATTCTTTTGGACTGGTGTTTCAGGATTCTTAGGACATAATCCTAGCAGTGGGATTACTGGGTCAAAAGGTAGATCCATTTTTAGTTTTCTTAGAAAATTCCATACTGCTTTCCATAGTGGTTGTACCAGTCTGCAATCCCACCAACAGTGTACTAGGGTCCCCTTTTCTCCACAACCTCTCCAACACTTGTTTGTTGCCTTGTTTATGATGGCCATTCTGACTGGTGTGAAGTGGTATCTTATTGTGGTTTTAATTTGCATCTGTCTGATAGCTAGCAATATTGAGCATCTTTTCATGTGTCTCTGGATCCTCTGTATGTCCTCCTTGGAGAAGTGTCCGTTCAAGTCCTTTGCCCATTTTTTAATTGGGTTGCTTGTCTTCTTAGAGTGGAGTTGTGTAAGTTCTTTATATATTTTGGAGATTAAACCCTTGTCTGAGGTATCATTAGAAAATATCTTTTCCCATACAGTCAGTTCTCCTTTTATTTTAATACTGTTTTCTTTAGCTGTACAGAAGCTTTTTATTTTGATGAGATCCTATTTGTTTTTTCTTTCCTTTATGTCCATTGCTTTAGGGGACATATCAGTAAAAATTTTGCTGCGTGAAATATCTGAGATTTTTCTGCCTATGTTCCCCTCTAGGACTTTAATGGTGCCATGGCTTATATTTAAATCTTTTATCCACCTTGAATTTATTTTTGTGTATGGTGTAAGTTGGTGCTTGAGTTTCATTTTTTTTGCATGTAGCTGTCCAGTTCTCCCAACACCACTTGTTGAAGAGGCTATTCTTACTCCATTTTATGTTGCTTCCCCCTTTGTCAAATATTAATGGACCATAGAGACCTAGGTTTATTTCTGGGCTCTCTGTTTTGTTCCACTGGTCCATGTGCCTGTTTTTTTGTTTGTTTGTTTGTTTGTTTTTTGTTTGTTTGTTTGTTTTTGCCAGTACCAGGCTGTTTTGATTACAGTGGACTTGTAATACAGTTTGATATCAGGCATTGTGATCCCTCCTACTTTGTTCCTCTTTCTCAAAATTGCTGCAGCTATTCGGGGTCGTTTATGGTTCCATATAAATTTTTGAAGTGTTTGTTCTATGTCTGTGAAATATACCATTGACACTTTAATAGGTATTGCATTGAATTTGTAGATTGCTTTGGGTAGTATGGACATTTTGATGATGTTGATTTTTCCGATCCATGAACACAGTATATGTTTCCATTTGTTTGTGTCTTCCTTGATTTCTTTCTTCAGTGTTATGTAGTTTTCTGCATACAGGTCTTTTACCTCCTTGGTTAAGTTTATTCCTAGGTATTTTATTTTTCTTTTTGCTATAATGAATGGGATTTTTTTTCTTGATTTCTGCTTCTGCTGTTTCATTGTTGGTATACAAAAATGCATTTGATTTCTGGATATTGACTTTGTATCCAGCTGTTTGGCCAAACTCATTTATTAGGTCAAGCAGCTTTTTAGGTGAGTCTATAGGATTTTCTACATACACTATCATGTCATCTGCAAACAATGATAGTTTTGTTTCCTCCTTTCTGATTTGGATGCCTTTTATTTCTTTTTCTTTTCTAATCACTGTGGCTAAGACTTCTAATACTATATTAAATAGAAGTGATGAAAGTGGACATCCTTATATTGTTCCTGATCATAGTGGAAAAGATTTTTGTTTTTGCCCATTGAGTATGATGTTGGCTGTAGGCCTCTCATATATTGCCTTTATTATGTTGAGGAATGCTCCCTCTATTCCCACTTTGCTGAGTGTTTTTATCATAAATGGGTGATGTACCTTATCAAATGCTTTTTCTACATCTGTTGATATGATCATGTGATTTTTGTCTTTGCTTTTGGTTATGTGATGTATTATTTACTGATTTGCGAGTATTGAACCATCCTTGCATCCCAGAGATGAATCGCACTTGGTCATAGTGTATGATCTTTTTAATGTATTGGTGGATGCGGTTTGCCAATATTTTGTTGAGGATTTTGGCGTCTATGTTCACCAGCGATATTAGCCTGAAGTTTTCTTTCTTTGTTGTATCTTTATCTGCTTTTGGAATTAGGTTGATGCTGGCTTCATAAAAAGAGTTTGGGAGTCTTCCTTCATTTTGGATTTTTTTTTTTTTTTTGGATAATCTGTGAAGGATAGGGGTTAGATCTTCCTTAAATGCTTTGTAGAATTCTCCTGTGAAACCAGCTGGTCCAGGGCTTTTGCATGTTGGGAGTTTTTTGATTACTGCTTCAATTTCATCTGCTTTTATTGGTCTGTTCAGACTTTCTGCTTCTTCTTTATTGAGTTTTGGTAGACTATATTTTTCTACAAACATGTCCATTTCACCTAGGTTTTCAAATTTCTTGGCATACAGTTCTTCATAGTAATTTCTTGCAATTCTTTGTATTTCTGAGGTGTCAGTTGTAATCTCTCCTCTTGCATTTCTGATTGTATTTATTTGGGTCTTCTCTCTTTTTTTCTTGATAAGCCTGCTTAAAGGTTTGTTGATTTTGTTTATCTTTTCAAAGAAACAGCTCCTGGATTCATTGATCCTTAGAATTGTGCTTTTAGTCTCTATGTCATTTAATTCTGCTCTGATCTTGGATTTCCTTCCTTCTGCTTGCTCTGGTTTGTCTTTGCTGGTGTTCCTCAGTTCTTATAGGCATAGGGTTAGGTTGTTTGTTTGAAATGTTTCTATCTTTTTTAGGTAGGCCTGTACCTCTATGAACTTCCCTCTGAAGACTGCCTTTGCTGTGTCCCATAAGTTTTGGGTTGTTGTGAGTTCATTTTCATTTGTTTTCAGAAACTTTTTGATTTCCTCCCTAATCTCATTCTTCACCCATTGATTGTTTAATAGCATGCTATTCAATCTCCATGATTTTGAGTGTTTGGGGTTTTTCCCCTTGGGGTTGGTTTCCAGTTTCCGTCCCTGGTGGTTGGAGAAGATGCTTGGTATGATTTCAATTTTCTTGAATTTGCTGAGGCTTGTTTTGTGTCCTATCATGTGGTCTATCTTTGAAAATGTTCCATGTGCATTTGAAAAGAATGCGTATTTAGTTTCTTTGGGATGAAGGGCTCTATATATATCCATTTCATCTAGAGTGCTGTTCAATGCCACAACATCTTTGTTGATATTTTGTTTAGAAGATCTGTCCATTTTTGACAGTGGGGTGTTAAAATCCCCTACTATAATTGTGTTGCTGTCAATATCTTTCTTGAAGTTCTCTAAGATTTTCTTTATGTATTTAGGTGCTCCTATGTTAGGTGCATATATATTTACAATGTTTATGTCTTCTTGGTGGATTCTTCCCTTGAGTATTATAAAGGGACCTTCTGGGTCTCTCTTCATGGCCCTTGTTTTGAAGTCTATTTTGTCTGATATGAGTATTGCTACCCTGGCTTTTTTTTTCCTGTCCATTTGCTTGGAAAATTTGTTTTCATCCCTTCACTTTAAGTCTGTGTAGGTCTTTTGTCCTGAGGTGGGTCTCTTGTAGGCAGCATATGTGTGGGTCATGCTTTCTTATCCATTCAGCTATTCTATGCCTTTTGATTGGAGCATTTAATCCATTTACATTTAAGGTCATTATTGAAAGGTACTGAATCATTGCCATTTTCATACCTATGTTTCTCTCTCTCTCTCTCTCTCTCTCTCTCTCTCTCTCTTTCCTTCCTTTCTTTAAAGCAGTCCCTTTAGCATCTCTTGCAGAACTGGTTTGGTAGAGGTGTATTCTTTTAGACTTCTTTTGTCTGGGAAGCTCCTTATTTGACCTTCTATCTTGATTGAAAGTCTTGTTGGGTAAAGTAGTCTTGGTTGCAGGCCTTTGAAATATTTCTTGCCATCCCTTGTATGTTACTTCCTTTTTCTCCCTTGCTGCCTTTAAGATTCTCTCTTTGTCTTGGAATTTTGCCATTTTAATTATGATATGTCTTGAAGTGGGCCTCCTTGGGTTCCTCTTGATTGGGACTCTCTGTGTTTCCTGGATTTGTGTGACTTTTTCTCTCATCAAATTAGAGAAGTTTTCCATCATTAGTTTTTCAAAGAGGTTTTCTATCCCTTGCTCTTCTTCTTCTCCTTCTGGAGAAGGAATCCCTATTATACGGATATTATTATGTTTCATATTGTCTTGCATTTCTCTTAATCCCTCTTCATTCTTTCTGAGCCTCTTTTCCTTTTCTTGCTCTTTCTGGGTGTTTTTTTCTACTTTGTCCTCCAACTTGCTGATTCAATCTTCTGCTTCATCGATTCTGCTTTTCATTCCTTCCACCATGTTCTTCAGTTCAGAAATTGTGTTCTTCATTTCCTCTTGGCCCTTGTTGATAGTTTCTATTTCCTTTTTCATGTTGATATATTTTACAGTGAGTTCATCGTAGTTTCTCTGTAGTTTCTGGTAGCTCTTTGAGAGCTCATGGAGCTTCCTGATGACCGTTGCTTTGAACGCAAAATCTGATAGTTGAGTTGCCTCCATTTCATTTAGCATTTTTTCTGGGGCTTCCTCCTTTTCTTTCATTTGGGGATTGTTTCTTTGTCTTGTCATTGTTTGTAAGACTCTTCTAGTCAGCCTCAGCTTCTTAAATTGATCTGTTTTGGCTCCCTGGGTTTATGGTGTGAACTTCTGTTGTAGAATACCTGTGAGATTCAGTGGTACAGTCTCCTTCGGGTATCCTGGCATTCACAGCTTCCACTGTTTCAACTAGGGTCACGGGTGTGTGCTCTGGGTCTTCCACAAAGCCCCCTCCTCCGGTCACAAAGCTGCCTCTAGTCCCAGTCCCAGGGCTGCCTCCGGTCATTCAGCCGCCCCTGGTTGCAGGACCTCCCCTATCACAGAGCCTCCCCCGGTTGCAGAGCCTCCTCCGGTAGCTCGGCCACCCCCAATTGCAAAGCCGCCCCTGGTCCCAGTCCCGGGCCACCTTGGGTTGCAGGGCCACTCCCAGTTGCAGGGCCTCCTCCAGTCTCAGAGCTGCCCCCAGTCTGGGCCTCCTCCAGTCTCTCAGCTGCCTCTGGTTGTAGGGCCACTTCCGATCTCTCCACAGTGTCTGGTCACAGGGCCACCTCTGGTCATGGGGCCTCCTTCGGTCACTGGTCTGGGTGAATCCTGTTGGACTCCACACAATTCAATCCTCCCTCTGTCCTGGTTGGGTTTTCTTTTTTTTGGTTCTATATTTTTGTAGTCTGTAATCTTGGCTATGAGAGGAGGCACAGCATGTCCATCTATGCCTCCATCTTGGCCGGAAATTATATTGCTTCGTTTTACCCAATTTAAAACCTTAAAAAAATAAGTGGTCAGTTGAAAATTTTATTTTCTAAAGAAAGGGGATGATGCTTTTCATTTCCTTGATACTCTTTCCAAAATTTACAACCAGATGAAAACAGAGGGATATAATAAAAAGTAAAATATCATCCTCACTGATACTTTAAGAGAAATCAATAATATATACATTGTGTTCTTGTAGAAAATCAGAAATAAGTTTCATTTTTTAACCCCATTTATCCAGAGAAGCTAGTGCCATATATCTCTTAATACATTTCTCTCTAGTAAAAGCAGAGACTACCTGAGTGTGACATTATCCTTTTCTGAGAGCCAGTATGCCAAAGTGGAATAGGATGACCAGCAGAGAACTGTCCGACAAAAGTGGTTATGGTGACAGCAGCAGATGGAAAATAAACCGTTGGTGTATTGGAAATAATCAGAAATCATTCTACAGCTGGGAAATCAGCAAGGAATGAAGATCGGGCTTTCTACTCATTAAATCTGTAATTAAGGTCTCATTCTGCTTCGTTGAAATCCTGCTGTGTTGGTGGGTAATACCTTCTCTGCACTGGGGTGAGGAAACCCCTACAAATGTCAGAGTGATAAGTTAATCAAAGGGTTGTACAGAGATAGAGGAAGATTGGCAAGATTTGGGAAGAACCAGAGATAATATTAAGATTCTGTTCAATTTCCACGTTGAAGGCTGTGGGACTTGAAGGATATGGAAATACATTGAGGACTCTGTGTTTGCCAGTATACATTCTGATGGCAGGAATCAAAATCAGAAACTGTTTTGCAAGCTTAATTAATACATTTCTCTGGAATATATAAAATTAATAAAATCCTTAATATATATTAGAACCTTTATTGAGACCATGACAAGTACCACAAATTCAGATCCATGTATATTTAGGCAAGTCCCAAATTTGACAGTGGCAATGAAGGATGATTTGTAGAAAAGAATTCTTGCCCTGTGATACCAGCATCTGAATGTGAGGCATGTCTCCAAAGAGTGCCAGATTTATCTGACAGTCCAATCCTGATTTGTGACCAATGTCAACATGTCTAATAATTACCCTCATATGAGGCTGAGATCCAGAAGGGCAGCGATGAAAGAATAAGGAAAGATCATCGAGAGCAAAGATGTGTCATTAGCAACCAAGGCTAGGATTGCTCACATCCTCTTATTCCAAATTACATATGCAGATGCTGAAGTTGAACAGTGAAGAAAGCTGATAGGAAAACAAACATCCACTTAAAATGTAGTGTTGGAGGACAGCTCTACTGATGCTCTGGACTGCCAGACAGATGAGCAAGTGGGCCCTAAAGCAAATTAAGCCTAAAACATCGCTCAAGGCAAAAATGACAACACTGAAGCTGTCCTGCTTTGAGCACATCATGAGAAGGGAGAGTTCTTCAGAAAAAAAACAATGATGCTGAGAAAAAATAAAAGGCAGCAGGAAAAGAGGAAGACCAAAAATGAGATAGATTGACTCCACAAAAGAAGGCATAAGCAGGAGTCTACAGGAGCTGAGCAGGGCTGCTGAGAACTGGCTGTTGTGGGCACCACTCATTCACAGAGTCTCCAGGAGTCGGAGCCAACGCGTGGCACATAGCACACATCATATTAGCCTATGTAATCACTCTGGGTGACAACTTCTGTGAGCTGATTAACTTTGCATAGGTACTTCTATTTGTGGGCTCATGAATTTCCTCTTTCAGACTAAAGAAGCTTGCCCAGCTCTTATTTTCCTGAAATTGAATATACCCACACTGACCTTTCATAACCTGGTAAATCAGAGTTATAGCCTTCTGAGTTTTTCTCATTTGGAAACTACTTTGTAATACCTTTTGAATAAAATGTGATGGGCTTTTGATATAACTTTGAATATTATTTTAAACAATCACAATATATCATTTGTCTCTTCATAAGTGGTAGAGAAGTGACTTGTAACTGGTTACATATAAATGAGATATGAAACACAAATGTCCAGAGCAGCTATAACATAGAAGATATTTTATCTTGAAAGAAGAAAGAAGGAAGGGTCTATAGTGTTATTTTCTTTTTATGACCTAGACACAGGTCTTAAAATTCACTCTTCCAACATGTTCCTAAATTCTGTCACCATGAAATTCTTAAAGAAATGTGGATTCATTTCATTTTGCTATAGATTAGAAAGAGCCAGGAAGCAGAACGTCTGGATTTGGACTATATACCTGACTCGCTGGTTGTGTGAATATGTTCAGTAACAATGCTGGAGTGATAAACCTGCTGAGACTGATACCCATCTAGCCCTGGCCAGTGTGGCTTAGGTGCTGGGCATGTTGTCCCATAGGCCAGAGGGCCACAGATTTGATCCTCAGTCAGGGCGTGTATAAGAAGGCAACCTAATGGTTCTCTCTCACATCAATATTTCTCCCTTTCTCCCCCTCTCCTCTCTTTCTAAAAGCAATGAAAAATTGTCCTTGGGTGAGGAAAATTAAAAATAAATTAATAAATAAATCCCATCTAACATGATATATGTGAAAGTGCTTTTTAGAAATGGTGAAGAAGTACTGCCCAAATGTTAGCTGGCCAATGATGTTGCTTTGGGGGCCTATTAAAATATCTAAAAACTTTCTGTAACAGATTTCCATTTTCTTGGAGAGCCAAACCATTGCTTCCTCAAACATCAGTTACCATGTAAGTCTTTGCCAGAAACAAAAAACTGACTCCATTATATTTTAAGAAGAGTATTTTTTAAAGAGGCAAACAACCAAGTAATTTAGAATCACTGTGCCATTTGGTGAAAACTGTCAGATTTAGTACATTCAGGTTTCAACACATGCTTCAGAGCTAGCTTCCCCAAAATTTAATGCACTCACAAGTCACTTGAGAGGAATATCCTAAATACAGGATTTGATACAGAAAGTCTGAAGTGGTGCCTGAGAGTCTGCATTGCTTATAAATTCTCAGGTGATGTCAGTGCTGATGGTCTGTGGGCCACACTTTGAGTGGCAAAGCTCTACCAGGGGTGTCCAACCTGCGGTCCAGGATGGCTGTGAATGTGGCCCAACGCAAAATCACAAATTTCCATAAAACATGAAATTTTTTTGTGACTATGTGTTGCAATGTATTTAAAATGTGTGGCCCAAGACGAGTCTTCTTCTTCCAGTGTGGAGCAGAGATGCCAAAAGGTTGGACACTCCTGCTGCTAGACCCTCTAAAGGTACAGTCTCCAGTAGGGTAACCAATATTCACATATTGCTATTTGCCTTAATTAAATAAAATGAAGTTGCATTAAAGTTTATTTCCCCCGCTGCCCTAGCCACAGTTCCAGTGTTCACCAGCGCATGGTGGCACCGCAGTGGACAGCACCGATGCAGAACTCTGCCATCACTGACTCCAGAACACAAAAACAATGTTGGGGGGGTTTGTCTTGACCGCACCAGTTTTTCCCAGCCCTCTAATATCATATCCTCATCTGTGTACTTTCTGTCAATGGTTTAATTTACTGTGCCCTTTGCATAACAGGAAAATATAAATGACCTCACTCTAAGACACACACTCGAGGCAGTAATGATAGAAGATGGGGTTTCTTTGAGTTTTAGGTTTTAAAGAGGAGAGACTGAATAACAGTCCTCTAACAGCAGGAGAGAAAAGAGGGCCCAATAATGCCCAATGAGAGAATGACTAACAGCCAGCCTTGCTCCTCTCAAAGAAAGAGTGAAGTGATATTAATCAGCACACTATTGTATACAAAGAGGGTTCTCTCAGGAGAAGAGCAGCGCATCTGTCCCACTCACACATCAAAGAGGCCTAGCAGCTGAAAATGCTTGTGTCAAATCTCCACTCAGCCTCTTTTCTCCCTGTTTTCCTTTCCTAGTTTCATCTGCTATTCTGTGGGCTGTTTAGCAATGAGCCCTTCATCAGATTAACATTTGAAACCTATTGTTGGTCTGTGCTAGTGTAAATGAACTAATCATCATTAGTACTCCAAAACCTGTATGTCTATGCCTGCAAAGGGGAAAAAGAAGGAAGAGAAGAAAAGGATAAAGAAGGAGGCACTGTATCACAATAGAAAATTACATTATTTAATGTAATATTAAATCACATTAAATAAATCACCCATAAGTAGTTGGCCAAGACTGAAACAAAAGCAGAATCCTTAGTGTTTTAATCATTAATCAAGTCACAGACATAGATAGGAGATGGACATGAAGAGACGGTACCTTAAATACATCCATCCATCTGTATCTCCATTATAGCTACATCTATATCTATGTTTACATCTGTGCCTATCTCTCTCCAATGGGCAATAATGGAATAAAGGAATCTTTCTCAGGAAGATAAGGAAAAGAAGCCTGGAATCTCATTTACTCTGTTTCCTCTGGTTTCCTTTCCCTGTGGAGAATATTAGGTATGACTGATTTCAAAGCAAAACTTATTACAGAACTGGTTTTCTATTCTTTCTACTTTATCCATTTCAACAGAATTATATTCCCAAAAGTAACTGAGACAGATCATCTTTCTGTTTTATAGTAGTACTAACATTGTGTTACTTTTAATGTATGTTTTGCATCAAATTACAGAATGTAGTTGAACCTACTGTCTGATCAGCCAGGTAAGCCATCAGCCTTACTTAAACTAAATTTATCAGATGAGCTGTTTTCTAGGTCAGAATTTCCTAGTAGGTATATTCATTTGTTAATCTACTTTATACTAAAGTTTTCATTATGATACGTAGACTTAAAAAAAGAGAACACAACATACACAGACTGCTTCCAGTTCTTATCTGGAAGACCCAGAGAAAGTTCTGAAGCGTGTTCTGTACTTAAAAATTGAATATCAAACTTAAGTGAGAACATTTTTCTTTCCCTTCTTGTGAACTGAACTTTTCCTATGAATTACTGTATCCCGGTGATCTAGACGTTAGTTTCTTGAAGTGTGATATATGTATAAAAGAGATGGCTAGCAATGGTGCAACATTACAGTCATAAGTAACATTGTGTGCATCATGTTTACTATGCAATTCTCCTTGAATTCTTTGATCAAGTCAAAAAGAAAAATTTCTTTTAACAGGGTATGTGTTTAACACCACTTACACTTGTCAATCTCCTATTTTTTTAAAAAAAAATTTAGCTTCGATTTTAGAGAGAGGGGAAGGAGGGAAGAAAGAGAGAGAAACATCGGTGGATCAGTTGCCTCTTGTGTGGCACAACCCAGGCATGTGGCTGGGCAGGGAATCAAACTGCCCAAAGAACTGAGCCACACTGGCTGGGGTGCCAATCTCCCGTTCTAACAAGTAAAGCAGCCCCCTTTAACTCAGTGTCTTCTGAGGGGAATTGCATCTAGCTAAAAATCAGTAACATTTTGGTGTCACTGAATTTATCATTTTTAAATTTTTCCTTTTATTTTCCGCACGTTATACTGGTTTTTCTATTCAGGGTAGTGATAAAATGTTTATTTAAAATAAAGTAAGTAAAAAAAATAGTCTTTAAAGAAAATATTAATCTTATAATACAGCAAGTGAATATAACTAATAATGTAAGTGTAGTGGTGATTTGAAGCACTCTGTGCTTTGAGGGGTGAAAGCGAGAAATATATTGCTTCTTAGCTATTAGCACCTTATATACATAAAGGGTTCATTTTCTGCATCAAGACTGTACTCATGATCTTTGGGAATAATGTTTCTTTGAAACTGCAAGTGGGAAGATAAAGAGAAAATGTCTAATTATTTCTTGCATTTATTTATTTATTTAAAAAAATTCTTATTTTATTTTTTTATTTTTAAACTTCTTTTTTAAATTTATTTTAGTTGTTGTTCTTGGACAGTTTTCTGTCTTTAAAAGTGCCAGAGAGCAAGCACACAAGTGGCCCGAGTGGCAGGAAATGGCAAGCACAAGAGCAGGAATAGCAGAGGATGTGCTAAGGAGCAGAAGGAGAAAAAGTAAGAAAACATCCCTCATCCCTTCTCACTTGGTTGATTCCAATATGGTGAGTTGCTTCGAGTTTATCACAAGCTCTTCCCAAAGGGAAGCTTCTAAGTGTCCCTTGCTATTTTTAGGAGGGAAGAAGAAACACAAGATTTATTGACTGTGTTACAATTCAACGTCACATTGCCATTGTTTTTGTCAAATGCGACCAAACATTCTAAGAGGCAAACTTTCTGGTGCTCTCCATCAAATTACCCTCATAAGAAAACCATATTTGATCACATTGACTAAAAATTTGTTTTTCGCATGAAATCCCTCACTTGTTTTTAATCAAAAAACATTTATGAAGTGCGTACTATTCACAAAGCAGTTTGTGTTTGCTGTGTCAAGAACACTCAAAGCTGGTTTGTGGACAAGCAGCCGTGGTATCACTTGGCAGCTTCTTAGAAATGTGTGATTTCAGTCCCCACCCCAGTCCCGCTGAATGAAAATCTAGATTTTAATGTGACTCACTCTAAAGCTTAGACAGCTCTATTATTACACATAGAGACTGTCTTCAAACAACTTAACAGCCCAGTTTGGAAGTAACATTGGCACTAAAATCACTAAGTGACAACAAGGGATAGTAGTTAGAACAAATGGTAAGATGTGAATTTAGACAAGATAATGATATCCAATCATCATAAAGGAAGTAAGACAAGAACTGTGTCTAAAAATCTATCCAGGATTAGAGAACGGAAGTTTGCCTCTACCTTAGAGTATGATGATGATTTTTTAGGCAAAGGGAAGATAGAATTATACACATTATCTTAAATATGCAGAGAATAAAACATGCCTGACTAAAGGAAAAATGCTGGGGACTTGTGGAAAATCAGACACAATGGAAACCGTGGGGCAGTTCTGACAGTCAGTTAGAGGAGTTTACTTTTCATACCAAAGGACATATATGCTAGCCCTGAAAATATGCAAATACTGAGAAGTAACAGAATTAGAACCAGGCTCCTGAACATAATAAACACTCAGTATTTGTGAAATTGAGTTGGTTAAACTCTATGTTCAGGAGTGATTAGTTTAGCCCCAGGATGGGTAAGATGAACTGCAGGGGGGAAAGCCAGAATGTTAGGGTCTATAAATACCCTTGGTGTAGGATCTGATGCTCTGATTAATGCCTGTTTAGCAAAAGATAGGCAAAGGCCCTAAAAACAACAATTACATGTCAGAGACTAATACAGTCAAACCACTGCATCACAATGACTATGCTGATTTGAATTTGCCTCAATTAAGGAGCTCTTTCATTGAAAATAATGTTTCTAAAAAATGTTACTTAATGGCACTACTGCACTTCCGTTCAATTCATTCAGCTGAAACCCAAAGCTACGTCTCCTTTTATTCCCATGTTCTATTGTAGCCAAAACAACAAAAGTCACTGTAAACTGTAGCTTTTTAATTCAGGAAGCACCTTTTCCTCAAGTGGGGGCAGCATGCTGTACCAGCAAAATCTTAAGCTTCAGCGCCACACTTGGGTTTGAATCCTGACTATGGCAGTTTCTAGCCAGATCCTGGGGCTATGTGACATTGGCCAGTGGCTTCACTTCCTTGATCCTCAGTTTCTGCATCTTCAGTTGGAAGCAAATAGTATCCACTTCACAGGACTGTTGACACGAGGTCTGTTTCGTTTTCCTTTTATGCTAGACACTATCCAAGGCTCTACATATAACCTAACAAATTCCTGACCATAGAACAGAGAGAGATCAAACACAAGGTACAGGATGCACAGATGTGAAATGCATCTTTCATTCCTCTCTCTCTCCTCATGGTTCCTCATTCTTTTAGTGTGACCCTAAGATTTTACCTGCTGAAACAGAAGCAAGAAGAGTGACAGGACATGAATCCAGGACAGGAGGATGGAGGCTTTGTTGGTGCCCCACCTCACTGCCCTGCACACACCCCAAGTGTGGCTTATGGGCACTGACACAGACTCTGGAAAGTGTTTTGGTTTCCCAGATGCATTTCCATGAATGTCATGAATATTCATGTTATTCTGTGAGCTGGTCAGCACAAAGAACAGCAAAGAAAGCTAAATAGCTGCTATTAAAAGGCAGGCTGCCAGAAATCTGAGAAAACATACACCAACACAATATCTCAAGTCCGAAGGGAGAATTCCAAGCCAAGAATTCTGCAGTTTACTCAATTATCCAGCCAATCAGCATCAGGGTTTCTACTCCCTGACATGTGACCTCTTTACTGGGACACTTAGCAGTCATCCTGCGGATGTTCCAGGTGCAGGCTGAAAGCAGTTGTTTGCATTTATTTTTTGGTGCTTAAGGCCAGTTTGTACTGTACTATCTATTTCCCACCCCACTCTCATATGTACACATAGAGATCAGTACCTGCACAATATGCAATATTAATAAAAGAGCATCCTTCTCTGAGGAACCCCGTGCATTTGTTTTCCCCTTGTTTTTGAAAGGAAAATGAATGCCAAGAAGGAAAAGAAATCAATAGCAGAAAGAGCACCTAGGCACACACAAGGAGAAACCCTCTCAGCTGTTTGATATTAGTGCTCTGTGGTGAAGAAATATGCAAGCTTGGAGCGGCATTTCCTCTTGCTCCTCATGGAGTTCAATGCAACTTAACTATTGGCTAGTGAATTTAGTTGTGAATTGAATTCATTTACTTTTGACACAGCCAGTATGGCACAGTGTGAGATGAAGCAGATGCTGATTTAACAGCAACATTATGAGTCCCTGGGTCTAATATCTTCATAATAAGGAACATTGCTATGGACATAAAGGAAATTGTATCTGGTGTGCTTTGAACTTACGAAGGCCAGAACTAGAGCTTCAGAGTTTATGAAGTCAATGATAGACTAAAGAGAAACACAGTTAGGGTTATACAAATATTACCCAGAATTTTTACCACATCTGTAAATGCAAAGTACTATAGATCTGAAAAGACTAGAAGGAGGATTGTGACCCATGCTTACAACTAGCAGAAGTGACCGTAAACCACAGGAAGCAGGGATGACAGCCGACAACAAATCATCTTGGCACTAAAGGCTGACAGATTGGCCAGATGGCAAATGTCATAAAGAACATGCCATATTTTGATTAGGATTATCTCTTAACACCCTTGATAACTCTTTACATTCTACAAAAGAGACAAATCTACCCATATTTGCTATTTTTTATTAATAACATAATAAATCACTTAGCAGAAGTAGAAAAGTCTTATTTATAGTCGGTAGACATTTTATATGTCTATGGTCAAATTACGTAATACTACTTACCCGTCTTCCAGATGGGAACACTAGCACATTCGTTGTCACCTATGATTGTCTTTCTATACATTGTCACAGCTCTTCTCCTTAGGTCACAGTTAGAGTTCACGGTTTTTTTGTTGTTGTTGTTTCTTTGTTTTTTCCACTCATGGCAGTTTACAAACTAAATCTTCACTATACTTCACTGTGTCAACTTAATTCAGATTATAAATTCAACAAAATTTTAATAGCTGTCCCATTTAGATGATGAGGATGTAAAAAGGAAAAAGATACAATCTTGGTCTTTAAGCAATTTGAACTCTTATATTTAAGATTTTTAAAAAATTTGTTTTTCTATGTATAGTCTGGCTCTAGCAATTAAATTTAATTTATCATTATTTTGCAGAAACACTCCCTCTAAAGTTAGACCGGTCTCATCACTCCACTCAAAGAATACCAGTCTAATTGCTTAAGTCTCATTTTTCCCTCTGCTTGAAAGCCTGCATCTGTGTGTTTCAATCAGGACAGAGTAGTTTACATTGAAATAACAAATGACCCCTACATTTCAAAATCTTGGAAATAAAGCCCATTATGGGTTGGCTGTGGTCCTAGTCCCCTGGGAAGTCTTTATTTGGAACAATGACAATTGTGTCACAGAAGAAAGACACCATAACAAAGCATGCACTGATCCTTAAAGTTTCCGCCTAGAAATGACACATATTTCATTGGCCAGAGTAAGCAACATGGTCAAGCCCTATGCCAATAGCCCAGACAAATACAATTATCCTCCAGAAATGGGCAGTGAACATTTGAGATCCGCTCTACGGTATGCTCCTGTACACCAAACTTACTCATCTACAAACTCTCAGCTCAAGGCCCATATTAAAGGTTCCTGCTTCGATTCTCACTAACCCTTTTAATTTTCTTCAGCAGGGTCTATCTGTACTACACACATAAGCATTTGTGTTATTTATTATCTTGCAATATTTTAAAAATTAAGAATTTTATTTTTGTTGCACTTGTCTTTTTCATGCAATTATCAACACTTTAAAGGCAGGAGCCATATTGGAAATGTCTTTCTTGCACATACACACAGTTCACAGAACTCACAGAGTCGTGCACTGTGGAGGTTCTACTAGCCCTAAGCATTCCACGTTGACTGCCTTTAAAAATAACTCATCCTAATATGTGTGCTGGGTTTTCATCAAGGCAAGCAAAAATAAGACCTTGCCCTCTGCAAGCACTGTAAACTGGGTACTTATAACACAACTTACTTTTATAGCACATAGGAAAACCATGTTATGTATAATATTACCATGCAATTCACATCAAATTCAAGAATACCTTTAACATTATACAGCAGAGGAAAAGTTGCCATTATTTTAAGAAACAGAGAACCTTCAGTTTACGTTTCTAGACTACATTGGGATAGAAACAATACAAAATTATCCTAACATGATGTAGAGAATAATAAGCCTGAAGATTAAAGTAGTGGGAAAACACTATTACTAAATAGCTTTTGCTTACATTTAATATTATTGGAAAAATTGTTCCATGTACATGTGTCTCTCATTAGATCTAATATTATACTTTCTAAAGTACTCCAAGTATTGGCTCTGATTTCCCTGCTTGTAACTACAGAGACACTGGGTGCATAAGCCTGCGTATCACTTACTTTTATAAAAGTGTTTGGAGAATTGAAAAAATAATTTGTTTGATGAATGTGACACTCAAGGGGGAATACAAGGGAGTCTGGTACAAATGTGTTGGCCATGTGCGCTTCCGAGAGGATGTGCAACTCGGAAGTGAAAACGTAGGCATGCAGATAACACAACAACGTCAGGACTGTAAGGATCCACTTAATAACAATGAACCACACACATCAGATGTATTTGGCTCCTTGAAATTATTTCATTAGTCTAAAAATTAAGCATATGCTGCTCCTGAGTGGAGGAACAAGGGAGACTGGTTTGCTCCAGAAATTGGTAAAAAAGCATGCCAAGCTATTTATCTTGAAATTATAGGTCTGGCTTCATCCAAGAAGCTGAAGGCTGTTATTGCTACTTTATGGCCCACGTGAAATAAACTATCATTATCAGTTTAGATGCTCATTTCAGTAGGCTGTCACCATAATATGCGTTTGGATAACCCTAATGGATATGTGGTGGACACATATCTGCCTGCGGAGACAATAGAGTGTATTGAAAAGATCCTTTGGCTGGAAAACAGGGGAATCAGGGTTCATTCTCCACTTTCTCTAATAGATAAGCAAGATGGGTGTCACCTCTCTGGGCAGGACGGGCAGGGAGACAAGGAAGCAATCAGAAGACCTCCCAATTCCGCTCTAGTATTAATAGTATCCTGTGCAAGGGAGTTCCTTTCGGTCTTTCTAATAGGAACTTTGTCCGCATCTTCCCCACATCATCCTGGCCTTACTATTGAATCTTAGTCCAGATATTACTGTCTCCTCCTATAGATAAAGGAATCCAATATCATCTTCTTCCTTTTCCTTTCAAATGTGTAATCTAAAAAAATACCCCTTAATTTAGGAAAGATTCTGAGGCCTAGTTATATAATTCGTCTCACTCTTCAAGCTTTCTCCTTTCATCTTTATAATATACTACCACCTACTACAAAAAGGTGTATGGATATTGGCCAAAGCACATTGGTTTCAAATAAATTTTTAAATAATGCTATATTTTTCCAGTGATATTTCTATCTCTCCTTTAAATGAAATAGTGTGACGAATTTTGAGTCTCTGTGATACAGAATTGTCCTCAGCTCTTTGAGAGGCTCACGATTATTTAAAAGAACAGCAACCAGGACATCAGTAGCCTAATTACAACCTCCCTGTAGTCCTCCCCTTCATTGTCCATTTCTTTATGTTTTCAGTGAAAGCTTCATGTTTCTTTGTGAGAGAGGACAACATGAATTGTATATTATTAAAAATACAAGATTTACTTTTCTTCAATTTATAATTTGGAACTTGGAGATTGGGGTTTTAAGAAAGAGAGGCTGATGTTAAAACTTCGGCTCCAAACTGGTATCATGACACCCAGTTGGAGGTGCTGGGAGACAGCAGCACTCACAGGTGGGAGGGATGATGGCATGCAAACTAACACTTACTCAGAGCCTGCCATAGGGCTGGCTCTCTGCTGTCTTTATGCACATTAGCTCATTTAGTCCTCACAGCCTGGCAGATGGAGAAACAGATCCAGGAAGCTTAAGTCTCTTGCCCAATGTTACATAGTAAGGATGGGGACAGATTTGTGCTTTACTCTTCTGATTCTGCAGCTGATTCTATTAACCATTAAGTTCCTTGCCTTGCAATGCTCTGCATAAGGGACGAAGGGAGGAATAGGCTTCATTTCTATATTTGTCTAGCTTGAAAACTGATGCCTTTACATATTAGGTCAAGCTTCCTTCTTTAAGGAAGAGATAGAGTGATTTGGTATAAAATAACAATAAACATGAGCCAAATTCCTCCTCCCCACACACTAGACTCTGTTGAGCAAAGCTGCCTCTGATGTCCCCTGGTATGCTCTGTAAGGAAAATATTTGTGCTTAGGAAAATTGTGAGCAGCCAGTGTCACTTCCTAAACATGACTGAGTACAGATGGGCACTGTGGGGTGGGCACTGAGAGGTCTCATCCTAGATCTTTCACTTACCAGTTGTGTGATCGTGAATAAGGTATGCGGATTGGTTTCAGATTCTATGTTTGTAATATGAGGACACCAGGCATAACATAAATTACTGATTTTCATCATTTCCCCACAAAGCAGTAGAATCCATTTTTTAAAATGCTATCTTAGGCCCAAGCCTAACATATAACACAAATGCAAATGGCTTTCTCTGGGTGACAGAGGAGACACTACCACCCCACCTGCACCCCATTCTAGCAAGGTGGCTGGGGACTTCTCAGTGCACAGGAGCAAAACATCCCTTAGGTAGTGTCTGGGCCCCTTACCAACTTTGATAGCCTATGAAAGTCAAGGATTCCCTTGAGGATCATCAGGAAATCTATTTGTTAATAAAACCTTTCCTGTCTCCTTTGAAGTTTTCTAATCATAAACCTTGCAATTAGTCTCCTTTGAATTACAGATGTGATTTATTTAGTTTTAAACACTGCAACATCCAGCACGTTAGACAGATTTACTCGTCAGTACAGAGGAATGAAGAAGCGGACTTTGATCCATTACCACTGAGCCAGGAATTGATTTTGGGGAAGGATATGCGATTATGGGATAGAATGTGAATGGGGACGGGTTGGGCCGACCTCAGCCCTGTTCTCCACTTGTGTGCGCGCTGCGGGAGTGACACGGGGTGTGAAGAGTGCTTCATAAGATGTAAAAAGGACTGATTGATTTATCGATCTAAGGAAGACAGTCTCCTTGACGGAGACACGCTGTCAAACAGTGGCAGTGTGTGCTGCTAAAAGCCCTCCAGATTGATAACCCTACCTGGCACCTGATCCCTCGTCACCGTGGCAGGTGGAGAGTGCTGGAGATGTACTCACAGCTGCATTAATAAGATAGGAGAGCAGACAAGGAACCTGTGTCAGGCAAGGCTCTGACTGAGAGGAGGGTTTCCCATTGCTCCGAATTTCCTCCAAGTGGAAAGTCTCTCCAGTGGTGTGAAACACACAGGCTGAAAATGAGACGAAATAGCTAATCCAGCTGAAAACGTGTGGCAGTAATGACACCTCTGGCTTCTGAAGCGCTGTGATTTGGCTCTCCCATCTGTTACCACTGCTAAAATTTGACAATTCCTGTTTGCAATCTTATGTAATTAGAAAATGCTGCAGAAATAGTGCAGGAAGACACACACCTGGTATAATACGCAAAGCATGTCTCCTTTCAACCATGCTAGAGAATCTCCACACACAAACATTGCCACATCCTACCCTGTGAATTAATAGGAAAACTTAAGAGATGCACACACAGACGCTCTCCCAGAAGTTGTCTTTAACACAGACTCTTTTTCTAGGCAAATCATAGCCAAAGATCAAACACCAGTGATGATCAGGGAAGGGATCCAGCTAAAACTACCCCTGTGGGCAAAAGTAGTGAGAGAGATAAACATAATGGTGTTGAAAGAAGGTATTGATGCTATTATCTCTCAAAAGACCAGTATAATATTTAGCAGGTAGAGTCATGCACTTCTGAAAGGAGACAATCCAAAGTTTTAAAGTGTTAAAAGAGAAATTAGCCAGCTTCAAATCCAGAAAGAAAATTGGAGGTTTTGACATAATGTTCACATGCTCAAAAGAATGAAAAGAACAGCTACAATGGGAAGCAATGAAAATATTATTGCAGTATTTCTAGCACTAAAATTTAAACTGTAGAAGTATAAAATGTTTGATCTGAAGAAATTAGAAATTCTCAATCATCTTATTTTCCTTATAAGAAAACTGAGGCACAGGGAGGTTAGTTAAATTCCCCAAAATAACACTTCATGATATTGGAGATGAAGCAGGCATTTGAACCCAGTCTGACTTCTGGGTCCAGTGAATTGTTTACTATATTATAAATGTATAGCCAACTCTTCCTTTATCTAGATCTTTTAACACCTTTTAAATACGCTCAAGTCTCTCCTCACTAATAAGAGCAATAGCAACAACAAAAACAACAAAGCTAATAAATAACAACAACAAAATATACTCTCTTGCATCCTGTGGCACAAGATCATCAAGTATTACCTTACTTTTAAAATTTATTAACAGCCCTGCCCACCTGGGAATCAGCACCAGGAGGCACAGTTTGCTTGTGGATAGCGGGAGATGTGACTGAAAGCAGGCCAATAGCTGAGCAAGCAGCATTGTTCCTTCTCAGACCCCTCCCCCTCATACAGAGCCACAACACAGCTATATGGGTTGCCCCACCCTGGTGAATACCTAAGGCTCCACCCCTTACTATATAACAGGCAGGCTGAGACCAGAAAAATATGGCCCAAATGAACAAGCAGATCAAAGCCCCAGAAAAAATACAACTAAGCAATGAAGAGATAGGCAACCTGTCAGATGCACAATTCAAAACATTGGTAATCAGGATGCTCACAGAAATTCTTCAGTATGGTCACAAAATAGAGGAAAAAGTGAAGGCTATGAGAAGTGAAATAATGAAAAATGTTCAGGGAACCAACAGTGAAGAGAAGGAAACCAGGACTCAATTCAATGGTTTGGAGCAGAAGGAAGAAATAAACAGTCAACCAGAAAAGAATGAAGAAACAAGAATTAAAAAAAATGAGGAGACGCTTAGGAACCTCTGGGACAACTTTAAACATTCTGACATCCAAATCATAGGGCTGTCAGAAGGAGAAGAGGAAGAGCAAAATATAGAAAACTTACTTGAAAAAATAATGAAGGAGAACTTCCTCAATCTCAAAGGGAATAGACCTCTAGGAAATCCAGGAAGCTCAGAGAGTCCCAAAGAAGTTGGACCCAAGGAAGCACACACCAAAGCCCATCATAATTACATTACACAAGAATAAAGATAAGGAGAGAATCTTAAAAACAGCAAGAGAAAAGGAGACAGTTATCTACAAAGGAGTTTCCAAAGACTGTCAGCTGATTTCTCAAAAAACAAAAACAAAAATACCTTACAGGCAAAAAGGGGATGGAAAAAAGTATTCAAAGTCATGGCAAGGACCTATATCCAAGATTGCTCTATCCAGCAAAGCTATCATTTAGAATGGGAGGGCAGATAATGGGTTTCCCAGATAAGTTCAAGTGAAAGGAGTTCATCATCACCAAGCCCTTATTATATGAAATGTTAAAGGTACTTATCTAAGGAAAACAAGAAAATCAAAAACTATGAACAGTAATATTACAAAAACTCACAACTATCAACAACCAAACCTGAAAAAACAAAAACAAACTAAGCAAACAAGTAGAACAGGAACATATTCAAAGAAATTGAGATCACATGGAGTGTTTTCAGTAGGGAGGGGAAGGGAAGAATGGGGGAAAAACTACAGGGAATAATTAGCATAAATGGTAGGTAGAAAATAGGCAGGGGGAGGTTAAGAATAGTATGGAAAATGTAGAAGCCAAAGAACTTATATGTATGACCCATGGACATGAACTAAGGTTGTCGAATGATGGTGGGTAGGGGATACAAGGTGGAGGGGAATAAAGGGGGAAAAATAAAACTATAATAGCATAATCAATAAAATATATTAAAAATAAAATAAAATTTATTAACAGCCCTGGCTTGTGTGGCTCAGTGGATTGAGTGCCAACCTGGGAACCCAAGGGTCACAGGTTCAATTCCCAATCTTGGGCACATGCCTGGGTTGCAGGCCAGGTCCCTGGTGGGGGGCACTCGAGAGGCAACCATGCACTATTGTTTCTTTCCTTCTTTTGTTCTTCCATTCCCCTTTCTAAAAATAAATAGATAAAATCTTTCAAAAAATAAAACAAAGTTTACTAACATATCTTGCCAGCTAAGGCTCAATTGAAATAGGCCTCTTTCCTTGCCTGAGAGATGAAAACATCACACATGGAGCACCACCCAACATTCTGGAAAGTATGCCCTGACCTTCAATGTAGCACCAGTGACTGCAGGGATGAGACAGTATCAGATGATGGTCTTGGGAAGAGAGGAAGCCATGAAACTTTCATAAAAATAAAATCTGGCAAGAGAAAGCAAACCCTCTACCAACCAAAATTTTAGAGAGAGGCAGGAACAGCTGAACTAGAACTCTGAGGGTGTAACCTAGGCAATTTGACAGCCTACCGAATACCCCCTATGGACAAAGTTATTATTTTTTTTACAAGGGAGCAGTGAACTTGGACAGAAAAAAAAAATACTTCATCATTGTTTTCAATAAGCTCTAGCTGTTGATACAAATCAACACAAAAAAAAATCAATTGCATTTTCTTTACACTAAAAATGAATTATCTGAAAGGGAAAATAAGGAAACAATTCCATTTAAAATAGCATTAAAAAACCCCCAAATACTCAGAAATAAAGTTAACCAAGGAGGTAAAATACATGTTCGCTGAAACTATAAAGTACTGTGAAACAAATAGAAACAGACAAAAATGGAAAGACATCCTGCATTCATGGATCAAGAGAATTTGTTGCTGCAATGTCTAATTTTTAAACTTTGAGATAACTGTAGATCAACAGTTAACTGTAAGAAATTATACAAAGAGGCATCCTTTATCCAGTTATGCCGAATGGTAGCATTATTCAAAACTATAGTATAGTATAACAACCAGGATTTTGGCATCAATATAGTGAAGATAAAGAACAGTTCCATCACTGTGAGGAATATTACTGTTGTGTTTCCTACCTTTTAAAACAATCGCACAACTGTCTCCAATGCCCCATTCACTGCCTTTATATTCTGGCAACCACTAATCTGTTCTATAATTTTATCACTTCAATAATGCAATATAAATGGAGTGATACAGTATGTAATCTTTTGGAACTGGCCTTTCTTCCTCACTATAATTCTCTGAAGATGCATCCAGGTTGTTGCATGCTGAGTAGTATTCCATGGTATGCACATACCACAGTGCATTTAATCATTCGCCCACTGAAGGGCATGTGGCTTGCTGCCTGTGTGGAGAGATGACAAACAAAGGTGCTGTGAGCATTTGTGTTCAGCTGAGTGTGTGTGCGCGCATATATAAGTTTTCATTTCTCTGAGAAAAATGTCTAGGAAATCAATTACTAAGTCCTGATACTTTCATGTTTAGTTTATTTAAAAACTACCAAACTCTGCCCTGGCTGGTGTGCCTCGGTGCACCGAGTGCCAGCCTGTGAACCGAAAGGTCGCTGGTTTGATTTCAAGTCAGGGCACAGGTCTGGATTGCAAGCCAGTTCCCGCGTAGGGGCACACCAGAGGCAACCACACATTGATGTTTCTCTCCCTCTTTCCCCATTCCCCTCTCTAAAAATAAATAAAATCTTAAAAAAAAAAAAAAACACACACACAACTACCAAACTATTTCCAAACTGTAGGAAATTTTGCATTCCAAACAGCAATGTATGAGTAATTCATTCCCTCTGAATCCTCGTCAGCATTTGGGATTATTACATTTTTTATTTTCAGGGTTATTTTAGCCATTCTGATAGGTGGTTAGTAATATTTCATTGTGGTTTTAATTTGTATTTCCCTACTAATGATATTGAACATCTTTTTATTTGTGTATATTTCATTTGTATATCTTCTTCACTGAAATATTTGCTAATGTCTTTTGCCCATTTTCTGATGAGAATGTTTGGTTCTTTACAATTGAAAAATTTTGGATTTCTTTGTTTATTCTAGACAGTAGTCTTTTGTAGAATGTGGTTTAAGTTTTATCTCATAGTGTATAGTTTGTTCTTTCATCTTCTTACTAGGGTTATTTGCATAATATATTTAATTTTTATAAAGCCCAATTTATCAATTTTTTTCTTTTATGGATGTGTTTCAGGTGTCAAGCAAAAAGATTATTTGCCAAGCCCTAATTTCTAAAAATTTTGTTTCTTCCTAAAAGTTTTTATGTTTTGTAGTTAACTTCATAACTATTTTGTGTTATTTCTTATATAAGGTATGAGATTTAAATTTAGAATGTTTTTGTTTATAATTGTCAAATTGTTCCATGCTTCATCTGTAAAACAACCTATTCTTCCTCAGATGCTTTTTATATTTTTGTAAAACTTAGTTGAGCATATTTGTGTGCATATATTTTGGGGATGTCTATTCTGCTCTATTGTTCCATGAGTTTATCTCACTGCCAAAACCCTACAGTCTTGGAAACTGTATTTATAAATAGGTCAGGAAAACAGGTGGACTGATTTCTCACATTTCATTTTTATTCTTCAGAATTATTGTAGCTATTCTAGATCCTTTGATTTTTGATATACATTTTAGAGTAATAAAAATATTTGTAGGTATTTTGATAGAAATGACATTTAACCTGTTTATTAATTCAGGAGTAATTTATATACCTCTTATATTGAATTTTCCAATCCATGAATATGGTATGTCTCCTTATTTATTCAGCTAGTCTTCAATTTCTTTCTTCAGAGTTTAGTAGTTTTCAGCATACAAATTCTGAATGTTTGGTTAGATTTACACCTAATAATTTAATTTTTGAGCAATTACAAATAGTACTAAATTTTAACTTTAGTGTCCACATGTACAATGCTAGTATAGAAATACTGATTTTTAAAAAATATTTTTAAAAGATTTTATTTCAGTGTCTTTGCTTATATTTTGCTTGTTTGTTTGTTTTGTTGATTAGATTCCTGTTAAAAGTGAGATCATATGGTATTTGTCTTTCACTGCCTGACTTATTTCGCTTAGCATAATGCTTTCTAGTTCCATCCATGCTGTTGCAAAGGGTAGGAGCTCCTTTCTTTCTGCTGCATAGTATTCCATTGTGTAAATGTACCATAGTTTTTTGTTCCATTAATTTACTGATGGGCACCTAGGTTGCTTCCAGCACTTGGCTATTGTAAATTGTGCTGCTATGATCATTGGGGTGCATAGGTTCTTTTGCACTGGTGTTTCAGGGTTCTTAGGATATACTCCTAGGAGTGGAATTGCTGGGTCAAAAGGCAGACCCATTGTGACCAGAGGGGAGAGGGGAAGGAAATTTCAGGGGGAAAGGGGAAGGGTCTGCAGGAACTAGTATAAAAGACACATGGACAATAACAAGGCGGGGGGTTGAGATGGGAGTGAGGAGGGGAGGGCTGGGAGGGTGGGCTAGGATGGAGGTAAAGGACAGAAAACTGTACTTGAACAACAATTAAAATAAAATAAAAGATTTTATTTATTTATTTTTAGAGAGAGTGGAAGAGAAGGAGAAAGAGAGGAAGAGAAACATAGAGGAGTTGCCTCTCTCACACCCCCAACTGGGGACCTGGCCTGCTGCTGAGGCATGTGCCCTGACCAAGAATCAAACCAGTTAACCTTTTGGTTCTCAGGCTGATGTTCAGTCCACTTAGCCGCACCATCCAGGGCATAATTTTTTAAAGATATTTATCTTGTCCTTCCTGCCCTTTAACTTGCTTATCAGTTTTAGGAGTTTTGCTATAGAGTCCTTGTGATTTTCTATCCACATAATTATGCTATCAACCAATAGGTACAGTTTTATTTCATCTTTTTGATCTCTATCACTTTAATTTCCCTTTCTTGCTATTTTACTGGCTGGAGTTTCTAGTATATGTTGAACAAAATTGGTAAGAACATACATACTTGACTTGTTAACAATATTGGGGAAAGCATTAAGGTTTTTTCATTGTTAAGTAAAATGTTAACTGTGGGGTTTTTGTAGATGGATTTTTTTTAACGAAGTTGAGGAAGTTTACTTCTTAGTTTTCTGAGAGTTTTTATTGTGAGAGTTGGATCCTGACAAATGCTTTTTTTTTCCGTATCAGCTCAAAAGATTATTAATTTCTAATTAGCTTGTTAATATGGTAGATTACCTTGACTGGTTTTTAAATACTGAACCAATATTCTAATCCCTGAAATAAACTCCACTTGATCATGGTATAAATTTCTTTTTATGGATTACCAAATTCTGTTAGCACTATTTTGTTAAGAATATTTACATCTGTAATCTGTAAGAGAATTTTTATGTATTTTTCAATCTTGCAAATGAAAAATTTTTGTTTGGCCATAGTATCTGGAGAATTCTAGCATTATAAAATGAATTAATATGTCTTATTTCCCCTTCTGTTTTCTGGAAGAGATAGCAGAATGTGTTAATTCTCCTCTAAATGTCTGAAATAACTATATCAAGAAACCATCTTAACATGGAGACTTATTTTGGAGAGTTTTAAACTATAAATTAACATTTAATAGTTACATGACTATCAAATTTTGTAATCCATATTGGGTAAATCATAGCAATTTTTGTTTTTAGAGAAATTGGTCCATTTTATCTAAACTGTCAAAGTTATGTTTGTAGAGTTGTTTACAGTATTCCCTTATCATCTTTTTATGTCTGCAACATCTGAAGTGATATCCTCTTTTTCATTTCTAATATTGGTAATTTGTCTCTTGCCTTTTTTTGTATGGGAAGGGAGCATGGTCAGTTTTGCAAATGTTTGTTAAAGAACAATCTATTGGTTTCATGGGTTCCTTTATTGTTTTATGTTTTCATTTTCATGGATTTTTATTCTTATTTCCTTTTTTCTACTTGTCTTAAGTTTATTTTGCTGTGCATTTGCTAGGTTCTTCACATAGGAGTTTAGAATATTGAATTGATATTTTTCCTTCTTCTAATGTAAGCATTCACAACTATAAATTTCCTTCTCAGTGCTGATTTAGCCATGTTTCACAATTTTTTGACATGTTGCATATTTATTGAATTGACCAAAATGTCTGTTTAGTTTTTTTCCATAAAATAAAAGATACATTTTTCATTTTCACCAATAACTTTTTGATTTGGATATTTTGAGTATGTTGGCTATCTCCCAGTATTGGCTTCTAGTCGGTAGAGACCAGGGGTGAAACATATTACAAAGCATAATACAGCCCCAAAGCAGAGAATTACTTGGCCAAAATGTCAATAGTACCAAGAAACTTCACAAAACACTTTTGACATGTTTGATCAGTCACAGCCCCTTCTCTGTATACTGCACAAATCTTTTTTGTGTGTTGCAGTTGTGTTTTTACCTTTATTGAAATAATACAGCATAATATGCCAAAAATGTTGAATATTTTCTTCCATCTTCAATATTAAAATGGCTGTATGGAAATTCCCAATTCTGATAAATGTTTTATAAATGCATGCTGATATGACATCCCTCACAATACAAATCAGACAAAATTGTTTCAAATGAAGTTTAAGACAATTAAGCATTACTACAGCCATCATATGGAAAATTAAATGAACTTTTTGGCCAACCCAATATTTTCATTCAGTTAATTTTTTGTTTAATTCTCTTGAGACTTCTTTTTTGATCCATAGCTTGTTTCCAAGTGTGTTACCTACTTTCTAATTGATTAGAGTTTTTCAAGCTATCCTTCCATTACTGATTGCTAATATGATTCCACTGTGGTCTGTGAACACACCTTGTGTAATTTAAATTCTTTTGAATTTGTTATTTGTTCTATGGCTCAAGGAACTTACCACCATGTTGATCTTTTAGTCTAAAGGTACCTAACTGGTCTTCTCCTTATCTCCACCCTTCAGAGTCTTCCAATATGTCTTTTATATATAATGTCCAAAGTATTTAGCTTAGTGAGGAAAGGGAAGGCAACACATTTACTCCATCTTCACAGAAGTTGAAGTCTGAATTCCTCTATTTTTCTTTACATATAAAAGCATTATTCAGGGAATAGGTCCATTGGTGCTATCAAAATGACCAAGGAGGTATGGCATACAGGGGGTGAGGGAGCCCTTTGCTAGGCCTTTCTCTTAGAGCAAGAAGCCCACCACCACTCTGCCTCTCATCTGCCCCTGTAGCTGACCAACTGACTAGTTGTTTTTATTCATACTGAACCTGTAGAAGACCATTCTGCATGGAGTGGGCCCAGCTCCCAGTGGAAAGCAAGGTCCAATGCACAGGACCCATGCCAACAGATAGGTTCTCCTATGGGGAATCAGGCCTGCAATGTACCTAGGCCACTTTGAGACTTGCTTTTGCTAAAACTCCCTCACCCTGAATTGAGTCAGCAAAGGTAACTTCCTGGAATCCATGCTAAACCTTCCAAGGATGAGTGTAACTGGTTCAACCAGTTTTCCCCTTTCATTTGCAAATATCCTTCTTCTGTGATGTGATTAGTGGCATTGGCTCCTTTGTTTTCTGTAAAAGGTAATCACCTAGAGGGAACCTGTACATAGTAAATGAGAATCATCATGTAATATGCCCAGAAAAGAAACAAAGGCCAATCACAACAAGGGCCACGGCTTTTTCTCCCCTCGAGAGAGAAGCCATTCTGTCCCTTTTCCTCCACAGGACTCGGTAGTCCATGTGAATTTCCCGTATCTCATCCACAATGTGGCAGACCCACAAGCCAGGATCCATGTCAGAAACCATGCATTATACCCTATCAATGAGCTGACATCAAATATTTATCACAATTCCTGAATTGTCAAGTATTCTGCAATTAAAGCCAGATTCTGTCCCAATCTATATCCTTCCTGACTATGGATAATACATTTGCTTCCCACCTGCATGCACATGTGCATCGCCTGACTTCAAACACTATCTATGATGAAAGCCATACACTGGATTCCAGGTCAGCTTTCTAATCCAGAATCTGATCAAAGTTACCAAGACTTTTTGGGGGGTGGAGAGTGAAAAACTAAACTAAACTATATAATAATTTGATGGGGTAAAATAACATTCATTCATTCATTTTCAAACATTCATAAGTGAAAATAAATATCCATGTAAGCTTCACAATCCACGGGGTTATTATCAACCTAGGGCATGAATTTCAGTTTGGGGAAAGAAGGGTCAGCCAGCTGTTGCATATGCAGGTAATTCCTTCATATATTTCTGCAGGAATGGAAGTTCACCAGGGCCTCCAGAAGGCCCTTTCACAGATAAGCACTCTTAGCAAATACTAGCACAGTTTCAGTGGTGGGGATGAGGAGGAGAAAGAAAGAAAACAGATGAAAGGATGGGTGGATTAAAGCAGAAGGCGAAACCTCTGTCAACCAGGATGAAGCCCGTCATGCTGATGAATGTTCTTAAGCTCCTTGGGGCCCCTGCTGGCAGTTGTAGCATTCCCAAGTTTGAAAACAAGGGTATGATTCAAGGAAAATATTTATTGATCTCAAATGCAAAGGGTGTGAGATTTATGATTGAGAAATTATATTAAGTAATTAATTTATTTACTCACACAAGTGCTGATCTTGGATTCCTTGTAAATTAAATTGACTACAAGGACAAAGTCCTGAAAAGGACAACCATGCATCTCTGTGAAGTTAGAAATAGTAACTAAGTCAGGAAATATTCAGGGCCCAAAAATCAGACCATCTGTCTTGGTTGGATAACTACTCATCTGCTCTGTGTGATTTTTAATAATGTGTTAGATGTGGTTGAGATGAAGATTCACCCAAGTTAGAGAAAGAACACTGAAAGTGGAAAAGTATGAGACAGATGTATAATTATTCTCTATTTCCCTCCACCTTGGGCACTGAATAACGTTTGAGCAATTTGAGCAATTTGAGATACACTTAAGATTCAAGCTGTCACTTTCCCTGAATATGGCAAAAATGTGGCTTCAATGTTTGACTACAGTTGCAATCCATGGATTTGGGTAACAAAGGCATTTAAAATTTAAGGGCAGGATGAAGCAAAGGAAAACATGACAAATTTCCAGTTACTACTTTTCCAGAGGACAGGTTTTACATGTTCTTACAGCTCTTTTTGGTACGAGCTGATTATAAGGCACCTGGACCCCAAACCACGCAGTCCGTATCTCAGTGGTTCCAACTACATCCTCAGGCTCAGTGACTGCAGGAGGAAAATGACTGGGTGCAGACAAAGAGCGATGGAGCTGCAATGCAGATGAGCGTATGATAACAATCATTACCTATCCCCTGTAGCCTGTGCCCATCACTGCTATGGCTGCCATCCGGACTGGGGATTGCAATGGAAAGTCTGACCTTTCTTCCACGTTCCTCTGACCTCTTATTCTATCTCCAAGCATCTAGGAAATGTTAAGGTGAGCACAAGAATGACTGCAGAAAAATATTACTCAAGAAAATGATTATCTGAAACAGATATGCTCAAAATTGTACTGGAAGCATGCATTCTCCAATCACAAGGAAGAGACAACCTGTGGAGCTTTTCCCTCACACATTGTGCGTGGATGAGAGACTATTTAAGTAGCTGGATGATAAAATGAGTGCCTAAGGTCCAATATCACTACTTCTAACTTGCTTTAAGTTATCTCCAAAGCTAGGTCAATATACAATAGGCAGTAACTACGACATACTCCTACAGCTAAAGAGAAGTGAAAAAACGACAGGGACTGACATGGGGACTCTGCTCTCTGCTTCTTCATCAGAATACTGTCAACCTTTCATTCTCTTTGTTCAGCTGATTGGCTGGAAGACTAATAGGGGCAAGGAGCTGGTATTAGCGTGGTTATCTCCCACCCACTCTCCTTTTATTTAAAGTTCTGGAAATGTCTCTGTAAAGCAACCATCCTTTCCTTTCACTGCATTCTAGGCTCCACCTTCAACAAACAGTGGAGAGAGGATGTGAAGGGGAGAAGAGAACAAAAGGATGACAGAACTAGGAAGGATAGAAATAAAAACCTTTCATTCAATCTATTGTCCCATTATTATTGCATCCTGGAATCACAGAAAAGTCTTTTTCCAAGGCTTTATTCAGTGTAAAACGCTGGCAAAATAATTGAGCTGGAAAAGCTAGAGATTCTGAAAGTCTACAAAACACGATATCATTAATAATATATACCTTCCCCACAGCTTGGTGAAAATAAAATATTAATATACCCAATTTTAAGAGGAAAACAATGCTGTGCGCTAGAATGTTTTCATCTAGTATCGATGCTCATGTTTACACATACATGCTCCAGTGAATCCCATGGTTTCTGTCCAATCTGCCACCCTGACTGGGGTACCTATACCTCAGCAAAGGGGGAGAAGCCAGGGACTCCTGGGCTCGTAAACAACATGATGGTTGTTCAGAGGGGCACATGGGACATCGTTATTTTTGCTTTGGATATCTTCCAAGTACTTTCTTTCTCTTCCTCGGGGCTCTTTTATTTTCTTGTCTTTTCAGATTCAATTGTATATCCAATACATGGGCTTTGCATTGCTCATTGGCACCCCCTCAAACAGGTCCTTCACTTGCTGAAAAATATGAGGATAGTTATTGAGAGGAGATTTTAAAAACCCAAACAATTGAGGTAGGTTTCACATGACCCCAGCTCAAGGGATATGTTAACATGTCTTGATGGGACATCATGAGGTCTTAATGATGGTATAAAAGCAATATCAGAACTGGTAAGAAAGACATAATATCCTTCAGATCAAATTTGGAAAGCTGGTGTTCAGAAACTCTAGTATTTAAGCTGGAAATTGTAACCATATAGGATCGTTTATCATATTTATCTTACAGAATCCCCCCCCAAAGAAGTTAGGAAACAGCATACCCTAAAGACTATCAGCAAATTTTATTTTAGTAGTAAAATTTAAAACTATTTGTGAGTTCATGATCATTTGATACACTTGCTTAGTCATCAAAAAACAAGTGCAGCCAATATATTCCTTAAAGATATTTAGTGATATCAAATTACATCACAAAAGAAATAAAGATATACACAAATAACATTCAGTTTTACAGAATATTGGTCTAAGAGAACACCAGAGAATGTCTAATCCAATGACTTCAAACAGGTTTTTGAAGAGCACTGGAGCACTATAGAGTTGCCTCAGGGTCCTGGGATGGGCAAATGAATGCCAATAAATAGGGCTGAGAGCCCTTCAGTTTGTTTCAAGTAGGGAAGCTCTACTTTTTTTTAAATCTGTTTTTTATACTGTATCATAGTTTGACATCCCAAAGGAAAGTTAGAGACTTACTCATTGGAAGCATCCTCTCTCGATGTTTAGAAAACATCATTTTCCTTGAATTGGTGGGCAGCACTAAGTAAAATACCATAACGTGAAAAATAACATATAAAGAGTATATTTAAAAATAATAAAAGTAATGTAGATAATGTATTTTGTAAAACTGAGAAGTTGTTTTTGTTACGTTATATTGTAAATGTGTATCACTAAACACTATGGATCCCAACACCGCCAAACTTCTATGTTGTGATTTTTCTGAACTTAAAATTGCATTATCATATCTATAAGATTAACATTCTAAATCACCTAAAATAAATATGCGTAGATGTGCACCTGTGTATTGGCTATGTAAATTAACACATCTAAATATGCCTATAGATTAAAATGAGTCAGGATGTAGAACAAAATGAAATCAGTTGGTCAACTTAAACTTCACTAAATTGTACCACTCGGGTATATATGTTAAGTGCTCATTGTGATTCCTCAGAACTCACCACCCCACAGGGCTTCAGATACTCTGAGCTTTGAGAAATTGCCTATGAGGGACAATGATAAATGCATTGCTAAAAGAGTTTCTAGAAAAGCTGATGAAGATGTTTTAAAAAATAAATAAGAAAAAAGGTATATACTTGGAAATCATGGAAAAACACCTACACAAAGTATTATGACGAATGCTATGCAAGACAAATTAAATATACATGTTCCTTGCACCACAGAAATGTACAAACTGAAAAGACCACATATCAGAGGACAATTATTAGTGAGATTATAAGTAACTGCATAGGAGGAAGAATCTCTCAGTACCAAAGGATAACAGTAGCTGTAGTTGGAAATGACACCAGTACTCATAGGAAGTATTAAAAACCAAATGCATGTAAAAGGCAGGGGAAAACCTGACTTAAATCAAGTGGGCTGGTGGAAGAATAAAATACCAAGCAGGTTGATAATGACAAACTATGGTACACTGAGCAGGATGATTATGGCAGGTCCAGTATAAAAGGAACAGCTATTCATCAGATCCAGTGCTTTGCAATCATTCAGAAATGATGTTCCCCAATGGCAAAATGATTGATTTTTGTCAAGGAAAGTTAAACACAAGTTTCCTTATTATTTTTTATTTTTATTTTTTGTTCAATTACAGTTGTCCCAGTTCCCCTCACCACCACCATTGCTCTCCTTTCTCTCAGTACTTGGTTCAATAAAGAAAACCAAACAACAAGGACAAAAGAAAACATAAATTTAAATTGCAGTCACTGACTCATATGCTTTCTGAGTTTATAGTTAAGGGACTTGAGTTCCCAAGAGATTCATGGTGTTCCCAAGAGGGCACTTGCAGCTTAGATTTCTGTTCTTCTAACCCTTCAATAAATAATGTGTATCTTGGAGATTATAAGATGTGAAAACATTCCTCCGTTCCAATTCTCATATTTTCCCTTAATTGCTAGAGCCTTGAATGATTCTCAGGCGTGAATATTGGCTCCTAGCTTTCATCCCTAACAATGTATTCTGCAGCTCAGTGGTGGCCGTACGGCAAATGAATCACTGCCTTTCACCTTCCCACACCTTGCTCATTCCTCTTCTCTAGATGGCTATGAAGCCAGCACTCTGCCCAGGCCAGGAGGGGAAGACGTTACCTCTCTCTGCCCACTAGCCACCAATGCTCCCATACAGAATTTCAGAAAAAAATCATGTTCTCTCTCTCACTGAAAGTTATTTTAAAGGTTGTAGGCCAAAATGTATTTAAATGGTATTCATTTTAATTTCTCATTCATATGCCCAGTATCGAAATCGTTCCACTTCAAAAATATTTTTGCTTTGCTATTTTTGTTACTACTTTTTGGCCAGCATTCATCTCTGTCAAAGGAAGGAAGCAGAAAAGCAGTGTTATACATGTCAGATGGAGGGAATCTGCTGTCATTGAAATAAAACACAACGGCCTATATGTTGCAGCTGTTATGCATGAGCACGTAGTCCTGAAGAACAGGGTTAGGGTGAGAGTAAATTATTCCTGAGAAAAGCTTGTGCACACATTGTAATCACCAAATAGTGTCTAATAAAAATTAAGCAAACTTCTTATTTGATCTCATCCTAAGTAAATGGGTGTCTTCCTACTTAATGTTACCTCAAAAAATAACTTTGTCATATCTTGCCAGCTGAAATACCTTGTCAAGGTGGATGGCAGAGTTCTATAGTAAGTTCCTCTTGCAAACAGAAACCACAGTGGTTGACAAACAGAATGAAGTATTGTGCGCATTCTTCTTTTTCATTTAATTTATTGTTGTTCAATTACAGTTGTCTGTATTTCCCCCCCACCCCAGCCAAATGCACCCCCCTCCCTTGCTTCCACCCTCCCTTTTGGTTTTGTCCATGTGTCCTTCATAGTAGTTCCTGAAAACCCTTTCCCCATTATCCCCTCCCACCTCCCTTCTGGTTACTGTCAGATTGTTCTTACTTTCAGTGTCTCTGGTTATATTTTGCTTGCTTTTTTCTTTTGTTGATTATGTTCCATTTAGAGGTGAAATCATATGGTATTTGCACCACACCACCTGGCTTATTTCACTTAGCATAATGCTTCCCAGTTCCATCTATGCTGTTGCAAAGGGTAGGGGCTCCTTTCTCTCTGCTGTGTAGTATTCCATGTGTAAATGCACCACAGTTTTTTGATCTATTCATGTACTGATGGACATTTAGGTTGCTTCTAGCACTTGGCTATTGTAAATTGTGCTGCTATGAACATTGGGATGCATGGGCTCTTTTTGATTGGTGTTTCAGGGTTTTTAGCATATAATCCCAGCAATGGAATTGCTGGGTCAAAAGGCAATTCATTTTTAGTTTTCTGAGGACATTCCATAGTGTTTTCCACAGTGACTGTACCAGGCTGCATTCCCACCAACAGTGAACCAGAAAAAGGTTCCCTTTTCTCCACAACCTGGCCAACACTTGTTGTATGTTGATTTATTTATGATGGCCATTCTGACTGGTGTGAAGTGGTATCTCATTGTGTTTTTAATTTGCATCTCTCTGATGGCTAGTGATGCTGAGCATCTTTTCATACGTCTTTGGGCCCTCTGTATGTCCTCTTTGGAGAAGAGTCTGTTCAGGTCCTTTGCCCATTTTTTATTTGGATTGGTTGCCTTCTTAGTGTTGAGTCATCTGAGTTCTTTATATTTTGGAAATCAAACCTTTGTTTGAGGTATCATTGACAAATATGTTTTGCCATATAGTTGGTTCTCTTTTCATTTTAATGCTGTTTTCTTTGACCATGCAGAATCTTTTTAATTTGATGAGGTCCCATTTGTTTATTCTTTCCTTTATGTCCCTTGCTTTAGGGGACATATCAATGAAGATGTTGCTGCATGGAATGTCTGATATTTTCCTGCTGATGTTTTCCTCTAGGACTTTTATTGTGTTACAGCTTATATTTAAGCCTTTTATCCACCTTGAACTTATTTTTGTGTATGGTGTAAGTTGGTGATTGAGTTTCATTTTTTTGCATATAGATATCCAGATCCCCCAACACCATTTGTTGAAGAGGCTATTTTTACTCCATTTTATGCCTTTTTCCTCTTCGTAAAATATTAATTGACCATAGAGACTTGGGTTTATTTCTGGGCTCTCTGTTCTGGTCCATTGGTCTATGTGTTTGTTCTTATGCCAGTACTAGGCTGTTTTGATTACAGTGGCCTTATAGTACAGTTTGATATCAGGTATTATGATCCCTCCTATTTTGTTCTTCTTTCTCAAATTTGATGCAGCTATTTGGGGTAGTTTATGGTTCCATATAAATTTCTGAAATGTTTGTTCTATATCTGAGAAATATGTCATTGGTATTTTAATAGGGATTGCATTGAATCTATAAATTGCTTTGGGTCGTATGGACATTTTGATGATGTTAATTCTTCCAATCCATAAGCACAATACATGCTGCCATTTGTTTGTCCTTTGCTGAATTTCTTTCTTCACTGTTGTGTAGTTTTCTGAGTATAGGTCTTTACATCCTTGGTTAGGTTTATTCTTTGGTACTTTATTTTTTTGTTGCTACATCATATGGAATTTTTTTCCTGATTTCTGTTTCTGATATTTCACTATTGGTGTACAAAAATGCCTTTGAATTCTGAATATTGACTTTGTATTCCACTGTTTTGCCAAATTCACTTATTAGATTGAGTAGTTTTTTTTTGGTGGAATCTATAGGATTTTCTATGTACACTATCACGTCATCTGCAAACAATAACAGTTTTGCTTCCACCTTTTCAACTTGGATGCCTTTGATTTATTTTTCTTGTCTGATGGCTATAGCTAGGACTTCCACTACTATGTTGAATAGGAGTGGTGAAAGCAGACATCCTTGTCTTGTTTCTGATCATAGTGGGAAAGCTCTAAGTTTTTGCCCATTGAGTATGATGTTGGCTATTGTACCATGGCCTTTATTTGTACATGGCCTTTATTATGTTGAGAAATGCTCCCTCTAAAATTCCAAAAATTCCCACTTTGCTGAGTGTTTTTATCATAAATGGGTGCTGTACTCTATTAAATGCTTTCTCTTCATCTATTGATATGATCATGTGATTTTTATCTTTCCTTTATGTGATGTATTACATTTATTGATTTGAGAATATTGTATCATCCATGCATCCCTGTGATGAATCCCACTTGATCATGGTGCATGACCTTTTTAATGTATTGCTGGATGCAGTTTTCCAATATTTTGTTGAGGATTTTAGTGTCTATGTTCATCAGCAATATTGGCCTGACATTTTCTTTCTTTGTTATGTCTTTTTCTGGTTTTGGAATTAGGATGATGCTGGCTTCATAAAAGAATTTCAGACTCTTCCATCTTCTTGATTTTTTTGGAATAATCTGTGAAGGATAGGGGTTAGCTCTTCCTTAAATGCTTTGTAAAATTCTGCTGTGAAACCATCTGATCCAGGGCTTTTATATGTCAGAAGCTTTTTGATTAATGCTTCAATTTCATCAGCTGTTTTTAATCTGTTCAAGCTTTCTGCTTCTTCATTCAGTTTTGGGAGATTATATTTTTCTAGAAATATGTCCATTTTACCTAGGTTTTGAAATTTCATGGCATATAATTCTCCATAGTAATTTCTTACTATGTAAGAAATCCTTTGTATTTCTGTGGTATCAGTTGTAATCTCTCCTCTTTCATTTCTCATTGTGTTTATTTGGGTCCTCTCTCTTTTTTTTTCTTGATGAGTCTGCTTAAAGGTTTGTCAATTTTGTTTATCTTTTCAAAGAACCAACTCCTGGATTTATTGATCCTTAGAATTGTGCATAGTCCTATGAATTGTGCATAATCCTTAGAAGTGACATAGTCTGTATGTTACTTAATTCTGCTTTGATCTTGGTTATTTCTTTCCTTCTACTTGCTCTGGGCTATCTTTGTTGTTGTTCCTAAAATCTTGTAGGAGTAGGGTTAGGTTATTTATTTGAAATGTTTCTATCTTTTTTAGGTAGGCCTGCATTGCTATGAAC
This sequence comes from Anoura caudifer, assembly GCA_004027475.1. Lineage (NCBI taxonomy): Eukaryota > Metazoa > Chordata > Mammalia > Chiroptera > Phyllostomidae > Anoura > Anoura caudifer. The sequence goes on from PVKU01001726.1 coordinate 159,860, forward strand.
TTCCCTCTCAGGACTGCCTTTGCTGTGCCCCATAAGTTTTCGATTGTTATGAGTTCATTTGGAGTTCATTTGTTTCCAGAAACTTTTTGATTTCTTCCCTAATCTCATTCTTGACCCATTCATTGTTTAATAGAATGCTATTCAGTCTCCATGAGTTTGAGTGTTTGGGTTTTTTTTTCTTTGAGGTTGGTTTCTAGTTTCAGTCCCTTGTGGTCAGAGAAAATGCTTGATATGATTTCAATTTTCTTGAATTTGTTGAGGATTGTCTTGTGTCCTATCATGTGGTCTGTCTTTGAAAATGTTCCATGTACATTTGAAAAGAATGCGTATTTTGCTTCTTTTGGATTAAAGGCTCTATATATATCAGTTAAGTCCATTTGATATAGGGCATTGTTCAATGCTGCTATATCCTTGTTGATATTTTGTTTGGAAGATCTACCCATTTTTGACAGTGAGGTGTTAAAATCCCCTAATATAAATATGTTGCTGTCAATATCTTTCTTGAAGTCCTCCAAGATTTTCTTTATGTATCTGGGTGCTCCTATGTTGGGTGCATATATATTTTCAATGTTTATGTCTTCTTGATGGATTCTTCCCTTGAGTATTATGAAGTGACCTTCTGGGTCTCTCTTTATGGCCCTTGTTTTGAAGTCTATTTTGGCTGATCTGAGTATTGCTACCCCAGCTTTTTTCCCTGTCCCTTTGCTTGGAATATTTGTTTCCAGTTCTTCACTTTGAGTCTGTGTAGGTCTTTTGTTCTGATGTAGGTCTCTTGTAGGCAGCAAATGTGTGGGTGTTGATTTCTTATCCATTAAGATATTCTATGCCTTTTGATTGGAGTACTTAATCCATTTACATTTAAGGTTATTATTGATAGGCACTTACTCATTGCCATTTTTTTCATACCTGTGTCATCCTCTCTCTCGCTGTTTTCCTTCTTGTTCTTAAAGCATGCCCTTTAGCATTTCTTGCAGAGCTGGTTTGTAGGAGGTATATTCTTTGAGGCTTCTTTTGTCTGGAAAGCTTCTTATTTGGCTTTCCGTTTTAATTAAGAACCTTGCTGGATAGAATAGTCTTGGTTGTGGGCCCTCGGTTTTCATTACTTGGAATATTTCTTGCCATTCCCTTCTGGCTTGGAGCATTTCCATTGAGAAGTCAGCTGCTAGTCTTATGGGGGATTCCTGGTATGTTACTTCCTATTTTTCCCTTCCTACCTTTAAGATTCTTTCTTTGTCTTGGAATTTTGCCATTTTAATTATGATGTGTCTTGAAGTGGGCCTCTTTGGGTTCCTCTTGATTGGGACTCTTTGTCACTCCTGGACTTTTGTGACTTTTTCTCTCATCAAATTAGGAAAGTTTTCCATCATTACTTTTTCAGACAGGTTTTCTATCCCTTGCTCTTCTTTTTTCTCCTTCTGGTATGCCAATTATATGCATATCATTACATTTCATGTTGTCCTGCATTTCCCTTAACCCCTCTTCATTCTTTCTGAGTTTCTTTTCCTTTTCTTGCTTTTTCTGGGTGTTTCTTCCTACCTTGTCCTCCAGCCTGCTGATCTAATCCCCTGCTTCATCTAGACTGCTTTTGATTCCTTCTACTGTGTTCTTCAATTCAGAAATTATATTATTTCCTTTTGGCCCTTGTTGATAGTTTCTATTTTCTTTTTCATGTTGATATAGTTCACAGCGAGTTCATTTAGTTTCCCTGTAGTTTTTGGTAATTCTCTGTGAGCTCATTGAGCTTCCTGTTAACCATTGCTTTGAATTCAATACCTGATAGTTGAGTTGCCTCTATTTCATTTAGCATTCTTTCTGAGGTCTCCTCCTTTCCTTTCATTGTTGTTTGTTTCTTTGTGTTCCTATTGTTTGTAAGACTCTTTTTGTTAGCTTCTCCTTCTTAAATTGATCTGTTTTGACTCCCTGGGTTTCTGGTGTGAACTTCTAAGGTAGAAGATCTGTGAGACTCCTTGGTCTCCTGAGCTCACTGGTCTTGGGCTGTTGTTTATGTTGGCTCTGTGTTTGTCTTTGGGTTTTGATTGTTGTTGGGTCTTTCTTTGGTGGGTCCTTCTCTCCAGCTAGTTAACTGGGGGTATCTCCACCCACCACATCCTGTATTCTGTTGTGTAGGTGTGGACAGGTTGTGTTGAAGCTGGTTCTTCTGTCTTTATGAGGTTTTGAGGCTTCTCTCTTGCTCTTGTACAGTTGTTTGTTCTGGGTAATTTCTCCACCATTTAGTTGTATTTCTGGGTTGGTCCTGGATGCAGCTTGGTGTGGCTTCCACTCCCTCCTTCACCTTCTTCCATCGTTATCTGTTGGTGTTTCCTTTGTTGGTGGGTTTCCATCTCCAGCAGGTATACTGGTGTTCACAGCTCCCACCTACTCTTTGTTTGTGATTCAGATTCATTTCCTTTGAGCTCCAGAACAGGGGAGCAGCTTGAAAGGCACCAGAAGCGTACAGGGAGGAACTGAAATGTCTGGCATCAAGGCAATAGCAGAGGGACAGCTTTCTTCCAGACAGAAAGCAGTGCAGAGCCACAGAACCAGCAGGCAGGTGCCATATCTGAGACTCCACTAACCTGGCTCTGTGCTCATTCTTATTGGGAGAATAGCAATCAGGAATTTATGCCTAAGCTTACGAGGTACATAAACAGAGTCATGTCTTCTAAAAATATCTACAGCCCCAAATGTGATGTGGGGTTAAGATCAACTGAACTGTGACCATCTGCAAAAGTTGCTCTTTTTACTCTTTTAGGATCCTCCTTAAAGACTTTAAGAACTGTCTATTGCCATGCCAGGTACCAAGAGAAGTAATGTAATATGTTCTTTAACTTTCAAGGGAAAAGGTTAAGCACAACAATATAAGGGAATATTTTGTCAAGAGGAAAAATATTTACAAATATTTGCATATTTGACAACATGAAATATGACATCATTTGATTGGCTGTGCCTGAGGATCCCTCAAAAGAATGAAGTCATGGACAGAATAGAATTGGTGCAGAGAGAAGTCTTGGTCAGCGTGGAGCAGGGGAGAGGGAGACCCCAGGCACAGAAAGCCCTGAGAAGGCTAAATTAGGTCAGTGCTGAACAGGTGCCCTCATGTGAGGTCAAGTGTGGGAGTGGTATAGGCTTCTCCAACAAGGAATGTGAATATTGGCTCGATTTAGTCCAATTTTTGGTACTAACTGGGTATTCCTCGTCTGGGAAACTCATCAAACTTATTTCATATTGGAAGGTGAAATTACACCAAAAAGTAAAATATGATGCATAAAAACTACTCAGTGAGAGACACACAGAGGGTTAGAATGTAGGTCTTTTGCAAACAGACAAACACTACCCCAGTCTCTGGGTGCTCAGTCATCTCTCTCCATTATGATTTTTCCATAGGTAGGCAAGATAAGAATTAGGACAAATTCTTACTGGAGTCTTAGTAAGTTCACGTCACTCTGAGAAAACAAGGCCACGCATCCTGCCAAAGTGGGAGCAGTTTTATTTGAATAATACAAAAGCCACTGAGAGGCAGACAGTCACCACTGCTGAGGTTCTCTCTTGTCTAGGTTCCCAAAGGGAAGTCACTTGCTGGCCTGGCCCTGGCTTTTCTGCCCTTAGGCTGCAGGGCCCATTTCCTGTTGGATGAGTAGATTTTTTTTCAAGAGGGGATTAATTTCAGTCACACAGAGACACACAGCTTCAAATAAGAAAACAGAACTTTATTAATATCTCTGAAATTGCCCATGAACCACAAGTAACTCCTGCTAAGCTTGACTGACATATATTAGGAACTGCCACATCAGGATGTGAGTTTCATGACAGCCTTGGGCTTATCCACCTCATCATTGTCTTATACCCCCTAGAGCACAGAGCCAGCAAATCGTGCTCATTATGTACTTATTAAACTAATACACTCAATGTTACAGTTATTTATTTAAACTAAAATTTTCATTCTGGCATCCTGAATCATATTTCAAGGATATTTTCCTTCCACAAGCAGCCAGGCTTCTCTCTCCCTCCATCACGTACATTCACAAAACAGCATTATTATACATAAACCCTTGCTGTAATCTCACCCTGGAGTCCCACAGAAATTAAAATTTCCTGAACATGTTTGACCTCTGAGCCGTCTGGGGAACTGACACAGCCCACAAACCCTGAGTAGAGAGCATCCCTGTGCTTGGCTACAGTTCACCTGGGATGGGAAACTTCTTGGGGACACATGTGCTAGAAGGAATTTGTTGATGTTATCAATACTAACGAGTGTTCTAAAAATGTCTGGAACTCTCTTCATGATGAGGAGGAAAAGCTCAAAGGATATCTTTCACAAACATACCTCAAAGTCAGTAATAAATTATAAGTCTGTATTGGTCACATATAATTTAGATACATTTTCAATATACTTACTTAAAAAGCTTTAAGCCTATCTCTCTAAATGTTTGGAACTTCAAATAAAATAAATTTTATATCTTTAGTTAATTTAAAAATAGAAGACTTTTCCAAGTTTAAATTTCTATTTATGCTAGCAAAGTAAATTTGGTGGTTAAAAATGGTTAGGAAATCATAAAAAGGATTATTTTTTTCCATAGTATGTATGATTTATTTGACATAAGAACTTTGACTATATGGTGAACTAAATATTATTAGTAAATGTATCAAGTAACAATATAAAAGACCAGGATTAAAATTGAAGAGTTAAATGGAATGATATAAATTAGAAACAAATCCATAGATGCATTAATTACTTTAAAAATTTGAACTCTGAGTATGACCCAAACATTCTGCTAGATGCTGCATATCAGGTCTTATGTACCTTAAAACCCATTGGGAGAAACAGATGTTAATATAAACAGCAATTAATAATAATTTAATAATAGTAAATGTAACATTTCAAAATGTGATAAGTACTTTCAAAGAAAAGTCAGGTTGCACCCTGGCTGCTGTGGCTTAGTGGATTGAGTGCCAGCCTGTGAACCAAAGGGTTGCTGGTTCAATTCCCAGTCAGGGCACATGCAAGAGGCAACTGGTTGATATAGCTCTCACACGTGGATGTTCTTTCCCTCTCTTTCTCCCTCCCTTCTTATAAAAATAAATAAATAAAATCTTATAAAAAAAGGTCAGGTTGCTCAGATAATGCATAATGGGACCCAATCCTGTCTGGATTAATGTAGAGAGAAGAGGGGTGTTGACGGGTGTCTTTCCTGAGGCATTGACTCCTACCAGGAGAGCTGAAGGGTGAGGGAGGACAGAGGTAACCAGGTGGGCTGATGGTTATGATGAGGAGAGCACAGCACACACAAAGCCCATGGTAGGAGGGGCCTCTGCTTTTTGTGACCTGGGGTTGGCTAGTACAGCCTGAGAAGAGAATGAAATACAAAGCAGTCTAAGGAGTGCCTAAGATGTCTGCAGGTCATGCAGGGCTCTGAGGCCATGATAGAGATTTTGGTCTTTAGACTCAGAACAATGGGAAGACTTGAAAGGTTTTTAAGCATAGATGATTCTCATCATAAAGAATTCTCTGCTTGCAACAAGGAGATTGAATTAGACTGTAACAACAGAATTTGGGAGATAAGTGAGAAGACTTTTTCCTTGGTCCAGATGAACTAGGATAGTAGTTTGGACTGGCATGGCAAAAAGTACATGGATTTGAGCAACATTTATAAGTAAAAGTGGTACAGTTGAGTCATATATTAGACATGGGGGGTAAAAGAGGGAGGTGCCAAAGGTATTTTCAAAATGAAAAACACTGAAGAACTCTGAGGCACCATTATGGGTTGAAATGTTTCTTCCCAAAAAGATAAGTTGGAGTTCTAACTACTAGTACCTCAGAATGTGGCCTTGTTTGGAGACTGGGCCTTATAAAGTAATCAACTTAAACCAAGGTCATCAGAGTAGACCAAATCCAATGTGAGTGATTAGATACAAAGAGAGGAAAAAAGTGGAGAGACACACAGAAAAGATGGTTATCCACCAGCCCAGGAGAGAAACTTGGAATAGATCCTTTCCTCACAGCCCTCAGAAGGAAACAAATATGCCCACACCTTGAATTCAGACTTCAAGCCTTCCAAACTGTAAAATAATAAATCTCTGTTGCTTAAGGCACTCAGCTTGTGGTACTTCGTTAGACAGCCCTACCAAACTAACATGGGCATGTGCAGACTAAGTGAGTTGTTCTTCCCGCAATAGATACAGGTGAGGAAGTCATAAACAGAGAGCTCTCTTTTCTTTATGTGAACATCTTACATAACCAAAGCACATGAACCCCAAACTAAGAAATTAACATGGTATATTAATATTGACTAAAATGCAGACTTTACTCAAATCCCACCAGTTTTCCAATCTTTGTCATGTTCCTGGACCCAATGCAGAATTCCACATTGCATTTTTTTATTGTCTCCTTAGCCTCTATTTGTGATATTTTCTCACATTTTCCTTTTTGTTTATGAATTTGACAGTTTTGAAGAGCACTGATCAGGTACTGTGTAGAATATCCTCAAACCGGGTTTGTCCGCTGTTTTCCTCTCATGATTATGCTGGGGTTGTAGGTTTGGGCGAAAAACAGCAGACAGGTAGGCCACCCTCCTCAGCACATGATATCACAATTAATTATACTAACAAAACTTATCACTGGTGATGTTAACCTCGATAACCTGGTTAAAGTAATGTTTGCAAAATTTCTCCACTGTAAAGTTACTATTTTTCCCTCTCCATACTCTTTTCTTTGCAAGGAGTCATTATGCCCTGCCCACATTCAAGGAAAGGGAAAACTTTAGATTTTATTTTTGCAGGATAAAAGAAAATTGTCTTCATTGTGCATCTATCTATCTGTCTATCTGTCTATCATCTACCTACCCTTACTATTGACCCAACCCACCCATCAACACTGCAGTAAAGTAGCTAACACAGTGTGATCCAGCAGGATTAGAGCAGAACCTCTGGGTGCAAACTATTGCTTTCAGATTGCAAGAAAATGCGATGACTTGCAATCTGAAAGCAATAGTTGACTGAAAAGCAATGTGGAAATTGCAAAGCAGAATATAAGACCGACTGAAGATGTTGAATATGTTAACTACATAAAATTATTTACAAATATTTGCCTATATGCCTAAAGGTCAGCATATGTTCTTAAATGGCAGCGCCTTCAAGTAAGTTCAGGAAATTTGCTAAGCAGTGACAGTCTTGGCAAGAATCAGCATGATTACTAAGGATAATTAAGAGTGGTGGAGAACAAGAGACATGGGATCTACTGTGAGGAGGTGCCCATCACTCTTTACCTCTCACACAGGTTCTATTTTGTATTCTGTCACAAGTGGTGTGCAGTGGTCCCCTTAACTGTTAAAACCACCCAGTTGTCGAGCCACAGGATGGAGGTCCTTAGACCTTGCTTACTGCAAGCATCTCATGATGCAAGTAGGGAACCAAGGTCTGGAAAATGTAATTGGCATTCTTAACTTTATAGGAACACATTTTGTTCTAGAAGAGACTGGAGTGAAAATTCCTGACTTTTCTCAAGTATTTATCCAACTACCCCCTCATGCCTCTTATTTCAGACTCCAGTCTGAAGCCAGGGACAAGGTCCAGGGGTTTGTATAGCAGCAGGCCCAGATGAATCACACAGATGCAATGAATATAGTCTTAACCTATAGTGATGGTATGCAGATAGATTCCACGCTGCCTTCAGTTTTAATTAAACTCCTTGTACTCACCCAGCTTTCAGACCTCTGTTACATAGCTCACAATCAAAGAATTTAGCCTTATCTTAGGCCAAAACTTGTTTCCACAAAGTAATTAACTCAAAAAATAAGGAGCACTAGGGTCTAGACAATATATAGTCTATGTAGGATATATATATATTTTTTTGTTTCCCAGTATCCACAGTGTGAATAACACTGTCCACATAAACAGTCAAAATGATATCAGCTATTCTTATTCTATATTTTTATATTATTTTTCAACAGGGAATAATGGAGGAAAGTCTTTCCCACATGAGAAATCTAAAACCACCTACTTAACCTTAGACAATTAAATTCACGTTTAAAATGAGAAGAGCAGCAAACAAAATGACTAGCACATATTAGGTACCAAAAATCTATTTAGATTATTTATTAAATTGTCAACAATACTGACAAAAACTGCTAAGTGTTTCATATATTTGGATGCAAATTTTTTGAACTAAATAAATCTATATTGTATATCTTCTAGTTGAGTAAGTAGAGTCATATTCTGAACTTAAGACAGTTAGTGAATGTCAGAAATTAGCTTATTTTTGGACACCTAGCAGTGTACTAAATGGGTTACCTGTCTGCAACTCCATGCTTGAATCCACTCATGTAACTTGAACAAGGGAATTTACATAATACATTGGTAAAGAGTTCCCCTCTTCTTGCTAGTTAAATCAGCCCAACATAGAACATACTTCTCTTCTTCCCACTCTCCTTCCTCCTCTTTCTACCATGTCTTCTGTTCTGGCATCTTCCCCATAATCACCACCTTCACCATCACTTCCTTCAACTTACCCTCCTCTATCATCATTCCCTGCTTCTTTATATTCCTGCTACTGTGCTCCCTCCTTCTCTTCCTTCTGAGCGAACTATGTGAGACTAATTCCAAATATTCCAGTACTGCACTGGAAGAGAAATGGAATGATTTCTCCACACTTGAATGAGCTGTAAAGAGTCTGGCATCTGGAGGACACCATCCAGAACTCTGGATCTGTTCTTACAATATCCTCTAAGGGAGAGATGCTGATCCTTCATGTTTTCATCCAATGTGCTTTAAGGTTACCTTTAGATTTCCTTTTAATTTTTTAAAAGATTATTTACTTGGAAGCACATTCTTGAAATAAACTGTTATGGTAATTATGGGAATTCTCAAAATCATATAATATCTATTGCCAAGGTAACCCAATATGGGCAGATAAATGGAACAGGGGCCATTGATTATTTTCAAATTCTCAAGTTGTAGGAACAGTGTGAAAAAATGTAACACTAATTAAAGTGTATAAGGGCCTTGACCTATGTCTAAGGCTACTCAAATGTTTCCCCAGACACAATAATATTTAACCTTTAGAAAATAATTTTTCAGTTCTCTGGCTTAAATCAATGTTTATGTCCTCCATTTACTTATGTATAAGTTATTATATGATGTCTACAAACTTTACCTGTGGACTTGTTCACTTTTATTGGTTTTCCCTTTCAGTGATATTGTGGTAGAGACACTCAGTCCTAGGTACATAGATTATAGGGAAGAACATCAAACTCACATATATTGTTGAACATACCAAAGGATGCTATGAGTATCCAAAAGTCACAGGTAGTCAAACGAACATGGATCTGACATTCAATTTATCTCTGTATGTTGCCAATAAGGAAGAGGAATACCTGTCATAGCCTTACAGTTGAATATTTTCATGCTACAAAATACTAAACACATCAAATGATAGCCTATTTTATTATTTTTAATACCTATCCTGTGCATAAATATGACTCTACACCTCAGTTCTCAGCATACTTAGAAATGAGGATTAATGACATTTCCTGGTATTATAAAATATGGTAGAGGCATTTCAATTTTAATGATAAACTGTTGTAACTTGGCCAATTAGGTTTCAGCTGGTCTAATATGTTTATAACAGATAATAAGAATTTAAAAATAGCCATGGCTGGTGTGGCTCAGTGGACTGAGTGCTGGCTTGTGAACCAAAGAGTCATCAGTTCGATTCCCAGTCAGGGCATATGCCTGGGTTTCAGGCTAGGTCCCCATTTGGGAGTTCATGACATGCAACCACACATTGATGTTTCTCTCTCCTCTCCTTCTCCCTCCTTTCCTCTCTATATAGAAGTAAATTTTAAAAATCTTTAAAAAAATTCTAAAATATATTATTGTTATGATTGCCACTGACTAACTGAATATATCAGTACCAAATAACTTCATGGTTCACTCACAAAGAATAAAAACTCATGGCTTTCCAAATTCAAAGAATATACAAAATCACAGATGTGGGAATTCTAAGGTATTAATATCAAACTAGTATATAACAGTATTTGTACATGTCTACAGCATATTTGTCCCCAGATGCTCAACAAAAGAAATGTATATGTCCAATAAATAAAGTAATTCAAGTTCTAATAAGTGACTAAAATACTGGAAAGACATATAAGGAGAATGGAAATCACTTCATCTGATAGAAAAGCCATGCCTTAACAATTTATGTTTCCATGTTTATTAATTAAACTCAAGGGCCCAGACATTTGGTGCCCCAAAGCAGACAAGGATTATGCTGGGTGGATACAACCCAGAAACATTCGTAGGTGTTACTGAGGGAGCTCTCAGCAAGTACAAACAGACTCCCATGGGGCTTCACCGTGTCTAGGACCCCTCTCATTAACACAATGACCCTCTGAAGCAAGCAGGAAGGGGCCCTACCCTGAACTTTTATAACCCTTAAAGCCCCCTTCCAAAGACAGAGCCACCAGATTTTCTTCAATCAGACTGCACAACTTTGAGAATTGTTTCAAGGATACACCAAAGTAAGAGCCTTATAAAACGTATGTGAAGAGAGGTGATAAACGGCATTGAATAAGTAGCAGCAAGGGCTGGGTGGGAAGGAATGTTTTCACCTTTGCTGGGTCCCCTAACTTAAGGGAAGAGAAAAAAAATTGTTTCTGTAACAAATTTCGAACAAAGACCTATACTCTCTTCAGACAAATGAAGTAAAGGGTAGAGGAAAAAGAGCAATGGACTCAAAATTATAAGGACTGTCAGGATTTTAGTCTTTATTTTAAAAATAGCAAATTTGCTAAAAATGTGCAAATTATATCATCTTCCTGTGCCTTAATTGTTTTCATCTGGAGCCTTTGGGTCACCCATTCTTTGATTTTAAAAGAAAAGTATCAGGACAATTCTTTGAGAGCAGCTATTATGCTTGTTCTTTGTATTTTCCATCAGGATCCATAGTGTCTCCTTGATCATGGAGAGCTGCAAAATAAATAAGCAGAGGAACCAGACTCATACCTTCTGGAAAGCCACATCACATGACTTTTCAATGTTTTTTTTCCTCTTTCCCTCCTACTTGGAAGGCTATTTTACCCTCATTCTCTCATCTCTATATGTTTCCCATGACCCATTTTCTCCTGTAGAGAAACATTATTTTCCTACATAGATTGCCTTTACTGTTATTAAAAAACAAAACAAAACAAGCCATGGGCCTAAGTAAGGCCAAAGTTTCTGTAGAGACCCCTTAAATAGTGTTCCTCAGTCCTTGTTTAAAATATCTCCAATGCATCCCCAAGTGGTCCTGAGACCACTTAACTTCATAGGTGAAAAGCTAGTGGCCTAGAAAGGCAGATGCTTGAAACTTGACATAGTTCGTGAGTAGAAGAACAAATGCAAGATGCCAGAGTTAACTGATGTCAGTAGCCCCTGGAGGTTCCTAGCTGGCTGGTAGTGCTGACAAAACATTTCATGAGGCAGACATGAAGGCTTTAAAAGTACTCCATGATTTGGCTTTGGTCAGGCATGGCAGAAACCAAAAACCTAAAATTCCTAGTCTGTATGCACCTAGAATTCATCCTTTAAACACTGAGTGACTTACACAGGTTGGTGGTGCTCCCCCTTCTGAATGACTGCCTCAATGGCTGGCCTCAGAAGACAAGGTTCATTGCAAAAAGAACTCATCGTAGCACTTCCTTGATTAGAACTCAGGACTAATTCTCAGCTCTGTCTCACCCCCTCTACCATATTCAAGCTGGGTGTCTTACTGGCTTGAGGAAGAAGCACAGATGAAGGATAGGTATGTATACATTCTGGTTATACCATGCAACAGGTAGAACTTTACAAATTTGACACTACTTGAAGGTGCCAAACCTCAATGAGTCTCCAGGCTTTCACCAGTTCTGGGAAGAAAATGAACTTCTAGGCACAATTATGAGGAAATACGCAGAACATTCAAAATCAAGAAGTTGATTTCCTTGCTTACGATTTTTTACTTTTCTTTTTTGCTGTTAACACCAGTAATTAATCAAAATATTTATGTTTGAATGAGATTTCTGTGCCTCCCTCTCCATTTTCAATGCTGGCTTTGAGATCCCAGAGTCTTCTCTATTTGTTAGGAGCTAGAACTACACCTTAAGGTGTCATGGCTTAGAAGGAAACCATGAATAAGGCCTGAGAAAAAGGCAAAGCAAGCACGGGAAAAATCTAGCCTCTAGAATGAAATAAACTTGTTTCAACTAAGGATTATTTAATCAATAATACAACTGTTTCTTGACTTAACTGAATTTATTATTTCAGTGCCAATATGCATACATAAATTACTTGTCTCCAAAAGCATGCTTTATTTCACCCAAATGCAAGGACCTTGTACTATACAAAGACATTCAAGGGCACACTATGTGAACTGGAGAAGAAACACTTGCAATGCATAGCTCATAAGCAATATCAATATGGAGCCTACTTATATTGTTGTTAACTCCATAATCTAGTCTCTGTAACATAATTTTACTTGATTCTCATAGCAACGTGATGATGGGGCATACAGGTAATGAAACAGCCTTTGCCAGGCCTCAGAGCAGTTAGAATTATTGAGTCAATGGGACCCCAAAGCCAGTGTTCCTAGGGACGTTACATTATGACATAGAGAACTGTGGGATTTCCTGTGGGTGAGATCATGTGCAATGTGTGATCATGAGATGCGAGCACTGGGCAAGAAGTAAGTATGAATGTGAATGTGAGTTCCAATGTGCATTTACTACATGACCTTCACTAGATCATCCTTTTCTTTATCTATGAAATGGGCAAAACTGTTTGACCTGAATCCTGGGTTGTTCTGAAAACCAAATGAGAGATAAACACACACTAACACTTAGAAAACTAATAGCTATGAATATAAAGCACTATTATTTCAACATTATAAAGAGACACATAAAAGCCTAGTTACTTAAATGATAGATGAGGATGCAAGTTTGAATATAAAAAGAGTTTTGCAGATACAAGGAGAAGTAAAGGCGATAATACAGAGTGACAGAAACAAGATCCATTGAAGGGGAAAACATATGAGAAAGCTTGGTGGGCTCCCATGGCAGAGGGAGCCCCAGGAATCCCAGCACAGTCCAGAGGCAGGGCCTACCACACAAGATCCAGAGGAATCAGGCCTTCCCAGGCCAGACAGAGAAGCAAATCTGCTGGTCCAGAAAATTGACACCCTCTGGACTCTTTCAATCTATTCCCTGGGATATAGAGAAATATTAATCTGATTGTCCGTTAAATCTTAGACAACAAAAAATACTGTGTGCAAATAAAAACATGAGGTAAGTCTGGGATGGGATTTGAAACAAGAGAGCAGTCCAAGCCTTGTTGTAAATAGGAAGGTTTTACGTGCGTCAACGTGGGTATAGTTAACTTTCTGCTCTTGAACATTAGCCAATAATAGTATCTTCCTTTTTTTAAAATATCCATTCTCTCTTTAACCCTTTGTAACTCAAATTCTATCACCAGCAGAATCAAATTCTGATTTTTTTTCCCATTTCTTAGAATGGCCAATCTCTGAAAGCTTTCTTTTTTTTCCTCCAAACCTTTGGGAGAGGTTGTAATGTAGGCCCATTTCTTGGCTCTCTGTTCTTTTCCCTGCACATCCTCAACTTTCAATATGTTGTCTCAGCTTAAGACTTAACACTTGTATAAAAATGGCTTAAGCATTTAGTGCCAACCTGCCACTTTTGCTAAGCACTGGTTCTGCATGAGCACCACAACCTTCTAGTTCAAATTCTGCTATTGCCTATAGCTTGCTGTTCATCCTCTCTATTTCCCTATAAATACCTCTGCTCTTTGGCTTTTTTTTCATATTTTTCAGTTATGTCACCATTTTGCTAATCAGCCAAAGTCAAAACCTCTGATTTGATCACATCAAAAAATCAACCCCTTTGGCACAACTGGGAGAACTGTGTAGTAGTCAGATGACTTTCACATCTAACCTGTACATCATACTTACCCTTCTTCTTGGTCCCACAAAGTAAATGGAGCTGCTCTATTATTTCTGTGTAGTATTTCTCTCACTCATTCATCTACCCATCTTTACCTCCCTTTCTCATTATCACCACACTAATTTAGATCCCTTAACTTGTCTTTGGGCAATTTACAGATTTTTCTAGTGGAAACCAGTGTTCCTCACCTTTAATATTTCCAATGCATTCCCCTAATAAATAATACATTGATTGGCTCACTGATCTTAAGAGGACAGACGTCACCCAGGTATGTCATTCTTTTCAGTTTTCTCTCATTATACCCCACCAAAATACGTAGGTTCTCTCAATCCAATTTTTTCATTGTCTTTACACATCTGCTATAATAATTCCCTGACTTGTGCCATCCATCTCATGATATGTCCTAACTTTCCTTTTGTATACTTATATAACTTTTTAACTTTGAGGCATTATGTCTCACATAAACTTTAGGTCCTCCTTTCATTACCTTCCATTTGCTTTTCTAAAACTATAACTATCACACTGGTTCTATATTTATCTAATTAAATGTGTAATTTACAAAAGTAAATGCATATTATTAAACAAAAATAATTTGTCCGAAAGAGTCCTATCATGATGTAAATTCAGATCCTCTGAACCTCACCTTGTAGTTCACTGTCAATTTGAGAAAATACATAGACATTTCATGACCTGAAGGTCAATCCACTTAGGTTCATGGACAATAGTCCTATGTAAACAAACTCAATGTCTCATCTTATCTTCTTACCCATCCATCAAACTAAGAATGCTTAAGCCATCACAGATGCTCCCTATGGCCACCTCCCATATCTAGTGTTCCTAACCTTGGCAGTGATACCTCCTTTTCTTTCATCTGGTGAGAGAAATGCTGGTGGCAGATAATAACCTCAAAGTAGCAGGAAGGCAGGGCTGGACTTCAACCTGCCTCCTTGGAGACTCAGCTACAGAGCAAGGCACCTGCTGTTGGACAGGTGCCCAGTGCCAGGGAGTGCTTGTCAGCACGTGAGGCAGAGCCCTGCCAGAAATCAGTGAGGTACCATGTTTCCACCCATAAGTTAAGTTGCAAATATAGCAGAAACAGGAACAAATATAGAACTAACCCCATGTGTTTTGGGGAGTGGTGATAGGACGAGAAGGTAAAGACAAAGAAGGACACTGCAGACTACAGGGGGGGGGGGGCCAGGACACTGCGTCAGGCGTCTGAAAATTCAAGCTTGAGTTCATTTTCACAGGAATCAAGTCTCATCTTGAAAAACAACACTGCTTTAGACAGTATCCTGGTTCATTATCCCTCTTTACATTTTTATAATCATAGGAAGGAAAGTATCAGAGAAAAGAGAGAAGGAGAAAATCTGATTTCACTCTTGACTGGAACCAGGTAGATTTGCCCGCATCTATTCATTCCTATAATCTTCTGCTATCTTCCATATGTTAAGAAATTAATGAGAAAGAATTGTACAAATGTACCACTCCTTTTTCTTCTTTTTTGGTCCCTTTCTTCTTCCTTGCTTCTTTTGTTTCTTCTTTTTCAATCCCAGCTTTCAATTCCTTTTTCAAAAGCTCACTGGGGTCCTATGGAAACAAATCTTGTGGTGCAAAGCTCTTCTTGCAAAACGTAAACAGAGCTTATGTTGAAATGGCAGCCAGGAGATTGGTACAAGCTGAAGTAAGGATCAAGATGACAACAGGAAAGCAGCGTTCACTCCTCTACCTGAAGCCAGCTCTTTTCACATCCCTTATTGTCCCCATGTTATATTCTGCCTGGACCTGAGGCTGAGCTTGGCAATGGTAAACTGTGACCAAAATGCTTTCAAATTATCAGGAAAGCAATGTAGCAGTCAGCCAGGCCTGCACTGCCTGACTAATGTCTCCTGATCCTCTCTCCTGCATTAGAAATATTAAAGTAGAGAGGTGTGACCTCACAAAACCCTGCACCTCAAAGATCTTCTGATCTCTTCCTCTAGATCAGAGTGGCTTAAGTCCTAAACATGACACTTGAAAGAAAATCCTAACCTTAGTTCATTAGCAAATCATTGCTTCTCTCCCCCTTTCTGCTCACATTTCAGTCAGCATCAGTAGCTAGTTGTTTAAAGTATGTGCTTTGGCAAGAGGCCTTTCGAAATGCTCCTAAGCTGAAGTGAAATGATAGGAGGTTCATATGTCACATAGCTTTGTGAATAATGGTTGTGTATAACTTGGGTTTAATAATGAGAATATAAGGATATCACCAGAATTAATGAAGGTTGCTAATCATTATGACCTACTTTCTGCCACGGATCCTTGCACACCCTCCCTCACTCAGCATGCAGCTTTTCTGTTTCCAGAGGAGAGAAAGTGGAATATATACGGGATCGCATACGCACACATTTCCTCCATGCCCCCACATACCCACTTTCGGGTAGGGAGCAAATGGTTGTGATGAATAGACTCCCAGGAAAGAAGTTTAAACAGGATCTAGGAAAAGGAGATTTTGGATAGCTTACCACCCAATCTGTTCACATAGGTCAAAGTTAAGTCTAGTTTGTTTGTTCATTTTCTCAGTATTCCTTTCCCACCTTTTCCAAAGTTTCTTTGCATTACTCCACAAAGAGAGTAAGAAACTTCATAGTTAAAATACATTTCTTAAACATTTTATTTATTTATTTATTTTTAGAGAGGAGAAGGAAAGGAGAAAGAGAGGGAGAGAAACATCAGTGAGTGGTTGCCCTCTCACATGCCCCCTACCAGGGACCTGGCCTGCAACCCAGGCATGTGCCCTGACTGAGAATCCAATCCATGACCCTTTGATTCATAGGCCAGCACTCAATCCACTAAGCCACACCAGCCAGGGAGTTAAAATAAATTTTATTTGCATAGGAAATATTGTATATGGTACTATTGGGCACCCACAGGTAATTTATTTGTCCTGTTAATTTATCCTTTGTGTAAGGTCAAAATAGGGACCTTCCAGGATGTCCGCCATAGGTGGTTGAAGAATGGAAAATGAAAACACACACTTAGGGTAGCAGATAATGAAGACAATAAAGATGATGATAACATACCAGAAGCTAAAATTTATCAAATACTTATCACATGCCAGGCTTTGTGCTAAAAGCTTTCCATGTGTGGCTCTAACCTTATAATACAGATACACACACACTAAAAACTGTTCATTCCAATCCAGTGAACCCATTCCTTATATTTCACTTGTTTCTGATGTTGCCAGTATACCATGCAGACTGAATGGTTAAAAAGTGTTGCTCTAGGTTTGGACATACAAAGTTCAAATTCTAGCACTGGTACTCACTGTTTATATAAACCTGAAAAATTCCTTAACCTCTCTACCTACCTCATTTTCATTTTACAAAAGAAAATATTAACATTTTCTTTCAAGGTTATTATAAAATTTATATTCATCACCTCATAGACCTCAACACAAACTGTTCAGATTTGGCTGCTTAAAATTTTTGATTACCATTTGATACTCAGATTTGATTTCTAATACTATTCTCCAATCAAAGGAACCAGGGTTCCTTGAAGAGATGGCTCATTCTAGGACTGGGGAGAGTAATAATCAATGTGAACCTGAAGCATTTTACAGTGCCAGAAGGAAAGGAAATTCTCATAAGCAAACACACCAAAATCCCATAATGATGGTATGATATTAAAGAGACACAAGAAACAATTCAATGACCTCCCAAAAGCTAAAGCTACACAATTTAAACAACAAAATTAGAGCAGTACTGGATTAAAATCCAAACTATAAAATAAACATTTATGAGTCCATAGTGTTATAAATGATTGAATGATTAATAAATTGGAAACATAGATAAATTTCACGTCCAGAACAGTTGCAAAAAGTGACACATGTGCTGCATTGTCAAGGAGACTGAGCATAATTCCCCCCTCCCTGAGTGTGGGCTGTGGACAGTGATTTTCTTCCAAAGAGAATGGTGGGCAAAGGGAAAACAGCAGTGACTTTACAGTAAAGAAACCTGACAAACACTCCCTCAGCCAGGTGATCAAGGTCAACATCAACAATGATAAGTCATATTGATAGTATATACCCTTGATATGATGAGTTGAAAATAGTACTTTACCTCTGTGGTTTTCTTTCCCCAAATCCATAACCTCAATCTATGAGAAAAATATCAAACACATTGCAATTGAGAGATATTCTATATGATGCCTGAGCAGTCCTCCTGGAAACTGTCAAGGTCGTCAGAAACAAGGAAAGTCTGGGAAACTGTCACAGTCTAGAGAAGCTTAAGGAGACATGACTAACTGCAATGTGATTTTCAAGTGGGATCCCAGAACAGAAAAAGAACACTAGGTAAAAACTAAGAAAATCTGAGTATAATATGGACTTTGGTTATAATAATGGATCTACCTAGGTTCATTAATTGTAACAAATGTACCATACTAATGTAAGATGTTAATAATAGAGGAAAATAGGTGTGGGGTATTTGGCGAAGTTACTATACTATCTTTGAAGTTTTTATGTAAAACTAAAACTGCTCTGAAATAAAAACTTTAAAGTTAAAACAAGTATTTTGAAATGTTGGATGCCTTCTTTTCTTTTATAACAATTGATGGATAATTGCAGAGGAAGCACAGAAAAGGCAGTAAGTATCTTTAGGCACTAAGGGCAGCTCTGTATTTAAAGAGGCATTCACTACATGTTTTCCCTTTACTCCCCAGAATCCCTAACAGGATTGAGTAAGGAAATTTCACTTAATAGAAGGGTCTCTTTGGGCCTAAGCCTGAGAAGCCTATGGGGACTAAATGGGTTTAGAAAAGATTTCCAGAGAGCCAAAATGGAAAAAGAAATGTGTTTTGTTTTGTTTTGTTTTTGTTTTTGTTTTTAAGGCCCTGCACTCGGAACACAAGTTGCTGACATTGACAGCATAGATGTTTATTATTTTTTTTTCAAACAGAAATGATGAAACCCCACTACACACTCAGGGAGGAGGCTACTTGTGGACAATTTCCACTCCCAAGTGTACAAAAGGTTGCCTGAGGTGGGCAAGGTCAAAGGGAGAGGACAGGGCAGGTGGAGGGGGCAACAGGGAAATGGGTAGGCTGAGGGACAGTGAGGAGGAGACTGACTCTCCACTTTAGCAAAAGCAAAAAGTCCAGGCTCAGGGACATCTCTGTGCTGGGGTCCCCAGAACAGCCTTGTGAATTTCTAGTTCCCTATTTCCCACGTCTTTGTATCAGCAAAAGACAGATGGTCTATGACTGCCAGGCAATCAGAAAAACTGCCAAGTCAAGAGAACTTAGTGAGGTGAAAAGATGTGGTAATCCCTGTTAGCTGAAGAATGAGGGTGACTCGCAGAGTTGGGGAGGAGTGTGCTCTACACACAATAGCTCTTTTCCACTAAAAGGTATGTTCACAAGCCTGAAACCAGCACCTTTCAACCCCAGACCTCCACCCACTCCCACTTCTGGAGCTATGAGTAGGGGAAGCCCATATATTATATCTTGGGCATGCAAGCTGACTGTAAAAAAGGCAGAGCTGATTTATTTCTGTCTGTGGAACACAAGCTCTATTGGCATCTGCTTTCATTGCGAAAGCTGAGCATTCAGACCTTAAAGCTGCATCTGAGAGGAGTTATGCTAACTTCTTCCAGATGATGTTTTCAAAGATAAACTAGGTCATGTATTCCACAGCTCTCAAAAACATCATCTGCATCAACTGACTACTAATAACCTCCTTTCCACCTTCAATGTCACATAACTATATAAACATAACTAAACACCTAACAAGGATTAAGTCCTAGGTCAAGAGAGCAGAACTTGAGAGAGATGGTGATAAAAGGAAGGGGAGAAGAGTGGCAATCATATTATAAGAGACTGGGAATTCATACTACAAATGCCATATTATGACAGACCAGGACTATGGAGTTAGAAGTTGCAGAGCTTAGAGATAAAATGCCTCATCTGTCACTTAATTCATTGGTGCCCAGGTGCATGATGATCTGGCTGTGAGCTCAAAGCTGTCAAAATTTGGAGGGTCTTCTAAATTTCTACCTGTTTGATTTTTGTGGCCCATGAGGAAATATAAGGTTCCAAGCCACAAGTCTCTCTATGCAGAACCAAAGTGTGATGGAGCAACATAAAAATGGACAAATGAGGAAAGAATCTAGGTAGTCATATTGGATTCCAAACTCTCCTGCTTTGTTAGTGAAACCATCTCTCATCCCTTATATCCTACTGTTGGGAGAAGCACCCAAGGACTCCATCTTTACTCTCTATCTCTCTCTAATATCCATTCCATCAGCTTGGCAGTAACAGCAGTCTCCTTTGACTCCACTTGCATCCTGTGTAACTCATTCATTCAGAAATCTACCACAGCTTTCCTCCCACATCAAGTATCTTCTCCTTCCTCAGTCTATCTTTCAGTGAATTTCCTAACCTGGCCCTGTAGCTCCTTGCTCCCAACCAAGCCCTCCATTCTCATCTCAGCAATCATTTCACTGTCCCTGAATTGGACAGCAAGCTCCTTCTCACTTCAGTGTTCCCGGCACTCCTGCTGCTTGGAACACCATCTCGTCCCTCCTGCGTCAGCAAGTCCTGAACAATTCTGCAGGCTCAGTTCAGTGGCACCCCTCGTCCTGGACTCTCAGCTTGATTCTCATTTTGGATCCTGATTTCCATCATGCATCATTTGAACCCAAATTCTATTTTTTCACTTGTCTCAAGAGGCATATTGATTATTTTTATATGTGATCTCATTCTAAAGAAAAAAATTGAGGTAGTTTTATGTTTTAATCTTTCTCTAGCAGTTAAAACATTGTTCCTCAAAAGACACAAACTACATTTGTATTGGGCTGTTACTTACAAAATCCTAGGTCCAAAATCAGGGGTCATGAAAGTTATGATCCAGTTCACAATGGACTGGAATCCTATGTGGTAAGGTGAGAAAGTTCTGGAATCCACCTATACAGTCAAATATTGACTCTGCATCTTCTTTTTTTTTTAAGATTTTATTTTTAGACAGAGGGGAAGGGAGGGAGAAGGAGAGAAAGAGAAACATCAATGTGTGGTTGCCTCTTGCGCACCCCACACTGGGGAATCTGGCCCGCAACCCAGGTGACTTTGCCACTTTCTAAGCACCTACATCATCATATTGCTGTAAAGGTTAAAGGAAATGTCATATGAAGCACTTAAAACAGTGCCAAACACAAAGCAAACACTCATTGATTGACAGGGGTTTTTTTGTTTGTTTGTTTGTTTGTTTTCTGTTGTTACTGTCATTATCTGTATTGCTTTTATGTCCAGTAATAATTCTGGTCAGAGCATGAGTTCATGCTAGATTTTTCTTTCATCACAGACTCCTTCCTGATCACTGTGGCTTTCCCCTTCCTGCTCTCCTTTTTTTTTTTTCCTTTTAAATAGTTCTGAAGGATAACCTTGCTGGATTTTTCCAACATTCTCCAGGTCAGAGAAACACTGGCCCTGGAAAAGAGCTGTCCGAGGCAGGTCAGGGTGACTCATCCAGGCTTTGATGGGTGAAGAGCCTTCAACTCAATCACCTGCTGGTTTGATTTTCCAAGCCATCTGCTTTCTGGAGAGAGTCATCCTACAGGTAGACATATGTATGCCTCAGCGTGGAAATGGTTATCAATGCTGCCAACTAAAATATTGCCATTTTGAGTTATAAAAAAGCTAGAAACAATCTTATTCTGTCCACAATTATCTCAAGCATACCTATGAGGATGCCCATTCCTCCTCTGGATAGACAAAGTACAGTCATTGGGCAGGGCCATGTGGGGGTTTCATTCTGAGCCAAGGCCTAAGTGCCCTCTTGCCAGCCATCCTTTCAGTGTCTGTTTTCTGGCAAGGTAGTGTTTATCTGGTTACCCTGTTACCAAAGTGGACATTTCTCTCTGCTTGGGCAAGAATAACCTCTGAAATGTTACAGATCAGTCATTCACAGTCAGGTGTAAGGCCTTCCATTATCGCCACCACTCTTCCAGTCCTATCTTTGCCATTTGTTCCTGCTCTACTTTTTCTTCTCTCCCCCCTTTCATTCCAGCTCTTATTCTCCTGTCAGACAGATTTGGAAACCTCTAGACCTGAGACCAGAGTTCCAGGACCGCACGAGAGGCAGGGCCATCTGGAGAGGCTCACTTGCCTCTCACTTGCTCTCACTCACCCCTCTCTCCGCTCATGCTTTACCCCTGGGTGGATTGTGTTGAAGGCCCGAAACAATCCTGACAAGGTCACACTGTTTGATTCTGCTGTCAGCTTAAATTATGTCTCAGCTTTTATATCTAAATCAAAATCCAGGAGAATAAAAAAAAAGGTGAAAGAGAAAGAGACAGCAAAGAGACATGGCAACATCCTACAGTGAGTGGAGAAATGACATTTCAATTAACCAATTGATTTTTTTCCTTGACAGCTGCCCCTTTCACTCACCCCAAGCCATTATTTAACGTACACAGACTCTGAGCCCACTCCACGCCATCTGTGGGTAGAACATACACCTCCTTTCTAGAGGGTAGGGGGGCAAAATATTTTCTATGATGACCAAAATAATAAATTATTTAATGATTTTAGTAGCATGTTTAATCATTTATGGGAAAATCAAGCTTTTTCCTCAGAATTTATTATTCCTAAGTTCTTATAGAATACATGGGAAGTGCAGTGCCTATATTTTGTTCAGTTCAGCAATTACTAAGACAAGAAGTCAAAACTGTATTCCACCATCGGACTGTTTCTAAATAACATTTTATGAAGCAAAGGGTAAGAAATGGCTTATTTGGTGCCTATGGCTGCTCTCAGTTGGTCCTGAATGATTTTATATACCTCTATTCTATAGAAGGATAATTCTATTTTTGTTTTACAGTTGAATTCGCTTGGAAACTTTAACTGAAGAGTACCCACAGAGGGTTAAGATATCTGTCCATTAGTGTTTTGTAACTTCAAACTACATTGCAGTGGTTATAAGAGTAGTTGACGGAATTAGGGGTGAACAATGTAAAGTACTATATAGGTGTAAGATACCACCACATTTAAACATAGTGTAAATTTGGTATTCATCAGTAAAAACAAAACAAAACAAAACGAAACAAAACTTCAGCTTTTCTTATTAATTCTGAGATTGTCCTTCATTAGAATAAATAGTCCACTAGATTTGTTGCCTTTCCTGAGTCTATTTTACCCTAAACAATGTTTTTAAGTCCTTATAGTGTGCTACAGTTTTCACTGTTAATCCATAAGTGGTGTTGGGTTTATTCTTATCCAGCCATGACCCATCACCAGCATTTTTAAAAAGGGGTTTACACTATGATCAGTTAACAAACATTAAAAGATACTGACTGCCTTGAAATTAAGGAGTGGTGATGGGGTAAATGCAGACAACTGTAACTGAACAATAAGTTAATTTTAAAAAATTAATTAAAAGTTAGAAGTGCTATTCCATTTCCACTCTATTACTGTATGATAATTGACAAGTTTCTAAATTTCTCTGAGCTTCAGTTTTTGTTTTTAATCTGTAACATGAACTTACCACTGCTTATACAGGTACTTTTCAGAGTGTTAATTCAAGTTTAAAAATGTAATAATGTGGCAATGATTTTTAATTTTCAATAATTATTTGATTGCAAAATATTATCAGGTTCTAATACTGATTCTTACTTTGTTGTCCCTAAGTATAGCCCTCTACATTCATAGGAACCTTGGGTCTTGAATTCTGCAAAGATAACTTTCTTTACCATAAGAAAAAAAATAACAATATTTTAATTAAGTCAATAAACTCATGAATTGCCTAGTGTAATGGTCAGCGGTTATAAAAACCCTGGTGGTACTGTAGATAAAAAAGTTGATTGTTACGTTGAAAATCCTCTTTGGGGTAATAAGGTTAAAATGGTAGGTTCTTACAGTCACCCACTAGAGCAGTAACAATAGGAGACTGTTAACAGAGTGTTGTTAATCTTACTACTCCTTTGGGCCAACAACAGGGGAAGCACTGACTGAATAGCCCACACATCCACTACCCCCACCTTGGGCTATGACCATGAAATGGTCACTTGCCAGACTGGGTATTGTATCTCTCAGGAGCACTATGCTTTAATTTTCTTTGTCTCTCTCACTGAGACTGAACTATGTTTACTACTTATAAATATTAGGTATTAAAATACAGATCTCTCTTGAACATAAGTAGCAGAATACCATATACTGTTTCCTCATTCAAACTTAAATTTACATCTTCTTTTGGTTTATTGCAATCAAAAAGTCATTATATTTCAAAGAAATTAGCATACAAGACTTTTACAAATTGTTGATGTTGCCTAACTCAAAGCTGAAGTAGAGAAAAGGAGGAAAGGAACTCCAAGAATTAGTATATTTTAGATGGAAACTTAGTTGGTGATTTATTTATTTGCATAAAATAACTACCCTTTTTGTCACACAAAAGACTAGGACTTTTTATTCAACTCAACATTCAAGAGGTGACCAAGACAAGATAAATGAAATTATGGACTGAGCCTTATCTCTCTTCCCTATATCCTAGGCTACCAGTTACCAAAATCAAGATAGAGCTTGAGACAGGTAGCTTAGTCACCGTGGGGAGATCACTGTGTGTGCAGTTTTGTTTTGTTTTGGTGAATCTTCATTAAAATTTCCTCTGCTGTGGCCTGAAGTCAGAGAGCACTCGTAGAGATAGTAGTTTGGAAATTAGCCTTTGGGACTTTAAGCCCTTACTAGTCCCAGCTCTACTCCAATAGTTTGTGAAAATCCCCATAGTGGTAGGTAGAGATGGATCACTGGGGAGTAATGTTATAGATGATATCCACCTCCTCAGTAGAGACCTGTTTGACCTTCTTTAGACCAGAGATACAAAGGATAATACTGCTTCCTTCTATCACACCAATGAGGCAATCAGATGTGGCAGCACACTGCCCTGATTTAGGCACGTGGATCTTATCTCTCACCAAGAGACTTCTACAGTCTCAGCATCTAGCTGCCTCTGAAGCCTGGTGACTGACATAAATTCTTCCCTCAAGTTTCTTTTCAAAGTCCATGCTGGGTTTTTGCTGTTCAAATAGATGCCAATGCCTTTCAGCTCATTTTCAACAATATTGTTGGGACTCAAGGGTTTCGGCCAATTCAGAATAACGAAGACCAAGGTTCAGGCTAGGGAGGGCCTGATGGTGTATTTTTCCATTCTTGGTACCCCTCATAACACTAGGAGGTCCAGGTGCTAGAATTGTATCTGATGATACTAACATGGTAATTAGAGGGATGACCTCATAGACTGCCATCTCCAGGTGTACACCCCAGCCATGTTAATGAGAAATACTGACTGACCCACAGATGGAAAAGCTACCAACTCAATTGGGCATCATCAATTCTGCCACATCACTACCTCCTGGCCTACCAACATCATCACATATCAAGGTGATAAGCTCTTATCAATGGTTAGCAAGGTGAAAGAAAGCAGTAAAGCATGCAGCTTTTTCTGTTGAGGTGAAGTCACCTTAACTCTGATCTAGTCAATCCCAGCTAATCACCTTCTCATGAGGATGAGCCTCCTGTGGGCTTCATGTTAAGGCATCTCCTCATAAACACAGAGACAGACCCAGCTCTGGTGGGGCCTCGAGCTCATACAACAGTTTTTTATACAACTTTAAGGGTTTAGTTTAAGAAAATAAATACCCTCGGAACTATTAAACAATTGCAACTTAAGTGATCATGCTTTTGGAATTTTACAAAATCATACTGGGTTGGCTCAAAAGTTTGTGTGGCTTTTTTCCATAGAATAAAAGAAAGACTTTTCATTTTCACCAATAACTTTATTGATTTGGGTATTTTGAGTATGTCAGCTACCTCCTGCATGATATAATGTTTACTGTTCTCAATATCTCAATTTGATTGCTGTCAACTCCAACTGGTCTACCTGACTGTGGAGCATTGCCCAGCAAGAAATCTCTTGCACAAAACTTCACAAACCACTTTTGATGCATTTGATCAGTCACAACATCTTCTCCATACATTGCACAAATCTTTTTTGTGTGTTTCAGTTGTGCTTTTACCATTTCTGAAATAATAAAGCATAATATGCCAAAAATGTTGCATATTTTCTTCCACTTTCAATATTAAAATCTTACACAAAAATTCAATTTTGATCAGTTTTGTTTTTTTAATGCACACTGGTAGGACAGTGGTCACAATACAATCTAATGAAATTGTTTCAAATGAAGTTAAAGACAACTAAGAGCTTCTAGAGCCAGTTTACCAAAAACTGAATGAAACTTTTGACCAACCCAATACAAGCATAAAAACGCATTGCTAGGGCCTGTGCTATGGCTTTGGCACAATGAAGGAGGTAGGAGAAAGATATATGAAGCTTAATCTTCATTAGCCTTATGGCAAATTGACCTCTAAAGGCATCTTCCAAACTTAAGTACTTTGGAAAACAGAAGAAAAATACTTATCCAAATATGAAAACATATCAGATAATAAACCAAGGAAACTTATATGTATGAAACCAAGACATTTAGTATTTGATTAGACAATTCAATTTTTATTGTTTACCCACAAGGACATACTAGCTGGGTTCTCCTTTTAGGGAGGTTCACAGATGAGGAGGAATTGACCCGTATCTATTAGGAGAGCAGAGGACAGCAGTGGAGTAAAGCATATTTCTAGGTAATTCAGTATATAATCAAGTAATAAAACTCTGCTAAACTAGTTCATTTGACATAGGTGATCCATGAAAGCTTCTCTTAAGAGGTGGATTCTGAACTGGGTCTTAAATGCTAAATGATACTTGCAAACTCATGTAGGTAGAACAGCTGTTGGATAAAAGTCTTGGTAAAATAAGGCCTAGAGGCAGCAGATGTAGAACATGTTTGGAAAATAAAGTGGTATGGCCAGAATCAAGACCAAAGAGTGCAAAGAAAACAGAAATAAGAGAGATATTTGCAAAGGAAAATAATAAAGGAAAGATTCATTAGAATTGAACTTTGGAGATCATTGATATGCAAACACAGAAATGTGTTTAGTTTTCATTTCCTTTGCACCACATGAAATCTGCAAAGTTTCTTTGAACTAGAAGTTGACTTTGGGCAGAATCTCTAGTTGAGGGTGACCAGGGACTTTAGACTGTTACAATTTATGGTCCTGGTATGAGTGGTGAGGACATATTCTAAGGATGGGATTGTGGGAATAGAAAGAAGAGAATATAAGTGGGATACAAAGAAGAACAGAGCTGAACAGACTAGCTAGTTGAGGGGACATAGGCAGGAAAAAAAAGAGAATGTATAAACGATAATAAAACTAAAGACTATTAACTGTTAGTTATTACTGAAGTACAAAGTTACTGAAGTACAAAGATGATAGGAAAGTGGAAGAGAAGGAAAATAGGTGGGATTCATATCAGATACCCACAGAATACCCTGTGTGGTTTCCCAGCAGGCATTTGGAGAGACTGTGAACACTGCACTCAGAGTAAAGAACACTGCTTTCTCCTCAGACCTGAAGTGGTTTGATTCTCTTGAACTTTTAGGTCCTTCTTCTAAAATAGTTAATGATATTCTCCAACTAAAAGGATGGCTCCTGCACTCCTTTGAGGAATTGTATTCGATGAATACCTTCAAAATGAAATCCTCTATGATTATCCCCAAAGTATTCCAATCACACATTTTGTATTATAGTAAATTGATTGGATATTCATGTTAACTTTGTTTCTGTTCTCACTTCCTTCCCTGCAGGTTACTCTAAAACTGCTATTAGAATCGCCTGTAAGCTTTTTAAAAGCAGGGAGCCAGGCACAATTTTCTAGTACACCTCTACAGTGACGAATTCATAACTCTTGGCAACTAGAGGGTTAAAAATAGTCATCATTATTGTTATCATAAAAATTAATATTTATTGAGCATCTACATTGTTCCAAGCACTACTACATATACCAAATCCTATCCTGTAGTAATCCTACAAAAGTTTTAATGCTATTTGGATGAGGAAAAGAAAGCTAAAATAAATTAGAAACTCCCATAAGACTATTCTAGTAGGGCAAGGTCCCAATACAAATGCATTCTGCTCCAAAACCTACATATTTTCCACAAAGGTACAAAAAGATCCCACGTGTAACAATTCCCATTTAACTTTATACTGAACACAATTTAATTCCCCTAAAAATGGAAAATGTCACTTAAATATCTTACTCTGCCTTATTACTGGGCTACATATAATAATGATCTAGTTTTGCAGCTGCAATGAAATATTCATTTTTGACATTAAGCTATTAACATAATTCTGCTTAATAGTATATCATATTTTACGCACCAGTTTTTAAATAAGAGTGAACATTACAGCATGGTTATACCTAAATAATAATTAAACATTTTCCAAATTATGTTACAAAGTTCAGTTGTAAGTCCGTTATTCAGAACTTAGGGTGTATATTTTCCCATTAAAATTGCATTGTAAATAACTAATGTCTTCTTCTAGGTTGCTTTACTTTCACCCATGATTTATCATGTATCATTTTCCCCATAGATTAGAGTTATATATGTTCCTTCCTTCTCTGCCCAACACAGATTGTGAGTTTCCTGAAGCAGATCATATACCTTGCCTTCATCTTAATATACTACTTCAATATCTAATATAGTCCCTTACAGTAGAGACCTCCATCCATTCTTTCATTTAATCTAGAATTTGTAGCATGTCTATTGTGTGCCCTGAGATAGATGCTAAGGATACAGGTGGGTTACAGAGACATGAACTCTGCCCTTAGAAAGCTTATGATCTGATGAGGAAGACAGCAAATATTTATAAAATCATGTAATTACAATTTGTTGTATGTGCTATGCAGAAAAAATAAAAGGGATATTGAAAGCATAAATAAAGGAGACTTAAGTCTGAGGAGTTAGGATAGAACTGAAATAATTTTCCCATATAAGAACTGAGATGAATTACATTCATAGGTATGCCTACTACAAACAATTTTTTTTAAAAAACTATACTTAGCTTTAACGGGATTTTAAATAATCTATAAACAAACAGTCATTTATAACAACATTTCTATGGAAAAATATATCCTGAGATCCTTTTTCAAAGAAAGGCTCAAAACACAACGTAGATTTGTTCTAATCCTCCTTACTTGGCAGCACAAACAGCCATTACTTTTTCTTGCTGAGACATGTTATCATAAAAGCTAGTAAAACTTCAAAGACAGGCTGATTTCCTCTTGTCACTGAAGATAATACTATAGTTGTGGACCATAGGGAGGAGAATGATGGCCTCCAAGGCAAAGTTCATGCTCTAGAACCATTCTGGGGTAGCCTTAATTGAGGATTTTTGGCACCTAGCAAGAGAAAAAACACTTATCACCAGATCATTGTGAAAACAGGGGATTTGCTTCTAAGTCACTTTCCACCCAACTCATTACATGGCTTTCACGGAGGACTGCTCAAAGGTTTTGCCCATTGGTCTCTATTGGCACAATTGGCACTTCATGAGTCAGTGTTGAGTGTTGGCATGGCTCTAGGAGCCTTGCTATTGCCTTTGCTCATATGTTAGAGAATCCTGTACACTTAGGCACACAGTATATTCCATAGTCAGTGATTTGAGGCACATGGTAGACATGCCAGTGAAGTAACTAGGGATATTGACTTTCAGCACTGAGTTTTAGGTAAGCCACAATTGACAGTAAACAGCAAGCAATACCATATTTAATTAGTAAATAAAAAGCAAAACTGAAAAAAAATTGAAAAGTTCCAAATGTTTCCAACTTAAATAAACTAAAATTCAAACTATTACATTTCATCTGTAATCTTCATTCAGTATTTGTTTTTTTCAAAATAAATTTTTATCTTATAAAATATCTGATTATGTTTTCTTTCCCTGCTTGCATGTCCTTTACCTTTTCTCTCCATGGAAAAGTTATTCTACTTTCAATCTTTTAAGAAGTGTCTTTTATCTTTATTTGATTTTGAAATCATGTGTTCCCAAAATTTTCTTATCTAAGCAACCTTATATCTTCAATCTTTGTTTTTCTTAATAGAGCAAGTTGTTCCTATACACACAATATAGCCTTTCTACATGAGTAGCAGTGACTAACACACTTCTCTATTCAATAGATTCTTGAATAAATAGTACCATAGAGAAGAACTTGGTGTCAGTTATAATGTTCTAGACCCAGAGAAAAATCTGGTACAGCTTAGAGATGAAGGCAGCTGGACGACAGTTCCTTATTTGGAATATAAAATGGACAATTCCTTAGCATTCCCCCAGTGCATTTTACATGCTCCTATTAGCACTTAAGAGGATATCATTTTTTCTCCTTTCTTCTTCACTAACCTGAATATTTGTGAGAGAAAGAAATAGAAGTGAAGGAAAAAAGGAAGTAACTTAGTAGTAAGCAAGGGTTAGGGGACCTGAGTCAATAATTACACAACTTCACCAAACTTTATGGATTACAGATGTATCTACTCTGAAATGGTTGGATTTGATTATCTTTAAATTTCTCCTAGCATTGTATTTTATAGCAGTGAATAAGGGAGTTACATTGTATATGCATTTTCATGGTGTGTATGAAGTGTATTGTTGGGTAAGTTAAAAAAAAAATGACAAATCCACAAAAAGAGATGACTGTTTTAACAGAAAGTTTCTGGCATAATTTTTGCAATTAATCAACATTTCAGATTTTTCCCTTGAAAAACTTGTAAGTGCATACATCCCGAAGACATTTACTTGTCATAATTCAGATAATCTAAAAGGGGCTTATTAGAGTCCCAAGTAAGAAGCAGAAAAGAGACAGAAACAGATGTTTACTATGCCAGGCTCTGAGCAAGGCACCTTGCCCAACTTATCCAATTTAATCCCATAACAACCTCACTAAGTTGTCATCTCTCTTTTATAAATGAGGAAACTGAGGCTCTGCAAAATGAAGCTACATACAGTCTGCAAAGCTAGTAACAGACCTGTCAATCTGATCTCGTTCTGCATGAGCCTGAACAAATGCTGTTTCACTCTGCAAAACTGCATCCGATGATAAAAGCCAAGCTTTAAATTTTATTTACATCACAAACTATGTCAGTAAATATTTTACATACTCAGGAATACTACCTCCCAGACATTTTCTTCAAAGTATCCTAGAGGTAAAGGAGAGGAAAGACATATATTTGGGGCTGAAGCTGGCTATAGATACTTGATGCATCTCCTCTAAAGAGAGCAATCTCTCTTTGTAAATCCTCACCTGAGGATATGTTTGTTGATTTTTAGAGAGAGAGGAAAGGAGGGAGAGAGAGGGAGAGAGATAGAGACAGAGAGAGAAACATTGATAGGTTCCCTGCCCCCCACATGACCCAACTGGAGGTCAAAACTGTAATCTAGGTATTTGCCCTGACTGGGGATTGAACCTGCAACCTCTTGGTGTACTGGACTACTTTCCAAAGAACTGAGACACATGGCCAGGGCAAGACCAATCTCTGGGAACCCATGTGCTTCCTTAACATGAATACAAGGCTTTACACTCTTACATAAGAGATCTTTGGTTGCTTTAGTAGAGAACTAACAACCTCCTTTCTTGAACTTGGTGAGTAAAATTGAGACCCAAGAAAACGTAGGATGTTTTTCAGTGGCTCAGAAAGCCCATCCACACACTTAGTCACCATTGGGCATATGCACATATCCAATGAAGAGCAAGAGCCCAGGTCTCTCATAAGACATAGGAGTTACAGGATTTTCCCACAGTTAAACTAAGGAATGTCTTTTATTTTTCTTTTGAAAAATCCATTTTATTTAAGCATCCAAAGCTGTGCTGAATGGTTTCTTGAACCTTTATAAATAATGACCCTGGATCTTATTATTTTCTTTTTCCTCCCCTTGGGAAAGACATTCTTTTTCTTAAAGAAGAAGCTTTAAAATAGAAAAATATAGAACTTAACATTATGGAAGTCTTGGAAAATGTTTTAGAATATTAGAAACTAAGGTATCCCCCTTGCTCCTACTCATCTAAATATGAAAGCTTTGGAAATATTTTCTTTGTCTTTTTAATGTAATTATAACACATTCTTTTAAAAATATTTTATTTATTTATTTTATAGAGGGGAAGGAAGGGAGAAAGAGAGGGGGAGAAAAACATCAGCGTGTGGTTGTCTCTCATGCCCACCCTATTAGGGACCTGGCCTGCAACCCAGGCATGTGCCCTGACCGGGAATGGAACCGGTGACCTTGTGGTTCACAGGTGGGTGCTCAATCCAATGAGCCACACCAGCTGGGGCACATTCTTTCCTCCTTTAATTTGGTGGATCACGGACACTTGGAGTGAGAAGAAATCTTACAGATCATTTATTCCAACCTCTTTTTCCATATGTGAGGAAATTAAGACCCCATGAAAAGAAAATTACTAGTCCACTGGCATAGAACTAATTACAAATAGATCCAGGCCTAGAACTCCAAGCCCATGTTTCCCAGCCCAGTGCTTTTAGCATAGCAGATACTTCCAATATTAATCATAACTTGGCTAAGAGAATATCCAATCTTGCATTTGAATTATATTTAGGCAGATAAAAATTCTGAATTATAAATAGGACTTTAGATTGCCAGTTTGGCAAGAGTCAGCAAGACACCCAATTGCCATTTAGAAGCTGAAAGAGACCAAGATGGTTCAGAAATGCTTACGCTCATGGTTATCAGTGGTTTGGCAAAGTGCACCAGTGGAAAAAATGTGTTCTCCAGCTGATTTAAACTTTGCATTTTCACTAGCTAGTACTATTGCTTTCTAATTTTGTTTGACCAACAAAAGCCAAAGTGAATTATATAATATCTATTGTATTTTAAAAGAGCATGCCATGGAATTAGACGCTGTCTGCCCTCAGGGAGCAGTTTACAGTTTTTACGATTGCATGAATACAAATGAGCGGTAAAGTGTAGTGGGCTCAGTATGTTTTTGCCTCAGAGTTGTGAAGATTAAATGAGTTAATACATGGAAACCTTTGAAGCAGTTTCTAGCACATATTAAGGTCTCAATAACTGTGAAGGAAGTATTCAAGGATCAAGTGCTTGAGGGAGGAAAGGACAGAGTGTTGAGACCCAGAACTGGGCTGGAGACTCCTTAGGACCATTTGAAGGGGCCCCTGGGAATTCTCTGCTCTCTTTACAGGATTGTTCCTCAGCTTAGATCAGTTCTTCAAGCTCCAGGAAGAATTACATTTCCATAAAATACCCAAATGGCCAAAAGGCCTCTTCCAAGACACCAGGAATCCATAGACATTTCCTACCTGAACTGAACTTCTGCTCATTTAACCAAGTTGCACAAATTATCTGCAACTTCTATGCCCATAATACCCACTGCAACAAAACCCTGAGGTTATACTGTAGTTTTTAAGGAAGGAGCTCAGACACCTTCCTGATTCTTGCTATTCTCTTAATTGAATTAGTCAGTTCAAAGAATCAAATCACCATTTTCCACAGTGATTTCAACACCTGAAATTCATAAAGATTTTTCCTTTATTCTGGACCATTTGGGTTTACACAAATCAAAATTTATATCATTAAATCAAATCCCCCTTCTTCTTTTCTGAAAATGAAAGATGAAAAATACATATAATCACTGAATTTTAACACCAAAATTTAGATATGTATTCATATATGCTAATGGAAGATAAGCTTATTTTAATTCATCAGTACTTTTTTGGTTTCCCATAGACTTGATGGAATTATCTGAAAAGTTTACCCTTTCTAAATTATTAGGCAAGTACATTAAGAATAGCTCCATAATCTGACTTGTTTAAATGAAATAGTTCTAAGGAAGAATAAATATATCTAATAATTATTTAATTACTTGTTTATCCAATTTCAACTGCATATTTTTAAAATTAAGCTTAATATTATAAAGGTAATACATGTGCATTGTGAAAAATCTCAGTGTACAGGAAAATGGCTGTTTTAATGGATTTTTAAATCCAAATTTAATATTTTTATTAACTATGGTTCATAATTAGAATTGCATGGCCTAAAATATAAGATGCATTGTTTTCAGTGGCAAAGATCAGGTATAAACATATCACATTTAATACTAACTATGTCCCCTTTACCTGGGATCTGAAAGTTTTGATTTTTTTGAGGGAAGGGGTGCGGGTATTCTCGCACATAATTCTACACTCACAACATTCCATCAGCCCCTAACATTCTGCCTCCTGTCTTCTTACAGAAAGAGCCTAATAGCTATGGTGAGCAGACAGAGGCAAGCAGTGTTCCTACACTTTTAAGGAGTCATGTTGAGGTTTGGATAACTATTTAACTGAATCCTAAAAAGAGCTATGATAAGTATCTATTTAAGGAAGAGAGTTCTTGATTAAGCAGATAATAAACCAAGGTCATCTGCAAATGGAAAGAAGATCAGGATACTATGTTAAGGATGTAAAGACTTCAAGGAGCTCTTGTTCTTTCAGGCATGACAGGAAGACAAAATATATAGTGTACCTACTAAGTCATCAAATTAAGCAGGAGGGGGAAGAGGGAGAAGCATATAAGCAAATAAATTTTGAAACTTAAAATTTCCAATGTAGAGAGACATAATTATGAGTCCAGGTAGTCAAGTAGCTTGCAAGTTGAAGGTCAACAGAAGGCCAAGTAGGAAACAAGTAGGTTAACATGAAAGGAAGAGAACACATTATAATCTCCCACCTATGGAAGGATTCAAAGGTCAGAAACAGTGTATTCATGCTAGTTTTCCTAATGTGCTTATGTGTGGCACTAGAGAGAGAAGAAGGTGAAGAAAAGAGGGGCAGTTGGGAGGGAAGGAGGCAAGTTTGCACTATGTGTTTTCGGTTTAGAAGAAATAGAGCTTTGAAATTTGCTAGATGACATTGTAGTTAAAGCTCAATCAGAGTCTAAGCCTTTGAGAACAGGTATGTTACAGAAAGTACTGGAAAGTACATTGTTAGCATCTCTTTGCAAAGAGCCATTTGTTTTTTAAGAAGAAAGGTAAAATCACTGATCTGCTGATGACAAGGTACTGGTTGTTAAGTTCTGTGGGAGAGAATATGTACCTGTTACTCAAGACTGAATAAATATCTCATGATCTGCAAATGACTTTCCATGAAGTGTTATTTTTCAGTAAATATTATACACAGAAAATGTGATTTTACATTTACAAGAATATTATGAAGATCTTATTACAACAGTGTTTTGAATTCCTGGTAAATAGATATTCTATTAATGAAATATGAAATTATTTATGTCCATGGGCCAGTACTTCAGACAATGACTTTTAGATTCATTTTAAGCTGAATTTAATTACCTCTTCTGAAACTTGGAAATAGTCTATTGCTATTTGGACAAAAGCCAGAGCAGCATGTCTAGCTTACCTAGGCTGATTTATTCCAACCAGCTTTCATGAGTTAGTATCAGCTGGTTTATAAATACTAGCTAATAGGCATTTGCAGGTTTCTCAGAAATTAATTAGAGTATATTTAAATCAACTGCTAAGTTGCTACAGGAATTCCCAAGAAACCCTCAAGTTTGAAAACTTACAATGCGGTAACGGGTAAATTACAGAACGCCAGGACTGTAGAAAGGCCCCCTGTCACGGTTGTTATGCTAACCACTTAAACTGTAACTGAAGAAAACATTCCTACACTTTCAGACTATCTTTCCCAAATTAACAAATGAAACATCTGTTTCATCAACAAATATGTAGGGAGTATCCATAATGTGCTAGACACTGTGCTGAATACTGGAGACAGAAACATAAACACACAGAAATGGCCTCTGACCTGTTTAGTTGATGAAAGTATTGTACAACAATGTAACTTCACTTATCTTCTAACAAAAACTTACCTGTTGAAAATGTACACAAGGAGTGGGTTGTGAGTCAGGCTATGGCTAAGGTAGCAGAGATGTATGGCTTTCTGGTTAGAAATCCCTTAGTAAGTAAGCGTCTGGCTTGGTGAACTCGTTAGACAAGCAGTTTATATAGTCAGTCCATCAAGTCACATGCTCAATCAAAACGTGCTGGTAGGAAGCTTGCTTAAACAAAGAGACCCCATTTAATCTATTTGGAATTGTTTACACTGAAAGATTTTAGGGGAAGAAATTACAATAGCAACTGAATAACACAAAAGTGAATCAGTACATGGTCTTCCATTATTACCTACAAAATCTGGATAATCTAGGAAAGAGAAACAAGTGCTGCGCTGCAATGACTTTATAAATGTTAACCCCAGTTAGGTTTTTCCATCACAGCCTTAGTAGGTAATAGAGTAGAGAATGTGATAACTAAGATGATACCACCCTGGGACAGTCAAATAAGAAGTGAATTACACCAAAGTGTATGCAATCCAAACTGCATGCAAGAACGATGGGAGGATCATCCCACAACCATTTACTTTGCTCTAGACACCTATTTGATAACCTGAAACAGCTGATGATTTAAAGGTTAAGAGGTAGAGAGAGAATGGAGAATATTGAAAAGGGAGAATTGAAAATGCTTAAAGACTAAACATACCAAATGAGAAGGAGCTTGCACAAATTAGAATTTTTGTAAAACCTCACTGCCTGTGGATGCCTGGAAAATGATCTAAATAAGTAAATATCTAAAAATATATATTTAAAGAAATGTTGTTTTAAGGCTTTCATATATAAATGCAGTGACTAACTGCTGCCGAAGTTTATCCAGGCTTGCTGGATTAGTTTTAACGGATAGATGAAACTAATTGTAATTAGCAGCACTCATCTACATAAAATGAATATCTGATAATTTATTTAAATTGGCTCCCCCCCTTCCTTTAAATGGTCTGTAGAAGTGCTTACCTTTAGAGTGAATTAAACTTAATTTTGCTTAGAGGATATTTTGTGGATGTGTTGAGACATGTTCTATTTGGACAACTTTTCAAATAAATTAATTCTACATAACTATTTCAATGGAACTACAAACCCAATAATATTATGAGCCATCACACAATTAAATAATAATTGATGAATATTTACATTGTATTCTTTATTATAATTCCTATTATAAAGCATTATGCTGTGAATATTTTTATGGTTATAATATTAGCTAGAATAACTTTCTAGAACTAAGACTAGGTCAAATCTATGCACTGGAATATATTATATATTAGTGCACAAGAGTGGCCCATTCTCCAAATCTTTGATCAATTTGTTAAGTAAACAGTGGAATTTTCTTTTCTTTCTTTCCCTCTTCCTTTGCTTTCCCTTTTCTGCTCTTCCCTCATATCCCTCTTCTTCACTCTCCCCTTCTGCTGCCTCCACTCCGCTCCCTCTCTTCCTCATCTTGCTTTCTCCAGCTCTTCCTTCCTTCCCATCTACCTATCTACCTACCTACCTACCTATCTACATATGTTAACTAGGCACTCACATTGAATCTTTTGCTTATTTCCTATTTAGATCCTTTGCCAATTTCACTGTTGAGATTACCATTGTTACCCTTATAGATTGGTAAAAGCTTTTTACATATTGAGAAAATGAATGTTTTATCTATGATGCTATTGCAAATATTTTCCATTAATTTTTATTCATTTCAAATTTACCGTATGTTGTTTTTGTCATTACAAAATGTTGTGTCCTTATGTGATATAAATCTTCCCCTTCATTGTTTCTAGTTGTATAATGTTATTCAATGGGGCTTTTACTTATTTTTTGTTTGTTAGTTTGTTTTGTTCTTGTTTTATAAAATGGGATACAGGGGGAAAATAATGATGGAAAGAGACTTGACTTGGGGTGGTGAATACATAATACAATATACAGATGATTTATTATAGAACTGCAAACCTGAAACCTATATAATTTTACTAACCAGTGTCACCCCCATAAATTCAATAAAAATTAAAAAGTTAAAATAAATGAAAAAAATTAACTATCAAAAAGTGGCATCCAAGGGAAAGTAAAGTTGGAGGCAGTGCTGTATTTTACATTGAATCAGTATGTATTCTTTCTGAAATTACATTAGGATTTACACCAAAGGCTCATTGAGACTCATGCTACATGATATTCAAAAGACAATGCTTTTTTTTTTGCACGATATTTCCAACATTCTTTATTGAATAGACTGTCTTTACCCCATTGTCTGCTTTTGCCTCCTTTGTCAAACATTAATTGACTATAAAGGCATGGATTTATTTCTGGGCTCTCTATTCTGTTCCATTGATTTATATGTCTGATTACTATGGCCTTGTAGTATAGTTTGATATCAGGTAACATGCTTCTCAAACTTTGTTCTTCTTTCTCAACATTGCTGTTGCCATTTGGAGTCTTTTGTGGTTCTATACAAATTTTTGGAACATTTGTTCTAGTTCTGTGAAACATGCCATTGGTATACTTGATAGGAATTGCGTCAAATCTATAGATTGCTTTGGGTACCATGGAGATTTTTTTGTTAAATAATTCTTTTTACTATTGTTCAAATACAGGTGTCTCCATTTTCCTACCACCACTTTCCCTCACCTCATCCACCCCCCACCTTCCACCCTCACACCTACCCCACTTTGACTTTGTCCGTGGGTCCTTTATACATGTTCTCTGATGACCCTTCCCCTTCTTTCCCCCATTATCTCCCTCCCCTCTAGTTACTGTCTGTTCTTTATTATTAATGTCTCTGGTTATATTTTGCTTGCTTGTTTGTTTTGTTGATTAGGTTTCACTGGAAATTCAATTATACTTTCTCTTAATTTTTGTGATTATTTTTAATTTTTATATTTCAGTCTTTTCATTCATCTTTACTTTTATTTAAATAAATACAAAGTCTTTAGTCTAATATAAATAAGAAATGGATCAAGCTTTCCTTTCTTCCTGATAGCTAGCTAGATGACTCACACAGTTTATGGAATAATCTACCTTTGTCAGAAAGATTTGAAAAGCTTTTATTGTCATACATGACGTTTTCTTATACTTTTAAGTCTAGCTTAGACTCTCTGTTCTACTGTATCAATTAAGTCAGTGTTTTAAGTATTTAAGTTTTATAGAAATTTAATCATTGATAAAATGTTTTAAATTTAATTTTAATTTTTGCAATCTGTCTTAAAATATATATGTACTTGATTTAATCATGAAATAAATAATATATGCAGAGCATATTATCTGTGGTTATCTGTGAAACATATCCTTTCAGTTAAAAACTTCTGATTAAAAGGTAAACTGATGATTTGATATTTCTGTTTTCCTGCATTATGATGTCTTGACATAGATCAGCAATTTTCAACCAATGTGCAGCAAGAATTTTTAAAACATGCAATACCTAACTATTTAGTCAGGGGGCACTGACCTCTTTTCCCTTACATTATCCAATAAAAATGACAACATCCAACACAATAACAGATATCTGGTAGGAATGAATCAAAATTTTACTTATTTTTTTCAGATTAGCAAAAGCTATAATCTATTTTTTGGTGTGCCACAGAATTGTCGTAATTAATTTATGTGTGCCATGAGATGAAAAAGTATGAAAATCACTGACATAAACAGGTTATCCTAATCAATAGTAAGATAGAACATTAGGTTTATCAAGTCATAGTTGGTTGAATCAGTTATATATGCATTTTCTTGCTTTCCTTTGCCTCATCCATCAATCAACTCATATCTTTAAAAAGCCAATATAATTAAGTAGTTCTTGTCTATTGTACCACGCCTGAATTTGAAAGCAAGACTTTGACACAAGTTATTTTAGATTCCTGCTCTGCTAGTGATCTGTACTTTGTGTTTGATCCTTTCTGTCTTCCTTTCTCAGCTCCCTGAAATAGCAAGAGGGATCTTCCTGCAGGAGTGTCTTTCTCTGAAGTGACAGGGAAGCAGCATCCTTCACAGCTGGCAGTGCATGCCTGCATAATACCTGCATGCCCGAAGAACTCTTGAAGAACGAACAGGCAACCTGTTTCCTCCTCAAGCAGCAGCAAAAATTGTCAAAACCACAGGTGCACCAGGAACCACCCTTCCATCAAGCTGTTTACATTCCTCTGTCAGTCTAGGATTTGGCAGCTGAGGTTGATTCTGGCCTTGGCAGCAGACAGACTCTATCTCTTAGGACTGAAGTCATACAGATGGTGTTAGAATTTAGCACTGTGATGCCTACCTCCCACAATGCCATGGAGTCAAGTCCCTAGGTCAGACAGTACAGCACTTTTATTTAGAAAAAAGGTGGATAGTGTCACACAAGCCAATTATGCAATACTTCTGTTGGAGGATTTTGAATTCATGTTTTTAACTCTGCAATTTTTGCATAAACTCATGAATGGTGGCTATGGGGCTAAAAAATAGAATAAAATATAAGGCACTTACTCTTATGTTAAAAGTGTATTTAGAATTATTAAATTTGCATAGTCTCTGTAAAGATGACTTCCAGGAACATTAGCATATAACTCAGTCTTTCCAATGAGTTGTCTTGTGAAACTAGTAAGTCGTCTATTTGGAAAAAAAGCATGTATTTTTTCACAGATGTAATATGATGTCTGCATTCCAAATTTTTTGACATTACTTACAATGTAAGAGATTTTTTCCATTGAAAAAATACTGACCATGATTTTATTTGTGGTAGAATAAAATATAAATATACTCGTATAAAATTAGATCCCCACATGTCTTAGAAAATAGTGTATATGTTTGATAGTCAAGTGACATTCTGTGTTTAATGATAGTTCATATGAAAGCCAAAAATGGATAAATTGTTCAAAGATATGAACACAAAACTCAACATAGTA
The DNA here is from genome assembly GCA_004027475.1 of Anoura caudifer. NCBI lineage: Eukaryota > Metazoa > Chordata > Mammalia > Chiroptera > Phyllostomidae > Anoura > Anoura caudifer. Next base: position 200,493 of record PVKU01001726.1, read on the forward strand.
TGAACCATATACTCTATTTACTTTGGTTAATCAAAATGTAAATTCAATTATTTAATATCCCAACTTAAAGTTGACCTAGTTATTATACTAAAACTTTTTCTTCTTTTTAAAATGTTTATTCTGTCTGTTAATTCATTTTGTTCGTTAGATTCTACATACAAGTGGAATCACATGGTGCTTCCCTTTCTCTGACTAGCTTAACAGTGACAGACTCAAAGATAAAGAGCTGGCTGACAGCTGTCAGGAGGGGTTGTGGGGGCTGGGTGGGGGGTAGAGGGATTGAACAAAAAAAGAAAAAAAAACAACTCATGGACAGAACACCAGTGTGGTAATTGCCAGGGGGAGGAGGGTGGGAGACATATAGGAGAGTATAGAGGAAATAAATGGTGATGGGAGGAGACTTGATTTGGGGTGGAAAATACACAATACCTGGGGGGTAAACACATAGTACAATGATGAGTTGTGGAATTGAACACCTCAAACCTGTATAATTTGGTAACCAGTGTCACCTCAATAAATTCAACGAAAAAGAAAAAAACACATATCAGAAAAAATAATAAAATAAAATAAAGTTTATTCTAACATAATAAAAGGAATAACTACATTTTGAAGAAGTACAATCCTTTATTATAATTCATCCCTACTTTGTGTTTTACTATGTTCAACTACAATATGTTGTACTCACCAAAGGTTCAGAGCTTTATACAAACTATAACCCAAATACAGTATGTAATATTCTTTTCATTAAAAAAACAACAACAACAACAGTGTATGGAGTTAGGAGTTTAGAAATGCACCAACAATCTTTCTGTCAAACACAACCTTACATTATTAGGTTTCGGCCAGAGGGGGACTTTGAGTCGGTGGACTGTGTTCTGCCTGTGAAACTATGTTCTCAATCTAAGTAGATGAGGCCAACTCCAACAGAAATAGGTTGCCATGGTTAGAGGGGAGATTTTGTTACTTTGAAGGCAGGATCTGGCCAAAACCTCCATCAAATCACAGTACATAGGTAGCTGTCTGGAACCAGTTTGGTTCATGATTGTTCCTACTCAAAATGAGGCAAAACTTTATTGAATTTCCAAGGGAATGGAATGCTATAATTATCGCTTCTGGTTTGGTATCTTCCCTTTGCCAGATTTGTATATTATCATGGACCTAAAATATATACTGAATACTCCTTTGGGGTTGCTTGACTTTCCTGGGGCTTGACCTGTCAAAGATCTATGGGAAAGCTGATCACAGGGCAATCTTAGTCGAGTTGATGAGCTTTCTTGGCCTCATATCTGATTCATAAATTTGTTTTAAGATTCCCAAGACAACTCAGAGGACTTTACTCCTATCTGGCAGATGGTTGTTGAGCCAGTTCCTGGATTCTTAGGATAATACTGTCAGCGAAAGGCCAATGTGAGTCAACCCATGAAACATCTAATCCATTTTAAAGCACACTGTTAAAAAGAAGGAGGAGGAGGGGAAAAAGAGATCATCATGGGAGTGGGAGGTGGTGATGCTAAATGAGACACTTGGTCAGCCCTCCATAGTCAGGGAACTTCAGTAGACATCAATAATACAGTTAACACACAAATCCCCATTCCTGAGAATTGGCTGGGATAGAAGAGAGAAGGAAGGAAATACCATGCAAACACTGAGACCTACCCCAATAAGTCTCTCCAGGCAGCTTGAGTTCTAGCAAGAATATGGAGAGCTACTGAAGCCACAAGCTTATTCCACAAACTCCCACATATCCTGTGGAACTGACAGGGACAATATATTCAGCTGCTACATTATTGATATACACATTACGTGCTATGATAAGATAGGTCCTAGAATGATGCAGTTTCTTTTTATAAAGTCCGTGTTTTGAAGAAAGGTTACTGAGCAGGAAATGGGTATTCACAATATCTAAACTGCCTTGTTGCTTAACCTAGGGACTAAGCGGTATTCTCACATCTTTGAGCAGGCTACTTTTGAAACAAGTATTCAAGGAAAGGCTATTGAGTGCACAGTCTGGCCCTATTATGGTAGCTAATGTTACCAAAAAGTTCTTATAATAACTACAGAGCTAGCCACACATGTTCCAGCCATTCTGATCGTGATAAATCAATGCTGATCTCTCCAGTTTTCCTCAGAAATGCCAAAACCAGCTTTACTCTGAGAGAATACATTTGCAATTAAACTCTCTGGGTTAAGGCATAGACATTCTTGCCATCAACAATTTCCATTTTTTACTTAAGGCAGAAATGAGAAACTTCCTTCTTCAATTAACTTAAAATTCAATAGGAGTAACACTCTGGCCTCTTTGCCAAAAAAAGACTGTTTCTCTAAAGAATGAAGGGGCGGCCTCCCCTTTATCTCCTTTCTGCTTTAGGTCCTCTTTCTAGGTCCACCTCATCTTTCTTCTGTTTTCACTCTCTTTTGCATAAATGTTTATGTTTCTTATTCTTATTTGTATAGCATGGGTAAATTTGTTCCTTTTTAAAAATAAAACCCTAAATGGTATTCAGTTTTACTTGTAATTATATTTTCCATGGTTGGAGTGCGAGCAAGTCCCTCTGTGGACGTAATGCTATGGCATTAGGGCGGCAGGACCAATCCTGCTATATGCAGTGTTGTCGGTGTGATACAGTCCATTGATTTTCCTGGCTCAGGGAAGAATAACACGAGGTCTGAAAGATTTCTGAGAACAGCTGGCCCTAGGCAAAATCGAAAAATAGGAAAGGTTTGTTTGGCGCTCAGGTATCTTCTTACTCTGTTTTTTTTCCCCTTCAGTTCCTCCTTTTTCTTTAGGGAACTAGGGTCTCTCTTCTAAGTCAAATCAGTTCCAAAGAAAGAGGCAATAAGTTTTCCCTCCACTTCGACATTTTACTTTACCTGCAACAATCCTCAGTCTCTACTCACATATAACACATAACAGCCCATTTTCTTTTCTGACTTAATTAAAACCCTTGTCAAATAAATTCGAATGACTGAGTTGACCCAACATGTCTTTCAGTGATATGCAGGTTAAAGCCTTCCTTCTAATTGTGTGAAGAACTACTAGTCTTTTTTATTCACTAAATTGGTTTTATCAAGTGGGTTAGGAAGTTTTTTTTTGTCACTGCCTTGTTGATTTTAGTGTGCAAAAAGACTCTTTAGGTGCTGCTAAAGTCACTCTTCTTTCTTTTTTCTCCTGGGCTAACGCAAGCCTTGTTGTTTAATAGTTTTGCGGGGAAACTCTCTCCCACAGACGTTCATCTTGAGCATGTCCAACATGCAGCAGCTTTCACAAGTGCGTCCCATGTGATACCAGTGGGATGCCAATAGGTGGGCTGCAACTTGTGGGTTCCAAATGAAATATGTAACTGACTCAAGCTGAGCACAAATTCATTGTCGATAAGGAAGCAGTTAACTCTAGGAGAAATGAATGGAGATGAGGGGATCAGCTTCATTCTCTTTTCTATAATCCACTTTTAGTCCACTGTACCTGTACCGACTTAAACCATGTGTGTGTGTGCAGACTGAAAACATGTTGTCTGGATAATATTTAAAATGAGATTAGAAAGTACTGTAATTATTTTGCTCAAGTAGAAAAATGCAGGGAACATTTGACCCCTTGTAAACAATGCAGTGTGGGGACTTAAAGAGGGCTTAGTTGTTCTTCGCTCATTAGCACCTCATTAAGTTACCCTAATACTAAAACTTTTGTTAATGGCAGAGACTGCTTGAGAAATCAACAGAGAAATGCCCTTAATAATACTATTTTCAGAATACTTGCTTCTGGTTATACTCTCCTCTCATCACTTTGTTTTTAAAACGCAAGCGGGACTTCAGGGCACACTTTTCTTCCCACATTGCCCTGTACAAAGTCACTGCATTTTTAAATCTAAAACGTATCACACACTGCATGCTGATTTAATGCAGAAAAACATAGAGTTGCAATCCAAAATTTAAACCCCTCTCTATATATTAAAAGCATGAAGCAGAGAACGAGAAGTAGAAAACTCTCTCTGGGAAGACAAGCTTATGCACCTCTAGTTCCAGCAACAGGCAAGGCCGCTCTGGTGGGTTTCAGTTCCACATCATGTGTGAAGAAAGCAGTGGGTTTTAGGCTAAGCAACATTATGTCACAATAGACTAAAAAGTCAGCAAATGTCATTTTATGTGGAAAGCTGGAGATAAACAGGGTAGGTGACTTCATCTTTACTGTTTTTAGGGAAATGAATAGTGACATTTTGTACTAATTCAGGCCAGGTCTCTTGGATAATTGCTTTACATTTATCTGACTAAAAGCCCAATAGCAGGGACGAAGTGACTATACTTCAGGGAAATGAGTGCACAGGGCTGGTACAGCATCTAAAGAGTGATACCAAGAGTAAGGACAAGACAAAGCTGGATGGGACACAGAAGGTGGCTCTTGAGTGGAGCTGGGTGTTCAGGTTGATTGGCTATAAAATGGCACCTCAGGCCTTTTTAGCATCTTCTGTTTATTACGTATGTGCTGGAGGGATTTGAAAACCAGTTGGGAGGAAAAGGATCGATGGACCCCAGTTATGGAATGCTCGCATTTCCCAGCTAATGTAAATGGACTGCTCTGACAGAAGGAGGGGACAGGAAGAAAATGACCACTTATCCAATCTCCGCCATGTGAGTCTATGTGTTCTCAAACACTGTACTTAACGTAGTGCATTAATTTTATTTAATTTTCATCAGTTTCAAAAGGTCAGCATTAAAACAGTCCCAATCATAAGCAGTCACACTTTTAAGGAACCCAAGGGGAGTATAAGTTACCTGCTATGTCTGCCAAGGGAAGGAGATGTGCATGGGGTTGTTGTGTTCAGGAGAGTCTGCTTCCTGGGGGGTCAGAACCAAAAAACTACTGTGCTGCTCTGTTCCTCAAAACTGGAGGGAGCTGAAGAAGCAAGTATCACATAATGGTATATGAAACAAGGATCACATGATATTATAATTAAAGTCAAAAGTATTATGGTAGAACCCTTTCTCCTTAGTAAAATATAATCACACTATTATATGATATTCAAACCTGTTTCTGTGATATACAAGGCCCAGGACAAATTACAAATGGAGGTTAATATACTATTTATCAAAATAATACTATCATATCCTCCTACAATGCAGATCTCAATTTGGAATCCTCAGCTCCTTGAAGATCTGTCTGAGGAAGGTTAAGCTGGAAGAGCTGCCCTTGACTGGTGGTTCTTGCCCATGGATGTCTCTCCTTCTCCTCATTTCCAAGCTTCAGTTACACAGTACATCCATTTGCGAGGGCCCCTGATCCTCATATGCACATTCTGGGACAGCAGGTAAAAACTGTCCTTGGCTAGCCCTTTCAAGGACAGGCAGGGAGAGGCCAGTGCAGACCTAGAAAATGGATCTGAGATTCTCTGGGCAGGGATGCCAGGAGGGCATCCCTTTAGGCTGCTGACTCTTCCTCTTATAAGGAGGGATATGGCTGAGGAAGGACCACACAGAGTATGAGCATGAGGCACAGCACAGGGCGCCTCTTTCCTGGGTCTAGGGAAGAACTCATTCAATTGCTAATCTAGCTCAAATGACCAGGTAGGACCCACAATAAGAAAACTTCTCAGGTAAAAAGCCTCTGAACTCCTATAAATAATGTGTGGGTGAGCAGAATTTTATATTTACTTCCTAAGTAAATATAAAGACAGAGTGTTGCAAAGACAGAGTGTCACATACATCATGTCGTTCTTACCTATAGATGAGTAACTTGATCAACACAGAAAATACATTTATTCCTGGATAAAAAAAAGTTTCCCCAAATAAATACTGGAAAAAATAAATCTCTCCAAGTGAAGTCACCTCTGTGATTTTAGTTAATTGACTTAATTTATATGAGTTTCAGTTACAATAGCTATAAAAATAGAGCAAACACCGTTTTCCAGGTTTATTGAGAATATAACAGTAGCTATTATGTATGAATCCAACTATCCCTGTGAATGTATTCTAGATGCTTAATAATCATTAGTTTCTCTTCCTCTTCCCCTCACCCTTATTTTCTTAAGTCACATTTGCAAAAAGCCCTTCTAATAAAGTGATGAAAAAATATTTTTATTCCAAGATTCTTGAGGACTATTTGACAAAACACATTTTGTATCTATCTATTTATTATTTTCATTAGGGAGAAATTATCTGTATTTATTGTGATGTACTTATTCTTGTCTCCTTCAGTTTATCCCTCTCTTACTAAAATACACATATGCACACATGCTTGCACATGCATGATAAAAGTATGCACTAATCCAAATTTATGCAAATTAAAAATTATTAAATGGACTGGTGAGGCTAGAACATCCTAGAACTCTGTTTTCTATAAATTTTCCTTTATCCTGTTTCTTCCTCTCCTTTCTCACCATGCCTTTAGCACTTCTAACTACAGAAAGGGAACAAATTCACTTAGTGGGAGGGAATAGAAAATGGGAAATTATATGGCCATGGCTGAAGGGCTAGATGAAGAAACACGATGCAAATTGGTGTCAAATGGGTGGCCCTGCCCTTGAACCATGAGACATTGCCACCACCTTTGAGATTTGGTGTCTTATTTTACACTTCCCATAGAATATGCATTTAGAACCTTCAGTGTTATTCTTTAATATAAATGGACAATATGCTATGGCTTCTATTAGATCCTTTAGAATGTAAATCAACAATTCTTCAGGCCCCTCTATAAAGGAGCATTATTAAAAATATAAAATCATGGCCTCCTTAGACCCTTTAACTTCCTTAGCATACAAATCAATGCTTCACATTTATTTGAGAAGCTGAACCATTTCTGTATGGGATGTGCATCACGTAGTTTCAGGCTTTTAAGATTTAGCTTGGCCTGAATGATGCTTCTCATGCATAAAGATATAAAATAAGGCAGTGGAGAGATATGGATACATCCTCTAAACTGAAATGCACACACCATTCAGCAACTGCTACTCCTTCTACTTCTCCCTGAGGATATGGGCATGGATATACATAATTTTCCCCCCCATCCAAAAATAGTGTTCCTTTGAAACTTTTTGTAAGCTGAAATGGTATAAAGTGAACAAGCAATTACATACCATTAATTTATATGAAAAAATTTTTGAGCATTTCCAGACTCTCAAATCAATGCACGCACAAGGTCTTTACTTCATTCACCATGATCAAAACTATTACGTCTAGTTTTACACTAAGCGTAATACCCTTTCAAGCTCTCTGAAGTTTTTCTGATACCTGAGCATACATCTTGCTAATGATGCACAAGATAAATCAAGACAAAGCACAGATGCTCACAGACACCATTCAAAGCTATGGTGCTTAACACTGAGATACTGTGTAGTTCCCAAGAAAGGAGCTCGTGGGGCCACTCTCACTGCTCAGATGCATGCTGCCTCTATCACCCCTCTCTGCAAAACAAAGGCTGAGCTCTATTTTCACAAAAGCAAAAATTCTCTTTGGATGTCTTTTAGTTAGTGAAGACACATACTGATGTAGGTCTCTCAAAAAAGCAAACTTTATATGTTGGGCACTAGACTTACTGGGGTGATTACTTTGTAAAGCATATAAATGTCTAATCACTATGCTGTACACCTGAAAGTAATATAATATTGTGTGTCAACTGTAGTTGAAAACTAAATTTACAAAAGGCAAAGTGGCACAACTCAAGCTTTCAAAAAGCAGGGAATACATGTACATGCCATATAAGAGGTTAGAGAAGCAACAAAAAAATTTTAAGAAATAAAACAAAAAAACCCTGCTTACAAGTTCATTTGGGGCTAAGAAATAGACACATACAGAAAACACATTGGAGGGTGAGCAAGAACTAAAAAAGCAAAATGGACAGAAAAAAACAGGCATGGAAAGACATTGAAATGTAAGAGGAAAAGGTTTGGGGAGAAATCTCAGTTGTAAAGTCATAGAAGGGTCACAGATATAGTCATCTTTCACAAGGGAAGGTAGCCTGTGATTTCCACAAGGGTAGGATAGTTAAAAAAATAAAAGGAGACAAGGAATTTCACACTAAGAGGTGACCAGTGAGGAAGGAGGATTTATCTACTGGTATTGCCACTCTCCAAGAATGGAATTCCAACCCCCATGGCACAAAGTGGGAAAGGGAAATAGGTAAAAAGGACAAATTAAAACCATAGAGAGAAGGCAGCTTCTGATGTAGAAAATATTCTCTTTCTCCCACATGCAGATACACACATGCACATATAAATACATACATTGCAGTAATACTCATTACAGCAGTGAAAGTTGCAATCAGTGAGGATATTTCTGCCTGAACGGCTTGTAGGGGGTGACTATTGAATTAAATGTAATGAGAGAGAGAAAAGTGACAGAGCATAGGACACAGAATGAATTATAGTGTGAGTTTCTGAAAAATCACAGGAGGTATGCACCCTGGCAGTATTAGAAAATGGATATGTATGATCCTTTCTTCCTCCATTTTTTGTGATACATGGATATTACTTGTGAACATTTCCCTCTAAACCACACAGAATTTCAGGAAGAATGTTTCTGAAGTAACTTCTCAGAATTCACATTTGGAGTATGCTTATTGCCCTTCACATTAGCTGAAGCACAGAGCTGGAAAGAGTTTGGACTGGTTGAAAAGAAATCAGATTATGACCAAAGAATATTTAAAAACCTAGGAAATGCATTTCTCAGCATTGATCTTGAATTTCTTCATGCTTTGAGCTTGGCATTGGCTCAGTGTGCAAATGAGGTAGGGTGCTGACAAGCTTTTGCAAGCTGGGGTGTTTTCTAATCTATCTGCAAAAGTAAAGTAGGCAGTTTCTGGGAACGGGAAGAAATTAGTAGATTAGGAATTAGAATCTATTTTCTTTTTTTATTTCCTTCTTTCTTTATTCATCCATTCATTCTGACTGGCATTTAAAACATACTTATCCTAATTTATTTCTATTCTTGTAGAGCAAGTTGATGTCATTTAGTTTAATTTAGCCTATTTAGTTCAATACGCTAATTGGTTAATAGAACATCTGTACATATCAGGTGACAGGAATGCTCATGGGCATGTGTTAAACCACGGGACACACACACACACACACACACACACACACACACACACTCTCTTTTTCAGTAAGACTGTGTGGGGTGTATCAGAATAGTTCAGCTCATCCCCTAAGAGACTACAAATGAAAGGTTTTCTTGTTTCTGCTCTGCACTGCAGCACTGCCCTTCATATTCCAAGTTCTGGTTGGTAGAGTTCACAGGCCATAGCAGTTCAGGAATTAATTTCCATAATTATCTTTTTAACTTCCTCATTATAAAAGGCATCATCCCTGGATGGCAAGAAGCCAACCTACTGACCCCAACAGGACAGTGCTCCACACAGACATCCAGATCAGCATGTGACTCTTTTGTCTCCTTTCATATCACATGAGTCAACTGCGGGAATGCTGTCTTTACTGTAAAATGGTTTTATCAGAGAAATAATAATGTGAAATAATGATCCTCTGCCACAGGCATCATGGCACCAACAGTAGGATGTGGACTTCTCTGTGAGATAACTTTGAATTTGAATCCCTGCTCCAAACTCACCAGCCCTGCCTGTCACCATGTGAAAGTGAGTGGATTTGTTTGAGCCCCAGTTGATTCCTCTGTTAATGGAGGATAACAATGTTGACCAACCAGAACTGGTGTAAGGTTTAGAGATCACGGCATTTTTCCAGAAATGGTGTATTTGTTAACAAACTGAGGGCTATTTGCTGGGAATATTGATTCAGTTGGGACCTTTTTAAAGAAAGCCTTACAGAGACATGGGAATTATAGAGTTACATGTTGCAGTGATGATATGAGGAGTGTTTTTTGTTTTGCCTTTTGCTTTTGAGTATTGAAAAGGAGGTATCTTAAAGCATTTAAATAAAGCATTAAAACAACACTTAGGTAATAACTTATAGTGGAAAAATATTTTCAAACTATTTTACTAAATTGTATTTTATATAGAGTGTTTTGTTTAATTAGATATCCTAAAAAAATATATCTGTTTTTTGTCCTGGGAGGTTCATGACACAGAGCTCCTAATACCTTTCAGAGCCTCTTCATTATGATCCACTTTTGATTACACCTGAATTCACGCTGATGCGATAATGTAGGGCAGGACCCCAGACAGCCTCAGAATGGGGCAGGTCACCACAAAGACCAACTGATTGAAAGGGTAGAACTTTCAAAACTACTCACTGACCTCTGAGAAGGGGAGAAGGCTGGATGTAATGTCTCTCAAACAGGGAGATATGATAAGCTTCTCAATTGGTGAACAGGTAACTGCAAATAAAGCATCTTCCTGAGTTCTGTGAGCTATATTTGAAAGTCACTGAACTTCAGGAGGGGATCATGGGAACTCCCAATGATAGCCAGTTGGCCAGAAGTACGGAAGGCCCAATACTTACACCTGCTCTCTACAGCGGGTGGACAGTCTTGTGGGACTTTACCCTTTACTTCTGGTATCTGTCACTAACTCTAGGTAGTGTCAGGTTTTAATAAATGTTCAGATTTCCAGTTTGTACCTGAAGAATCAAAGCATTGACTGTTTGGTGTTGGGGAGCACTCTGCGTTACAACAAATTTGTTAAGTAGTTAATAGTTTTTATTGCCATTCATTAAATGAGTAAAATAAGGCTCACGGTGGATAAAGCACTGTCTGTCCAAGGTCACATATTAGATTTGAGAGTACAATCCTGGTCATTGGACACTTGATGCTAAATATGTTAAATAACATGACACCAATTCTTTGGTGGATAGTTTCACTTCAGTAAACTATCATGAAATTAATAAATCCTTACCAGTCTCTTATGATCATTATTTACATGAACAAAGGAATGATGAGTAGTGGTGGTAGAGATGATTGTGGCAGACTTTCTAGAGAAAGAAAATGATGAAGAAATGTGGGAAAGGATGTTCCAAGTGAAGGGAATATTTTGAGCTTTTAATAAAAGGAGAAAAACAATCATATGGGAAGAATAGAATAGTAAACACCCATATGTAGGCAAATCAGGGTCAAACCAGCAGGCACTAGAGATAAGTTTAGTAGAAGGAAAGGCAGGCCACTGGTTCTCTGTGACCATGCTGAGAAGTGTGGACTTGCTAAGGTAGGCAACTGAAAATCCCTGTAGAGCCATTCATTTTTACTTCATTTGTTTATTCATTAATTAATTCATTCCCATATTCAGTTATGTACTCATTTGTAGACACAGTGGTTATTATATACCAGACACACTCCTGGACATTATATATACAAAGAAAAATAATAGTACTAGCCATAAGTAATTTAAAATACAGTGAAGTGACAAATATGTACATGATTGCATCTGACCAGTCCCAAAAGATGCAGGGGTAGTTGGGCAAGGCTTCAGAGAGGAGTTAATATCTGCTCTGGGTCACAGAAGATGATTGGAAGTGCTTTATGGGCCAGCATGTATGATTGTGGATTGGAATGGACAGAAACTAGATAACAAAGGCCTTTTAGACCCCGTACAGCACTTCGAAAGTGAAGTGATTAGAGCCTAGGGTAGAGTTATGGCTCTGGAGATGAAATTTAAAGGGAGATATCAGTAACATTTAGTCACTGATTAGATTTGGAGGTCAAATGAAAGGGAGCAAATGCATACATTTACAACGATGAGACTGGGGCACTGAGAGGATCATAGCAGAATTATAAATAATTAGGAGATGAAGAAGGACTGATGGTACTGCTCCTTGGTGCTCCCAACACAGCCCTTCTCCCTATCCAGAAGAGAGCTCCTAGACCTTAAACATCACAGTATAATTTGGCCTTTATCTGTCCCTCCTGAGTACAATTAACAGGCAGGGGAACAGGAGGAGACTGTGAAAGACACATGAGCCAGCCACGATCAGGCACTCAACTGATGTTTGTTCAATTGAATTTGGTCTGAGAGTATGAGAGGCAAGGGCATCACTGATGACAAGCCAGAGGGAACTCTGAGACGCAGCACCACAGTGTGCCAAAAGGCACAGCCTGCAGACCCCTGACCAACCGGGGCCCCGGATCTTCTGGGAGGGAGTTTAAGCTCCTTCAGAAGTAGGAAATTTAGGACAAGTGTCTTCACCTTGTTCTTTCTCAAAATAGTTGTCTGTGCATCGGGAAGCATACTCTTTACCTTCAGGGGCACTGGGAGAATTCAGTGAGTTGAAACACGTTAGTGACTTGACTCTACATTTCAAGGGATTAGAACAGCATTTGGTACATAGTAAGTGTTCAAAAACTTTTGCTATTATTATCACTTACTGAGTTAAAGGTAAGAAAGAGACAGAAAAAAATGAAAGCTGAATACAAGTACTGGATATGATTTTAGAGAGAGCCATTTCAGTGAACGGGGAAACATGGAAGCCTAGTTTATGCCACCAAGAAGGAAGGAGACGGTGAACTAAATGAATCATCAAGTAGAAGAATATTCACAAGTCAAACATTGGAGCATAGGACAGGATTCACAAGAACAGAGGTGGTTTGGAATGTTTATACTGGCTCAGAGTCTTTAAAGAAAAGCAGCAAAGCTGAGGGACAAAAGAGTCACCAAAAAAAATATTAATGTTACTGCTGCTGCAGCTACTACTACTACTACTAACAACAACAATCGTCATCATCATCATCATTTCAAGTAAGAACCATATAACTCTCAAAGGAAAATAAATGTGAAGAGGAAAATAACCACCATGGCCAGGCAAAGGATGCATCTTTTCTAAAATCACACATATGAATCTAAAAACATCTTGTCCGTGGCAAGTACATGCTCATCATTTAATTGTCCCATTTAAATGAATGCACTAATGGTAAAAGAGAACTGAGTTTCTGTGTTATCAGGTAAAATGGCAAATAAGAGCAAGCCTATAAATAATGGAGAATGGCATTCACATGACAAATTAATAACGCCGCAATTTTGGAAGCAAACAAACTCTGTATGTCAGCTAATAATGAGAAAAGCCACACATGTGATGTGTATTCATGCGGCTGACTCCTCGAGTGGTCACAGCTAACATTACCCTGGGGTCTGGGGTCTTTTGCAGGTACTCTCCAAAATGTTCTTTAATATTTCCCCTCTTCCCTGCTGACAAAATCTAAACAATCTAAAAGCATCTCCAGTGAGTACAAGAAGAAAGAGCACAACTGTTAGCAAATGTGCATTTTAGCTCCTCACTCCCAGGGTTTTTGAGGTAATAAAAACCAATTAGATAACGCTCAGCAGCTGTAGAAAGGGAGAGCAGTGCAATCTTACCACTACTAATAGGGTTTTTAATAATAGATAGGTTTCTCTATGCAGAGCTGGAATTGGAAGTAGAAGAAGTATCAATTGCACAGCATTCTGCTGACCAATACTCAATGCAAAAATGTTACATTAAAGTAGTCGATCTATCAGTTTAAACTGATCACTTAGAGACAGAGCAGGACTTACAGAATGACCAAAGAGAATCATGCACAGGTAGGAACGGTGGGAAAAAAAGAAATCAAGCATTCTCCTTATATATTATGAACAAGGCTATAACCTACATCGGGAGGAAACTAGGGAGGCCCAGGCCTGAAGCATTGAAAGGCACAAGTTATGGTCAAATTCTTTGGGTCAAAGAAGGCTGAAGATTTTTATGCTGTGAAGATGTTGACCCTGATTCTAAGTAGAACTTTTATCGCCAGGAGCATTAATACTGTACAAATCTGTCTTACCCGATGGTAACCAAGTGCCTATAGGGTTTTGACTGTTTATTTTTAACAACATTCACTGCTCAGAAAAAATTATGTGTCTGGTGCTCCTTTGCTCAAAACACAAAGTATGTGGAAAGTATTTGTCTCACTGTCATAGAAACCACCATTAAAATAATTTGCCGACTCTACTTAATTCATCATTCCCTCCTCCCTTCAAAACTGCCTAAAGAGTGCTCTTTAAAGAGAAGGAAATGGTGTCTTAGAGGAGGAAAAGGGTGGGGGAGGAATCTCAGCACAGGTTCTTCTGTAGGCTTCCTAAATGCAAACTGGCAATAGCTCCACCTGCTTCCAGCTCATATGCTCTTCTTTCTTTTCTTCCACACCATTCTTTTAAGTATAATCATTTAGGTATACGAAAGGAATTTCCTCAGGGAATTGTGGTTATCCTGCAAATTTTGTATGATCAGATCAGGCTTGTGAATAATACATTTGTCTGTGAATAAATTCCCCAGAACATGTCCTCCTGTCTGAGCCTCTATAATGAACCATTTGACTGTAATTCAGTTAAGAATGCAGGGGATGTAAATATATGTGGGTGGAGAGAGTGTACAAGACTTCAAACCACAGTGAAACCATTTCCTCCTTAGGATCCAGTGTTGCATTTTAATGCTACTTAGAGAAAGTAGCTGCTGGTGGCATTAAGTAAAATTCCAATAGCATTTCAGAGTAAAGGAGAGAGTGAATTAAATTAACCCTGACCAAAAATACTGGGCTGGGCAAGATAATCACAATGAACTGATGGGCTGTAGTCAAGAGAGATCACTTTTTTTCCTATCCCTACTAACTTCATTACCCAAGATAATACATTGCACCCCTCTGAGATGTCCCAACTACAAAGCGAAGCTTCAAGACTAGTTATACTCAAAGGTCCTTCAAAAGAGAGGAAAGTGTGTGTGTGTGTGTGTGTGTGTGTGTGTGTGTGTGTGTGTGTGTGTGCAAACTTTCAAACAGTTAAGGAGACAAAATAATGCTGATATATTCTGAAATTTCATGAAAAATGTCAGAATGTGTTCATTATTAATTAATGCTTCGGAAGAAATATTTTCTTCTAACCATAATCATCTATAATTTTCATACTTTCCTCTGAATATGATCATGTAATGGTTTAGAAAGAGCCAGCCCAAGATGTGCCTCTGTGGTGTGCAGATTATATTGGGCTAAAGACAAGCAAGGCCCTGCGGGTTCGAGAAAAGCTTCTGCACCTCCTGGATTACCTAGGAGCATTCAAATTAGGGGCCTTGCCCACCATAAGAGTCATTACCAGAAATAACGTTTTATGACCTATCCACAGGGCAGAGCACATTTCTAATTACTGAACATCTGCTTTTCTTATGGTCCTGCAAATGACCTTCCTCCCCTCTGAAACCCAAGGCAACTTACTTCATCCTTAGCTCAGAGTGTCATATATTACCTCATTTTAACTCTCTTTCCCTGGATGGCTCAGGTATGTAGGATCTCTGACTATATCATAGATGTGTAGTTCCTATACATATGCATATAATCAAATTTTGTTATTTTTATCTTGTTAATCTGTCTTATGTAGGTGTAATTATTAGACCAGCCAAAACAAAAAACAACAACAAAGAACCACTGAAGGAGGGAGGAACCTTGTTTCCCTCTCCACATTCACCATGCAGTAACTAATACATATTTCTTACCAACTCTTATCTCCTTCAGGTTAGGACCTAGGCATGCATTCATAATATCCAGTCCAACATTTGGAACCTACTAAAGACTAAGAAAGCTATTTTGAGTGGATGAATAAATAAATGTACAAATGAAGATATGACCAAATAGGAAACAATGCTTATGAGCAACTCATAGATATCTTTATTTATGAGGTGGTAAAATGTGGCTGTAATGCCAACGGAACTTATATGAAGGTGACACTAGACAAAAAGCTACTGTGCTGGACAGGCTCCAAAAATCCTAAGGCTTAAAATGTGCTCTCTCTTTTCCAAACATAGGCTCAAACAAAGACCACTGTTTCAGGTGCCTGAAATTTCCCTCTCAGGGGCTACGGCATATTTTCTTCTCTGTTGATTTCATAGCCACAGTCGCTGGGGGAAAATTGTTTCTATGGTTAATCTTGCATCCCTTTACTCAACTTCTGTTATGTCTACAGCCCTTTGCTGAGGTAAGTGGTTAATGCCAAGATGCATAAGAGATAATTCTAGTTATCATAGAGCTTAGATCTCTTTGGGAAGATAGAATATAATATAAAAACTATAACCTATCAGAAATACATGTTTATCAAATTACTAACATTAATAAGTCACAATGGGAAGTAATAGTTATTGACTAACTACCATGTTCTCTTACTGTATCAATCATTTACCTATATTTTCTCAAGTCCTTGCTATAACCATGAATATTACATAGTAAGTGTTCCGATTATTAGAAATCATAAGAGTCATAGATGTCTTAAGCAACTTGACCACACTTATGCTACAAAGGAGTAAGTGCTACAACAAAAAAGTCTTCCAATTCACTGAGCTGTCCTTAGAAGAAAGGTAGTCAGCTTTGTGGAAAGGGCGATTTTTAATGATGGGGAGAATTTACAAGGACATAGATGAAGCAAGAGGGACATTCACAGGCTGAAATGGGAAAACTAAAGACAAATGAGAGTTAGAATATTGGTTTACTTAGAACTAACTAAGGGTATCTAGTTTGTTTGAAGTAAACTTAGAACTGAACTGAACTCAAGAGTTTGAACTTTACGCCATATGTAATTAGTTACCACTGAAAGTTTGTAAGCTGGGAGTGAATAATAAAAGAGGTTTAGGAAATACTATTTGTTGTTTCAATGCTGTGCAGAGGATGGCAGTATGTAGTAAGAAAGGAAAAATGTATTTGTTAATTGGCTAGACGTAAATGAATTAGTAGCTGAGACTACATATAGGCCTGAAGTTAGAATCATCACTTCTAAACCTGGGGTTCAGTAAATGAAGATTGCTTTTCATTTGGGAACACAGTATTGGAAAATCAAAACAATGAGTTATGGAGGGTGCAAGGGAAATAATTGAGAAGTAGTCGACAGTGCATGAAGTTCAAACACAGAAGATTCTCTTCATGCCGGTGTGCTCCTCTAAATTAACACCTGCGTTGCAAGACATACAGGCTACGAAATACAGTTATGGTAAATTTGATCACATCTTGCAATACTAAAAAAAAAAAAAAAAAACACTGCCAAAACACAAATAGAATCCAATAGGTAAAGGTAAAGAGTATGATCTGAAAATAATTTCTTTCCTAGAGTTAACCAAGATCAGCACATGAATCATTTGCACTTTAGTACTCAGAAAAGAGCACATGACTGTTATAAAGTTGTATTTTTAAGAAAATATGCTCTCTTAGTTTTATTGAAAATAAATTTAAAAGCTATATCTAAAGAAAGAGGAACTTGGGCAGTGGGAAGGATAAAATCAAACATTTTCCGTTGCATGTTTGCAAAGGAAATAAGGGTTTGTAAAAATTATAGTAAAACCTCAGCAATTAGCATTTGCCAGGTAGTATACTAAAAAAATTACATTATTTAACTCATTTAATACTCACAACAATGTTGTAGGGTAGTAATATAATACTATTATTGTATGGAAACTGAGAAACAAAAATTAAGAAAAAATTAACCCAGGCCACAGGGCTCAAGAAGTCTGCCTCTCATATCCATGCTTTTTCTTAATCACTACCCTCTCTTCGACATCATCCTCAGCATGCTGACGTGCTCCCTGGAGTTAGCAGGTTAGCAATGAATTGTTGGGATCTTCCCATGTGAATCAGCAACTCTGGACCCATGAGGAAGTACAGTGAATTATCAGATGGAAGGCTGGAGAACTGGGATGACTGGAACCACACCCTGAGTGAGTGTGGCACAGTAGACAAACTTTGTGGCCTGGAATCCAATGACCCATGTTTGAGCCTTGTCTCCCTTAAAAGGCCTCTGTCAAGCTACTTAGTCTCTAAAGAGCCTTAGTTCCTAAAGTGCTAAAAAGATAAAAACTAATATCTGTACCGTAAGTATGTTGTGAAGACTAAACAAAGGTATGTGAAGACATTTAGTTAAAAATCTTTAAAAGATTTGGATTGACTACAAAGTGCTACATGAATGCTGCTGTTGAAATATTTCTTTTAAATGCTTTTATCTTGCCACAACTTTCTCCGAAACAAAAACCCCTTACTCACCACTGGATTACTCTTTATCTGCACCATGAGTTCAGGTGCCTTCAAAAGCTTTCCCAAATGTGTTTGCATGACTTTTCCCTTTATACTTTATAGAAGCAGAGCTTGCCCAGGGTTATGCTGCAAAACTCATTGCTGTTGACCTCTGAACCAGGTTTCCTATGAAATTATGGACACCCTATAGGAAAATCTGGTACTTCCGATTTTTTTCATAAATCAACCACTCAGAAAATTTTTAAATCCTACCTTTGTTTTCCATATTTGTTCAAGCACCCTGAGTTAATGATCACTTCTTTCATGTATCAGCCCTTGTGGAAAAACTAAAATAAATCTCTCTACAAATTGGGCCCCAAGCTTAAAGAATTAGAAACATATGGCTTCCTGTCTTGACCATCAGTTGAGTTATTTTCAGAACTTGATTGACAATTATAAGCTCCTAGAATCTCTCTAAATCAATTTGGTTGGTACAAAATTATATTTTGTAGCAAATTTTCTCTTTGGGGGGAAAGAGAAGCTAGGATCACAGTTCATTATATATATTTGACAACTTACAAGTTGCAAAATTCAACTGCCATAATTAATATGATGAATGAATGAATGGATCTAGACAGACTGCTTTTCAAGGAGGTCTGTCCTTCATGTTTGTCCCAGTGATCACCATCCTCTGCTGGCCAGGATATTAATAATTTGCTGTCATCTGAATTTGTGTAGGTGTCACTTTGTGCCCAACCACTACAACAATACAGTACCCCCAAATTTCTATAAAGATATGATTTAAATATTTTATGCTTTATTTTGGAACTTATTCTCCCCAATTTTTTAATCTAGAGGAATTATTGATAAAAGTCCAAGCATTTTGTGTAGGTGCTGAGGTAGAAGCACTGACAATAGCCCAAATTATGCAATCATTTGTATCTTAACTCACAATCCTTTTAAGTGACTTCCTACTTAAAGTTAATCTTCTACTGGAAATTTTCACACTAACAATCCCCCAAAGCTCTGATTTTACGGTCTCTTCTAGGGACCATAGCCACAATGAAACTTGATACCCCAAATATCCATGCTTTCTTGCCAGGAGGACTGGGGAATGACAACTGCTACTCCCAGTCTCTGGAAGAAATAAGCATGGGCCCAGCCTGTGTGGCTCAGTTGGTTGGATGTGGTCCCTCAAACTGAAAGGTCGCTGGTTCAATTCCCTGTCAGGACACATGTCTGGTTGGGGTGCATATGAAAGGCAGCAATCAATGTTTCTCCCTCTCACTGACATTTCTCTCCTTCTCTTTCTCCCTCCCTTTCTCTCTCTCTAAAATCAAAAATAAAGTAAAATAAATTTAAAAAGAAATAAATACGGAGAGTACCTCTACTTTGTTAAGTATGAAGAACATTCCCCCAAATGAACAATTGTCACTCTTTTATACACAATTACTTTTAATAGTGATTTTGCCATGAGAATAACTAGATTTTCCCCCTCCTTTCCTTTCAGAAATCTGCTGTGTGGGCTGATGTACAAGGAGAGCTCTTGTCACCAGGGCACTGAAGCTAGCAATATCACATCATAAAAAAATCAACTGAAACTTAATTTTTAATATAGTTACTGATGGGATTTGGGAGGAAAGTATGTGTGTGTGTGTGTAATATGAAAATTGAGAATTTCCAGGATATACTTATTTATTTTCTGGTGTGCTACCTGAATACTACTGAGAAACTATTTAAAGTAAAACAATCATTCCAAAGTTTGATATAAAAATTACATAAAATATTAAAATATTCTTAGTTAAAATATCAGCTCTGAGACATCTGTAAAATTCTATCATTAACGTGCTATCACTGTTTGGGAAAATATTAGTAAAAGAGTAAACTAAGTTGTTGTTTGTAGGTCTTATTTCCACTCTAGTCTTTTACATTACTGAAGATAATGAGACATAAAAACCACTGACGGATAAGCATTTCCTTATTTCCTTTTGTTAACTATATTTTATTTTATGCTATTACAGTTGTCCCAGTTTTTTCCCCTCTGCCTCCCTCTATCCAGCACCCCCCAGTCCCTCAGGCAAATCCCACACTATTGTCCATGTTCATGGGTCATACATATATGCTCTTTAGCTACTCTGTTCTTTGTGTTGTGCTTTACATCCCTGTGACTATTCTGTAACTACCAGTTTGTACTTCTTAATCCCTTCACCTTTTTCACTCATCCCACTGACCTTCTCTCATCTGGCAACCATCATAATGTTCTCTGTATCAGTGATTCTGTTTCTACTCTGCTTGTTTGTTTATTTTGTTTCTTAGAATAAATTGTTGATAGATATATATTTATTGCCATTTTAGTGTTCATATTTTTGTTCTTCCTCTTCTTCTTAAAGAAGAGCTTTTAACATTTTATAAAATCATGGTTTGGTGGCAATTCCTCATAAAGAGCCCAAATACAGACATATTTGGACTCCCTCCCTCTGAGCTTCAGAGTGGGGGCAGCAGTTTCAAAGGCATCAGAGACATACAGGGAAAAACTGAAGTGTCTGGCATCAGGGTGAGAGCTGGAGGTCAGCTTTCTCCCAGACAGAAGTGTTGGCAAGAGGCCATTGTCTCTTTTCTGAGCCCTCCCCACACAGAGCCACAGAGCTAGCAAGCAAGTACCTACCATACCTGAGTCTCCATCAACTGGCTCACAGTTTGCCGCACCCTGGTAGTTCCCTGATGCCCCTGTCCCATGCAACTTTCAGGCATACTCAAGCTGTTTCCAGTAGCTTTTCTACGCAAATGACTTGTCTTGGCCCATGCTTCAGGCTTTCCTAAATTCTTTGAAACATCAGCATCTGGCTTCAAAGAGGACTCTACCTATACCTCTCACTAAGTTGCCCCAGGCCCAACACTAGCAGCAGCTGGCCTTAGTTCACAGCTTGGCCTCAACCCAGATACCTGCAAGTCCTAACACAAGTAGCAGCCATCTGCAGATGACTATGTTGCTTATGCTGTGTGATCCCAGCAGACCATAGTTGGTGACTGATCTTGAATGATCCAACAGCAATCAAAGCTCAACTACAATATGAGTATGTACACAGCACACACAGTGGGCACACCTTGAATACTCAGCTTGGGTAATAGAGGAGGCTGTTCCACTGGACTCTACAGGATACCTACTACATTAGGCCACTCTTCTAAACCTGAGAGACATAGCAACTCCACCTAATATATAGAAATAAACATAGAAAGGCTGACAAAATTAATAGACAAAAAAGCATGGACCAAATGAAAAAATAGTCAAAACTCTAGGAAAAGAACTTAACAAAGTGGAAATAAGAACTCTACTAGATGCAGAGTTCAAAACACTGTTTATAAGGATACTCAAGGAAATTAGTGAGGACTCAACAGCATTTAAAAAATCCAGTCAGAAACAAAAGATACACTAATTGAAATAAAGAACAATTTTCCCTGTAAATTGTTTTCCGGTAAAATCAACAGTAGAGTAGATGAAGCCAAGAATCAAATGGTGATTTGGAATATAGGAAAGCAAAAAACACCCAATCAGAATAGCAAGAAGAAAAAAGAATAAAAAAAGTGAGGGAAGTGTAAGGAGCTTCTGAAACAACTTCAAGCATATTAACACTCACATCAAGGAGGTGCCAGAAGGAGAAGAGAGAAAACAAGAAAGTGGAAATCTATTTGAAAAAATAATGACAGCAAACTTTTCTAACTTGGTGAAGGAAATAGATATACAAGTCCATGAAGTGCAGAGTTCCAAAAAAGATGAATCCAAAGAGGCCCACATCAATAATTAAAATGCCAAATGGTAAAGACAAAGAGAGAATCATAAAATCAAGAGAAAAGCACTTAGTTACCTAAGAGGGAGCTTCCCTAAGACTGTCAGTTGATTTCTCAAAAGAAACATTGCGGATCAGAAGGAAATGGCAAGAAATACTCAAAGTAATGAAAAGCAAGGACCTACAACTAATATTACTCAACCCAGCATTTCCTCATTTCAATGGGAAACTAAACATTGTTTCCCACGGAGGCTAGAAACAATACTAAAAGAATTGATACAAGCTAGTTTTTCTTTAAATTTTAAGTATAAACTTATTATGATTTTTTTTCATTATGGAATAAGTTTGATGTCTAGGTTATTTTCTAGATGTACCTACATACCACCTGAATGTGTTTCTTTCTGAAAATGATAGCTACACCCAGAGTTAGAAAAACAGGATGGGCTCTCTCAAGACTGTAAACCTTTTCACCCAGCCAGCAGACAAGACATTTGATAACACACTCTTTAAATATCAGTAGAATCATCCCTTCCTTGTTACCTATGCTACCAATACTTTTCTGTGAGGAAGATATTTTTCACTGGTGGTGCAGGGAGAAAATGGGTTTTGGTACCGGACATACCTGATATAAAACATTTGCTTGATAATTCAAAGACAATGAACTAAGACAAATTCCTCAAATTATCTGATTCTCAATTCCCTTGTTTTAATTAAACAAATAATATTAGAAAAATGCCTACCCATGGGCCAGATATTCAATAGTCCTCAACATATGGTAGCTGCTACTAGTATGACTACTATACTCCTTCCTCTATTTTGTTGTAATATTTATCATCACCATCATCATCATTACATGCATCCTTTCTTTCATCATACTATTTTTCCTGTATGCCTACGTAGGTAGGTATGACATTATCATTTATAACCCAGTCAGAGACTATGTCCCACATGTGCTTAATTACAGTGTCACTATTATTCCCTGAGCATCCCAGCAACTGCTGAATAATGGTTAGAGAGCAGCTTTTCTACCACTCTATGATTCTTTATTACCTAGAATAAAAGTAGTCTGTTAAAAAGCAATTTGTACTATAGTATTATATACACAGGTTTTCTTCTTGTTGTTATTTGCAGGCATTTACCAAAAAGCCTTAGGAGTAAATTCATTAACTTAAAAATATCCTGAGCATGGAGCTGTATGAACAGCTTAGTATCTCTCACTTCTCTGAGGCTTGAGCAGAGAGGTGAGCTGTCAGGGCTTGGAACAAGGTAGGACATAATGAAACTCAGGCTTTTGGGTCAGTCTTTTATACCCAATACCTCACTAAGTCTATTATCAGAGGGGGAAAGGTCCAAAGACACTTTTAGAATACTAACCTTTTAATCTTACCTTGTTACAAAATTGGCATCATGTAGGGAAGGCAACAAATGAAATGAGCTTAGACTTACGATCCTTCTGTGAAATCAGGTAAACTTTTTAAAAAGCTTTTCATTCAACAAGCTCACTGCTTATCACAATCACCTTTCCCTATATATTTCTTACTTTCATTTCTTTTAGCTTCTTCCTTCAAGAGTTAACCAAACTATACATTCCAGTGTGAGAAACTTGCTGGGACATGGGACCTGTAGGGGCAGATTTGAAAATGCCCCATCCCTCTGTTAGCTTCTCACTTCCTGTTTTCCAGGTCTTTTACCTCCTTTTCTCCTCTTGGTTTGCCTTAGAGGCGCATACTGACAGCCTCCCAAAAAGAACTCAGCAGCAGGTGTGATGTGAGAAAGTCACTGCACTTACAAAATGCTGGCCACAATAAACCAGCTGTGGCACCAAAATAAAGAAGAATAAAAGGAAAGGGGAAAAAAAAAAGGAAAAGAACAGTTAAGTTTACTATACTGGTGACCCTGGTTACAATGACATGGGTGGAAAACCCTAAAGATCTAGGAAGAAAGAAGTATGAAATTAAAAATTTAGTAATGAAAGAGAGCATTTCCTGCAAAGTTTATGAACATATGATGGAAATGTTTGGGAAGACCAGGGATGACATGATGGTACATGGACAAATGTGAAATTCAAGAATCAACAGTGGTGTCTACTCTTCTTGCTATAGGACAGGGTAGATCTTCCTTGTCCTTCAAAAGGGGCTGGGCAATTTCAGAGAAAGATTTAGAGAAATCTGGGCAAAATGGCATCCTAAATATCTCTAGTTTGGCCCTCTACGCCCAAAGCCCTTATTTACTGCCTTGAGAGGTAAGCCTATGTTAATGTGGAAACACAGTGTACAGGTTGAAAGTAGCTATTCTGGGGCCAGACTGCTGAGTTCAGGTTCTACCCAGGAAATCAGATACCTTATCAGTAAATAAGAGTTGAAGCACTATACAATTCTGCCATGGTCACGTGGCCATGTTGGTTGGAGTATGGTCCAATATGCCAAAAGGTTGCAGGTTCAATCACCGGTCAGGATGCATATGGGAGGCAAACAATCAATGTTTCTCTCTCTCTCTAAACATATCCTTGGGTGAGGATTTTAAAAAAGTAAAAAATGATACCTACTTCCTAGGTGTGTTCTAAAATATAAGTGGATTTATATTAGTATCTGAGGTGTGATAAATGATTATATAGCACATGTATATAATGTCAGCTATTATTAAAGAATGTAATTGATTCACAATTTAGAAAATGGACCAAATAATTTCCATTACATTCTATTCACTTGCCCATTTTTTTGTTTTCCCATTGCTATAAAGTGCTCTTGAAGCAAAATATCAGTTTTAGGGCTTCCAAATATCTACCTCTTTCTGATTTTTAAGCAAAAGATTGTTTGTTGTCTACATTGAGAAATCTCTTACCATCTCCTAAGTACATAGAGTTGTAATCATTTCTGAAAAGTATAAGGGTGACATTTGTCCATGATGGAACCATGAGCCAACACAGATAATCACTGCATCTGGATGACTGCACTCCACTGGAGACCCTAAGAACTTGTAGGCCAGCATTTATTTCTTAACCAGTGACATACTCTATGACATATGACCATATGAAAACAGGAATGCTCATGAATAATGCATTAACATTTACAATGCTTTGATCTAAGAACTCCTTTATTTTTAACTCTCCACAATGTCCAACTAGTCTCTCTAAAGAAGCAGAGATGTTAGCATGAGCAAAAGCCCAAAGCTAATAATGCCTCTATTTGAAATATCCTCTTTCTTTTCTCTGCATCTACACCTTAAAATGCACATCTTATGTAGCCAATGATAAATGTAGTTACCATTCATGGAGCCATGTAGTAAACACTGAGTTGGGAACTTTGTATTTAATCTCTACAACAAATGCATGAAGTAAGTGCTATTGTTATCACCACTCTCTACATGCAAAACTGAAGCTAATAGAAGTTTTGCCCAAAGCCACATATAGTAAGTGGAGAAATAAGGATGACATCCCAAGTCAGTTTCATTCCAAATCCTGAATGTTCAGAAAGGCGAAGTATCTATAATATCACCTTTCTCCAATTTCAAGTATGATATCTGCATCTAAAAGAACATTTTTTATCTTCTGTCTTCTCTGTGGATAATTTTGTTCATAATTCCTTTCTACACCAATAAATTTGTACTTTATACATGATTGATTATGTTCTGTATCTTCCACAGCTTCCTGTTTCACTTTCTGAGACAGACATCCAAAATAGAGTATCTTTGCCAAGTTTTGAAGACAGAATAATTTCTTTTTCTTGTTCTTTATTTTTGATTACACTTAAAATCATCATTAACTGTAATGTAAAAACTAAACATCAGTCTCAGATCCAAAAGATGATGGATGTCCAAGGAGTAATTAAAAAATAATTTTTGTACCACTTTAAGGGGTGTGAGGGAAAATTTTGGGAAGATAAGGCCTCAGGCTAATGGAAGATAATTGACATTTTCTTTCAGGAGTGGTTAATTAAAACAGCATTAAATATTTCCCTACAATTTTTTGTCAGTCAACAGGAGAGGCCACCGGAACTGCCACTGAGGGGCCCATCAAAGCCTATAATGTGCTCCCAGAGTAGCTAATTACAACCATTTTAAAAGGTTTCCAATACACTCACCAATATCTTCTCAAGAATCCACTTCTATAAAACATTCAAATGTTAACAACCTGCCATAGAGAAGATGCCATGCAGAAGCATTCAATCAACATCCTATAGCAGTGTCCAGTCATCATTATTTTATATAGGTCAAACCCTGTTTTTAAAGGCCTATAAAAAGAGCCAATTACACATAAGAACATTATATATAACAGAGCAAGCATTATTAAACAACGTGAATGAAATGAAATTAATTAGGTAAATGATGCTGGGGAAAGGGTTTCACATTATTTTTGACAAAGAAGATGTTCACTTTATACCACATATGCAAACAAATTTTAATTTCCAGTGGAAGAAAATGCAGCAGAATCTATAATATTTATCAGGTCTATAAGATTTCTAAGACTTTAAAAGAAATCAAAGAGATAGTCTATTTTTCTACATGAAGTTTAATTTCTAAGAAAGAAACATTGAAGTAAAATAGGAGACAGAAAGTTAGAGAAAAAATTAAATGATTAAAGTTTATGTCATATTAATGTTCCATTCATGTAAATAAAAAATCAAGTAAGCAATGGCTAAGTGGACAAAGGCTAACAAGACAAATCAGTTTATATAACAGTAATTACAGCAACTGGAGAAGAGAGGGGAGCAGATAATGGGGGAAAGAAAGGGAAGAGTCTAGTCAAGGAACATGTATAAAGGATCCATGGACATGGACAACAGAGTGCGGACTGACTGAAGGAAAAGTGGGGTTGGCGGGGCAGGGCAGAGCAATAGGGGAAAAATTGGGACAACTATAATAGAACAATAAA